>CAWUFW010000173.1:2505000-2967500 GCA_963921515.1 Calotriton arnoldi
TGGGGGATTACTACTTGTAGTACCAGGAGGAGTGGTAGTATTGCTGGGAGGAACATTTTCCTTATTGCCAGCCTGGGAGCAACTGGGGTCATTTTTCCAGTGGCCAGGCTTCTTACAGTTATGGCAATAGGGTTTCTTTTCAGGGGAGGAAGGGGTTTGGGACCCACCCCCAGGAGAGGACTTTTGGGGCCCTGTAGTGGATTTATCCTTGGATTTATCCCCACCTTTCTCTTGGGACTTGGTAGAATCTTTCTTCTGGTCACCACCCTGATTCTTTGGCTTTACTCTGGTTCTGACCCATTTGTCTGCCTTCTTTCCCAATTCTTGGGGAGAGGTAAGATCAGAGTCCACCAGGTACTGGTGTAAAAGCTGGTTTTGACAATTATTAAGGATCTGCTCCCTCATAATCAAATTGTACAATCCTAAAAAGTCATGCACCTTGCTGCCATGTATCCAACCTTCCAGAGCCTTAGTAGCACAATCTACAAAGTCAACCCAGTCCTGAGTCTGTGCCTTTTGGGTGTCTCTGAACTTTAACCTGTATTGGTCAGTGGTTAGGCCAAACCCATCAATCAGAGCACTCTTCAGGACTTTATAATTATCAGCATCCTCTTCTCTTACAGTGAGGAGCTTGTCTCTACCTTTGTCTGCAAAGGAGAGCCACAAGATTGCTGCCCACTGCTCCTGAGGGACCCTCTGTACTTTACAGGCCCTCTCCAGTGCAGGTATCCATTTGTGGATGTCATCCCCACTCTGGTAGGGAGGGACAATCTTGTTCAGGTTCCTATGGGGATGAGTCTCTTCTCTACTCCTAGGGACACTGTTGCTGCTACCATGGGGCTCTAGCCCTAACTTTTGAGAAGCTTTCTGAAGCTCCAGGGATGCCCTGTCTAAGGCCAATTGCTCTCTCTTGATTCTGAGCTTAGCTCTCTCAAACTCAAGCAGTTGGCACTTCTTCTCATAAGAGGATGCCCTTTTATGAGAAGCAGAGGACCCTATAGAAGTACCAGAATGATTAGATTCCTGAGAAGGAGATCTTGATCTTCTTGGTAGACTATTAACCCTTCCAGGTGGGGTAAAGAGAACCCCACTGGGCTCTCCTTCCTCACCTTCAGGAAGAATTGGATTTTCCAGGTGGGAATCATGTTGATCCCCCTGGCCAGCATCAGAGTCTGGGTCATAGTAGTTTTCACTACCTGGCTTTTCCTCTTCTACTGCCCCACCCAACCTGCCTGCCTCATCAGACCCTGGTGTCTTTCTGAGGTCATCTAGCAGCAAAGCCTCTATGAGGCGTTGAGTGCTTGCATGTCTCCCTGTTTTCAGTCTCTTAGAGGTACACATATTTCTCAATTCCTGGAATGTGAGATTGTCATACCTAGTGGGCAAGGAGTCACTGACTTCAGGCCTTGAAGACATTCTAGTGTGGTATGGTGTATGCACCTACCTACTCTAGTGGGAACTGAAACTCTCTTGAGTTGTAGAAAGGGTGTGCTAAGCCCTTGACACACAACTCTAAGTTCAGTAGAACTTACTGTATTCTAAACTTGATTTATATGTACCTATGTACCTATAGTGGTTTTCAGTTAGTCACTTCAAAGAGATTATCTGGTAAAGCAATAGCAAGCTTGAATCCCACCGCTGCCACCAATGTGAGAAGTTGGCCTGGCATATGCTGTCCACTAGTTATAGTGGGCACCTTGCACCAGTCCAAACGACCCTTATTGATGATAGGTTTAAAGACAACCTTTATTGAAAGCTATCCTAGTGGTAGCTATGGAGAGCAGCCTTCAGGCTAAGTCTTGAAGGAGTGTAAAGCAGCTTGGTTTACCAGATTATAACCTCTTGAATAACTAAATGAAAGGAGAACCACACAAGGTATATATATAAAATATATGTATTTATTTCTAAACACTAACTACTAATCTCTTTATGAGATTAGAGTTCAAGATACACAATATCACAGTATTAAAACGACAGTAAATAGCACAATACACAGTGGGCTCCAGGGGAAACCAAACCATATACTAAGAAAGTGGTATAAGAACCACGACTTGACTAGACACAGTGCCTAGAGCACGTAGAATCGCTGGGACCCCAAGGAACCACCCAAGGTAGTGACACAGGAGACACACGGGGGACGTGTGCAGTGTGAGAACACAGCCGCGAGCGCCGTAGGATTCAATGCGGAAAGTCGCGGTTGGAATTTTAAAGATAAAGGACACTTAGGAGTGGACTTTGAGCAAACCCCTTTAGACTTAAGGGGTTCTAGGGCCAACACCCACGGGAGCACCGGAGTACTCGAGTTACCTCACCCAGGGAAGCCGGGTGCATAGGTGTCAAAAGGTGTCGGGAATCGTCGTCGTTTTCAATGGCGATCTGCTGCAAAGTGCTGCTGCCGTGAAGGTGAAAAGTGTCCGGTGTGATCCAAGCCTGGATCGAAGATGTGAAGAACCTGAAAGCAGAGGGGATAAAGTCTGGGTCACTAGCGAGTGACCAGGAGTGGAGCAATCGAATGCCCACCGATGTCGGGTGCTTCAGGTGCAAAGAGGTGAAGCTTGACTCTGCAGCCACGGGGTCCCGGAGATGTCGACGACAACCAGGAGCTGGATTCGAGCTGTCCCACAAAGGATGTCGAGTGCTGGGGTGTCGGTGACCGGATTGACCACAACAAGCCTTGGCAACAGCAACCCATGCAGGAAGAGAAAATGTGCTTCTGTGCAGATCAGCAGGGTCCTGTGGACTCCCCAAGCAATGGAGAGTCAGGGCACATCTGGAGCAACCAGGGAAGCCCAATAAAAGTTAGAGTTGCCTTCTTGGGGACCCACAGGTCAACGGACCAGGGATCGCGAAGGGACCTCGAGAGGAATCACAAAATGGCGGCCCACGGAACACTCGTTGAGTGTAGGCCTACAATCGTCGGTGCAATTACTGCTCGGGGTCAGGGCTACAAGTTACCCAAAGCTCAGCCTCAGGGGTTGCCGGAAAGCGGATGCTTCTGCAAATGGTTGCGGTGTCCAGGGGTTCAGGTTGCACGGTCTCCACGAGGGATACGGGCCTCAGACTTGCTGTGGGCACAGATCGACCTCAGAGACCTTGGACAACCCACCTCCTGTGTGGCAATATTCTTCGGAGTCCGTCGGAGCTTGGAGATGCCAACTGGTCAGTTGCGTTAAAGGTGCCTGCCTTGCAGGGGAGTAACTCCTTTACTCCAAGGGAGATTCTTCAGTCATCCAGCGTAGTGTAGATCATCAAAGTACTTGGTTTCTGGTATCAGAGTTTAGTCCAGGTGTAATCTAAAGTCCTGTAGTCAGGGTTTCCTACTTTATACCCAAGGAAGGGGTGGGACAAACTCTGGGGACCCACCTATGGGAGGGTCAGGAAAGAGGGGTGGCTACACCCATTTCCTTTGTCCAGTTTAGCGCCAGAGCAGGGGCTGTGTGCCCCTGCAACCGGTTTGAGCTGCACTATGCACAGGGACACCAAATGTGCCCCCAGTGCAGACTTCAAAGCACTCTGAGAGTGCACCCACCCAGCCCCAATACACTAAAGCCTGTCTGGGAGGTGGTCACAGCTCCCTGTGACAGGAAGCATATTGTCCAGGCCTACCCTGCCGGAGTTTCGTCTAGCAGCAGGAGGGCATACTCGTGTCTGTGGCTGCAGCATCCATTTTGTGATGCCAGGGCTCTGTTAGCTGGTACCGGGTATACCGGTGCTGTCATGTCTCTCCCTCTAGAAGGGTGGGATCATACTCCCACACCAGTTACTGGTGTGGGGGTATGATTCCAAGGTGTTTGACACAAAACACGACATGTTTCCATGCAGCCATTCCAAAGTTAGCATTTACCGCTTGGTTATAATGCACTTATGAGTATATGGTCTGGCTGCATCACAAACAACCCCGGAATAAAGATTCCGAAAGCTGCAGAGGGGCTCTGCTCATGCATGGGCACCCTCTCACATGAAACCCAGCACCCTGCCTTCAGGATTGTTAAGGCCTGCCATAGGGGTGACTGATAGGTTTACAAGTGCAGTGATATGGAGAGATATAGGGAACCTATATCTCAGTAAGGGGTGGATACACCACCTTACACAGGCTGCTGTACCAGACCTGTTGAGTCATTTTAAAAGGCTTCCCAGGGGTGGCATAATACATGCTGCAGCCCCTGGTAGGCCTCTGGGGTACCTATGCCCTGGATACATAGTATACCATATACTAGGGACTCACAAGGGTACCCCAGAATCCAATCTGGAGTGTACCTAAAGTACATGCAATCAATTTAAGGGGATAGCAGATAGGCTGGGGTCCTGAATAGCAGGATCCCAGCCAAACTAAGTCGAAAACCAGCAAAACACCAGGAAAAAAGTGGGGGCAACCATGCAGTCAGATTCCACCTTCCTACAGGAGGTATGATTCCACCCTTCAGAAGCGAGCTTCGTGGGGTCACTGGTCTATCCGGTGCCAGCCTTCTCGACCCGGTCAGCACAAAATGGATGCTGCCGACCAGAGACACACTTCTGCCCTCCTGCTGCTGAGCCAAGCTCGAGTAGGGGAAGGCAGCACAATAGGCATCCTGTCACAGGGAGGTGTGACCACCTCCCAGACAGGATTTAGTGTATTGGGGCTGGGTAGGTGCACTCTGAGAGTGCCTGAAAGTCTGCACCCGGGGCACAATTGGTGTCCCTGTGCATAGTCCAGCTCAAACCAGTTCTGGGAGCCATTGGCTCCTGCTCTGGCGCGAAACTGGACAAAGGACATGAGTGTAACCACCCCTCTGTCCTGACCCTCCCCTAGGAGGGTCCCCCAAATCTGTCCAACCCTCTCCCGTGGGTACATAAGGGCTTACCTGGCTGTAAGACTTTAGATTTTACGTGGACAAGATTCTACAAGAAGAAACCACTGACCTTCGACCGTCTGGACACACTGGACTTCGCTGGACTTCGACTGGGCCCGACTTCGTCTCCCTCTCCGTCCAAAGCTTTGTCTGTGCCTTTGCTCCATACAGGCTCCGTGCAGGACCTGTGGTGCACTAAGGACAACTGAAGAATCTCCCTTGGAGTGAATGAGTCACTCCCCTGTCCTAGCAGGCACCTTAACGCAACTGACCGGTCTGCTGCTCCTGAGCTCCTGCAGACTCCAAAGATTTGAGCAACACAGGAGGTAGGTTTTCGAAGGTCCTCAAGGTCGATCTGCCCTCTCAGCAAGTTTGAGGCCAGTATCACTTGTGGGGACTGCATAACCCGAACCCCTGTGCACCCCATCCATTTGCAGTTGCATATGCTTGTTGGCAATTCCCGAGCTTGTGCATTGGACTCCGTGTAGTCCTGACCCTGAGCAGTATTTGCACCAAAGAACTCCGGCTTCCTCACACCGAGTGCTCCGTGGGCTGGTACTTTGCAATCTTGCCCGAGGTCCCCTCGCGACTCCTGGTCCTTCGGCCTTTGGGTCCCTCAGAAGGTCATCTCGATTTCTGTTGGTCTTTCCTGGTTGCTCCAGACGTGCCCTGACTCCCCATTGCTTGGTGAGTCCCCTGGACCTTGCTGGTCAACACCTTAACCTGTTTGACCTTCCTTCGTGGGTTGCTTTTGCCAAGGCTTGTTGGTGCTTCAGCCAGACACTGACCCCTCAGCACTCGACATCCTTTGTGGGACAGCTCACCTGGTCATCCTCGACATCTCCTGGTCCTCGTGGCTGCAGCGTCAAGCATCCCTTCTTCGCACCTGAAGCACCCGACATCGGTGGGCATTCGTCTACCGTGCCCCTGGTCACTCTGAAGTGACCCAGACTCTGTCCCCTCTGCTTTCAGGTTCCTTCCTTCCCAAATCCAGGCTTGGATTCCACCGGACCCTTTTCACCTTCACGGCAGCAGTACTTCTTCGCAGCCCTCCATTGAGAACAACTGCAGTTTCCGATGCCAATTCAGACCTATGCACCCGGCTCCTCTGGGATAGGTAACTCGGGTACTTCGGTATCCACGGGTGGGGTGGCTCTTCAAACTCTTAAGTTCCAAAGGGTTTGCTCGAAGTCCTCCTAGAAGGGTCCTTAAACTTTAAAAGTGTAACCGTGACTTTTCCATAGAATTGTACGGGGCCCGCGGTTGTGTTCCCACACTTCAGCCGGCCTCCGTGGGGTCCCTGTCTACTCACCTTGGGTGGTTCCTTGGGGTCCCATCGATTCTACGTGCTCCAGACCTTGTCTTGATCTCAGTCGTGACTGTTATACCACTATTTTAGTATATGGTTTGGTCTCCCCCTGGAGCCCACTGTGTATTGTGCTACTTCCAACTGTTCTATTGATCTCGTATTGTGTGCTTTGTGTTCTATCCTTGTGTAGAGGATAGTAGGGAGTGTTATATTAATAAATACATAGTTTTATATAACTACTGTGTGGTTCTCCTTTCATTTAGTCAATATAGGAGGTGATATTCTGGTAAAACAAGCTGCTTTACATTCCTTCAAGATTAAGCCTGAAGGCTGCTCTCCACAGCTACCACTAGGATAGCTTTCTAAAGGTTATCTTTGACCTCATACATCATGGGGGTCGTTTGGACTGGTGCAAGGTGCCCACTTTAATTAGTGGACAGCATATACCAGGCCAACTTCTCACAATGGCCTCTCTCAGTTTGCAGGTGAGGACCTCACTCTCCTGATCAAGGTTCCCTTTCATGTGTCTTTTAGGAGGGATACTATGCAGCGTACCCACTAGGTTGCCTTCCTTGATTTTATTCCAACCTCGCACCACTCTCTACTCCGTGGGGGGTGGGGGTTGCGCCAGTCGGCTGGCCAGCGAGACCCAGCACCTGATCAGCGAGTGGTCTGACCAGGCGCAAGGACTGATGTCTGTCAGGCTAGCCAGTGGCTGGGTGGTCCAAATGAGGTTGAGGGTATGTCCCTTGTCGTGGGTGGGGGAGTCAACCAGTTGTTGAAGCCCCATCGTGGTCATAGCTTCCTCCAGTTGACTGGCATGCAACTCTCTGGGCGCCTTGTCCCAGTGGTAATTAAAATCCCCCACCACCAGGAGTCATTGGTACCGTGAGCGTAAATCACTGACAAGTTCTGTGAATAGCTCATTGAACCCGGGGGTCGATCGGGGGGGGGGGGGAGGGGGCAGGGCGATACACCACCAGAAGTGCCAAGCATGAGGATTTGGAGCAGATTTTTACCCCCAAAATTTCCACACTTTCTGGCTCTCTGCAGCTAGCTTATCTATAGCTAGCCGTTTGTTGTAAAATATGGCTACGCCCGCTCCTCTTGTCTTTTCCTGCCTGTTATGCCATAGGACATCGTATTCCACGGGAAGGGCAGCCACAACGTCTGGGGTTGAGGTGTCCTCTAGCCAGGTTTCTGTTACCGCCAGGATGTCCATAGTGCCATCCTGGAGGAGCGAGAAAATCTCTAGGCTGTGTTTCTGCAGGGAGCGAGTATTTAAAACCGCAACCTTTAGTCCCAGTGGATTGCCTAGCCCTGCATCTTTGTGGGGAAGTGGCAGTGTGGCCATGCCCCAACCTATTCTCTGACCTCATTGTCCAGTGGGTGATCCCAAGATGCTAAAGCCCGTAGGTCTTCTGCTGAGTAGGTCAGAAAATGACCAGGGGTCCTGGCACCTGGACCCGGTCGGGCGCGGACGGGCTTGCCTTTGGCGCGCCAGCGGCGCGCCCGCTGGGCGCGTCCGCTCCAGCGCGCCCGCTGGGCGCGTCCGCTCCAGCGCGGCAATTATACTGTTCCCTCCGCCCACCCCACCAATCAGCCCTGTTGTGCAGCAGCTGATATCCCCCTTGAGCACTAGACCACGTCGCTGTAGCGGAAGTGCAAGTGCTGGTGACCTGGGAGGAAACTCGAGTGCGCAGGAGAGCACAGCTGAGGGTGCAAACAAGCGAAGAAGAAGGCAGCGATAGGATGGGGGCTAAGTGATCACAGCGCTAAGGGCATACAAGGTAACACACCAAATTAAAGTTGAATGTGAATCTTATGTCTCTGGGTTATGTACTTTAAGTTGTTAATGGGTACATTATATTAATACAGTATTTTCTCTATAGAGTCTTTAATGTAAAGTTTTCGTTTCTTTGAGTTGACTCATTTTTTTCTATCTTTTGGAAACAATATTTAAGAAAGCTTGATTGTTATTTTCTTTCAAGATCAAATCAATATTATTTTGATCCGATGTCGCGGGGCCCCTAAAAGGGGTGGAGCCCATAGGCTGGTGACTACTTTGCCTATTTGGTAATCCAGAACTGCTCACCAGGGCTGTTTAAGAACATGCAAAGAGCAGCCATCCCCACCCATTGCTGGGAACAGATGAACTGAGAGATATACACTTTATAAAGCCTCTGCTCATTTGAGAGATCAGTCAGACGAGTTAGAATATCACAGTCATAATTGTTTTCTTTTTATATAGATGCGACAAGGATGATAATTATTGATTACATTTAGAGTTGTCTAGCTATTTCCAATGTAGATTTCGGTTCCTGTTGTGTGTCCCTACTAAGTATGTTAAATGTGTTTTAGTTCTTGTTGAGCACAATGGGGCACAATATTTACTTGTATGCATTCTGCACTGAATACTTGTGCCTCTCACAGCCAACCGTGCAGTGCTACGATATGTCTTTCAGAGGTTGGTGGAGCCCCAGACAGTCTCATTGATGTCCAGTCAAGCCCCATGGAAGAACGTTCCAAAGCTGTTGTGGCATGCAGGTCAGACGGACAGAGGGCACCCCCAAGCAGGGATCCACTCCACTAGAGCCAGTGATAAAGTGTTGTGAGGGGGAGCACCTGCTTGAGCAAGGGCTAGGGCTCCCCCCACAACTATGCGCTAAAAGGTTTTTCTTTCCCTCCTCTTAAGGGTCAGATTGGGGGGGTTTGCCCCCAGTCTACCTCCCCGGGGTGGTGGAAACCCCACTAGACATCAGGGATCAAAAACAAAAGGAGTGGGGCAGCCCACCCTGGAATCGGACCTAGCTCCCACCCAAGAAGGAGCATACAGTCTTTCTTATTAGGGGCCTTCCCCCAAGCGCCCCTGGGGAGGAGGGGTAGAAAGCCCACTAAAGACCTGAGAGGGGCATATTATCAAGGGCTTTATCGCCGCTTTAGCTGCACTTTTTGCCGCTAAAGCGGCGATAGTTTTATCGCCCTATTAGCAAGCTGACGCTAACAGGCGTTAGAGGCCGCGTTAACCATCGCCTTGCATGTCAGCGATAATTATCGCTAATGACATGCAAGGAAGGCGTTCCCTACTAAAAGAGACTGAAAACAGTCGCTAATCCCACTACCCCCTATTAGCTAGGCAGGCGAAGCGATATAATAATTCGCGCAAAGCGCGTTTATCGCTATATTTTATCTCCTGCTAGTGAGGATGACTTACCTGTTTAAGGTATAGGAGGTGGATTCTAATGCTGAATCCACCTTAGCGATAATGCGAGAATATCGCTGCTTTTCCAGCGATATTCTCACATTTTACCGCTATCGCTGGAAAGAATATCGCTATGGAGATAAACTTACTAATAGGGTGTTATCTCAGCGATATTTTCCAGCGATAGGCGGCGTTAACCAAAGTCGCGCTAAGCGCGGTTAGCGATAAATATCGCTATTCCTTGCTAATATGCCCCCTGAGAGTTCTTTTTTTTTCTGGAGGGTGAGAAGCTCCTTTGGCAAGGGCCAGTGCGTCTCCTCAAATGAAGGGAAAGACAGTCTTTCTGCCCCCTTGAGGGGTATCTTTGGAGGTTTGACCCAATCTGCACCCTTGGTGGTGGAAAGCCCACTAAACACCTGGGATTAGAAACGAAAGGGGTGGGGGTAGCCCACCCTATCATAGAGTCATGCCCTTAGCCCAAAGGAGGAATGGGGGTAGAAATCCACTAGACACCACGGGCTGTATTACACATTGTGCCCTGGGGGCGCAATGGGCATGTGCGCCCGCTTTGTGTGCCCCTGAGGCACAATGGCACTACAGAAGGGGCTCCAGGCGCTTGTGCGTCCCATTCTGTAATACTGATAGCGCTGGTGCACATGTAGCACCAGCGGTGTCATGAGAGGGCATTCCCTCATATACATGGGGGCCTGGCCCCATGCAAATGAGGAAATCACTTTGTCTCTGCACCCGTGCCAAATAACAGACGTGGGCATAGAGGCAAACATGCCTTTAGGAGGTGAACTTTTAGTGCACCATAAAAAAGGTGGTGCACTTTCAATGCGCCTCCTAAAGGCAGCCATCTGGAGAGGGAGAAAGTGGGTCCCATGGGCTAGCCAGACATCCGTCTACAGGCGGTTGCACTCACTGCACCCACCTTTCAAGGAGATCTCTCGCCCCTCTTGAAAGTGCAGGCGTGGCATGCTGCCTGTACTGTGAAACACAGAGCGGCTTTGAAGCAGCCGTTCCATATTTCACTTGAATGTGCTGCCCCGCGACTTCACAGGCATTCTGCAAAATAGGGCTCACTTTCCCCTTTTGCACTCAGTGCACCTTTTGAAAGGTGCAACAGCTTTTTATGATGACGTGCAGCCTAGGTGCACGTTCAAGGCAAACAAGCTTTCTTCGTTGGTCTATTATCATGCTTTATCCCCCAGTCGCGAGCTGGAATTTTACCTAACACACAAAGAAAATGCCCATTTCAGGTTTTACTTGACTGGGTTACATATGGGGTCTCTGCACTTTCTTTTAGCATTCCTGCAGCAAGGTACATGGTTTGAAAATATGCTGCAGTGCCCATGTGATAATTTCTCAACGCTGCAATTTATGCTTTTTGTGCACTTTTTAAATCAATGAGAACCCGATTCATAGTGCCCAACTTGTGGCCTAACTCCTATAAGATCAGTTTTAGATTTTTACACCACCTTGATTCGCCTGGGGCTTGCTATGCCGTAATCAGTTTTATTAGAGGGCCCGTAAGTATCAGGAAAAATACGGTTGATGACTCTTGATAGAACAGTTTTTATCATTGTTTTTAGGCATTAAAGTTATTTTATTGTATTCTTTCTTTTTTAGTCCTAACAAATTTTTATAGTTTTTAGGTTTTGCCTAGGCAGTGCATGCACTGTCTATTTGAAACATGCTGTATCGACTCTGTGGGTTTACAGACCACCCATTGCTTTTGATTTGTTTCTTCACGTGTCCTTCCCAAAAGCTTACTTCTATGTGGGTAATCTGTGTTTTTTGTTCCTCCTTATTGTGTCTTGCTCCCTCCCACGGAGTAGTGGCCTATTACTTTTATCCTTTCACTTTTGTCTATTTCAGTTTGTGTATGCGCACTATTTTTTTTGTTTCTTTCAGCCTGTGTTTTGGGAAGGTTTCCGTTTGTTTCTTTGTAGTATTGACTCTCCTAGCGCCGTTTCTGTAAACAGCACTGTAAATCTTGACATTCCTTCTTTAACATTGCATACAAACTTCCATAATTTTTCAGAATACATCTTTTAAAAAAAAATGTGAACAGATATGTTTGTTTAATGAGCTTGTTCGTCCACTGGGAGCTGTGTATGTTGAGCCAGCTGCCTAGACTTGAACCCGGTTCCCCAGCTTCAAAGACGACCGCTCCAGCCATTATGCCACATCCTTTACCTTTGTCCCCGCCCTCCATACGAGGGCATGTGTTTAAACTCAGACTCCATTTTTTTTAAATTTTGCACTTCAATATAGAGCGAACTCCACCCGGAGGTATGGGAGCGCTTTACATGAGGAGCCAGTTGCATTACACACGGACACATTCATTTTTAGGTATGGAGAGATTAAGTGATTTGCCCAGAATCACAGGATGTTGTCCCGCCGAGACTCGAACCCGGTTTGAAGAATAGGGTCTGTGTGTGTGCTGGGGGCGGGAGGAAGGGGTTGCTGCATTGGTCATGGTGTGAACAGAAGCTGCTGCAGTCATGGCGAAAACACCAATATTTTGCATAATCATTTTTGCGCTCTACAGTTTGAATTTAGCGCAGATGTAAATCAGTTGGTAGCTGCGCAAACTTGCATGTAGATGTAATAACTACTTGCGTCTTCACTTCAAAGCATCATGATGTCCCTCTGATCAAGGGTGTTTTATAAATAGCCACTTTCTTAAGCTTTGACAAGGAACATGTTAACCTTGTCCTGCTAACGGGCTGCTGTTTGAAACCCGCCATGAAAATGCAATCACTAGGCTTTTCCTGCAAGTATGTCTTCACGTGCTGGTAGATATAAAATGCCATGCTTGCTGTAAATTGAGCATGAGTCCCCTAGGAGGTCTGCCCCAACACCAACCAGGAGCATCGCGGAGATTAGCTATCGATTTGCACAACAGCTCCCCCACGCCGCACAGCTCCACCAGTGGGACTGTGTGCCTCTGCTGCTTGACACCGCCGCAGGTTCGAGGCCCCTCTGCCTCGGTAGTCCGGTACTGCTGTATTCATTGTATTGCTGCCTCTTGTGTATTTTTGTCTCCCACTGACCTAACTTTGCCTTTTTTTCCTTTTGTTATCTCTGTGCCCCCCTTGTTTTTGCCTTCTGTGCCCCCTTTGCCTTAATTCGCCCGTTTTTCCCGCCGCTGCGTCCCCTGCGGCCCTGCTCCCCTGCACGCCCATTCGTCGCCCCGCTCCCGCCTCCCAGCTGCTCCTCCCTCCCACCTCCCCTTATATGGCGGCCGCTGCGCGGTGAGGAGAGCTACCCTTGACCCTGTCTTCAGGCAGGTCGCTCCCCCACGCCGCACAGCTCCACCAGTGTGACTGTGTGCCTCTGCTGCTTGACACCGCCGCTGCCGCAGGTTCGAGGCCCCTCTGCCTCGGTAGTCCGGTACTGCTGTATTCATTGTATTGCTGCCTCTTGTGTATTTTTGTCTCCCACTGACCTAACTTTGCCTTTTTTTCCTTTTGTTATCTCTGTGCCCCCCTTGTTTTTGCCTTCTGTGCCCCCTGGTGCCCTTTGCCTTAATTCGCCCGTTTTTCCCGCCGCTGCGTCCCCTGCGGCCCCGCCCCCCTGCACGCCCATTCGTCGCCCCGCCTCCCAGCTGCTCCTCCCTCCCACCTCCCCTTATATGGCGGCCGCTGTGCGGGCGCGCCGCTGGCGCGCCGAAGGCGTGCCTAAGGCAAGCCCGTCTGCGCCCGTCCACACCTGGACCGCGCCCAGCGCCAGACACCATGGTGACCGCCACGACGACGACCAAAACCACTACGATGCCAGCACCCTCCACGCTCTCAACACTGGACGATCCCACACCTGCTTCCAGGCCACCCCGAAGCGCACCCAGGGACCCTTCTCCTGCCGGAGCTGCAGCTTCACCAGCCTCCGAGCCACCAACCCGCCCACTGAGACAGGACGCAACCACCTCAGATGCATACTACTCAACACCCGCTCCGCACGCAAACACGCCGTCGAACTCTGGGACCTGCTCGACTCATCCTCCCCGGACGTCGCCTTCCTGACAGAGACCTGGATGAACGCCTCCTCGGGGCTGGACATCGCCATAGCCATCCCGGACGGCTACAAGATCACCCGCAGGGACCGCACCAACGGAGTAGGAGGAGGAATCGCCATCGTCCACAGGAACACCCTCAGGGTCTCGACCAGCACCGACGACACCCTCAGCACCGCCGAACACCTGCATTTCCAGATCCACACTGACCCCAACACCACCCTCAGAGGGACGCTCGTCTACAGATCCCCCGGACCCCAGCTACAGTTCAGCGACTCCATCGCCGACTTCATCAGCACGCACGCCCTCGCCTCCACAGACTACATTCTCCTCGGAGACCTGAACTTCCACCTCGAGAACAACAACGACAGCAACTCCACCACCCTGATCGACAACCTCGGACTCAGACAGCTCGTCACAATGCCCACCCACTCCGCCGGCCACAAGCTCGACCCCATCTTCTCCGCAAGCTCCCACGTCACCTTCAGCCACACCACCGAACTCCACTGGACCGACCATCGCTGCATCCAATTCACCTTCCGGAAACCCACCACGCACCACCGCACTCAACAGATCCTCCACCGCAGCTGGAGCAAAGTCACCGAAGACCAGCTTAACACCACCCTCGCCCGAAGCCCGCCCGCCGACCCCACCGACACCGCCGCCCGCAACCTCAGGCAATGGATCGACGACTGCGCCAACACTCTCGCCCCGATCAAGAAACCCTCCAACAGACGCACTGACAAGAAAGCCAGCTGGTTCACCGCGGACCTCCAGGCCTCCAAGCAAAACTGCCGAAAACTCGAGAAGGAATGGCACCGCGAACAAACACCGGACAGCTATGCAGCCCACAAGAACGCCATCCGCAGACACCATCACCTCATCCGATCCGCCAAAAGAGCCTCCTTCAAAGACCGCCTCGACAACAATGCACACAACAGCAAAGAGCTCTTCAACATCGTGAAAGAACTCTCCAACCCGAGCTCCAACACCAACGACATCCCACCATTGCAAGACCTGTGCAACTCCTTAGCCACCTTCTTCCACCACAAGATCGCAGAAATCCACGACAGCTTCAACAACGAGACCGCCCTGACAGCCACCGACACCTCAGACCCTCCGGCCAACATCCACATCGACCCCCTGCTCGCCTGGACCAACGTGAACGACGACGACACCATCAAAATCATGAGCACCATCCACTCCGGCTCCCCGTCAGACCCTTGCCCGCACCACATCTTCAACAAAGCCAGCGCCACCATCGCCACCCATCTCCGCAAGGTCATCAACACCTCCTTTGAGACCGCAACCTTCCCAGAGAGCTGGAAGCACGCCGAGATCAACGCCCTACTTAAGAAACCCAAGGCGGATCCGAGAGACCTCAAAAACTTCTGGCCCATCTCCCTGCTCCCGTTCCCGGCGAAGGTCATCGAGAAGATCGTCAACAGACAACTGTCCCGCCACCTCGAGGAGAACAACATCTTGGACCCATCCCAGTCCGGGTTCCGCAACAACCACAGTACCGAAACCGCCCTCATCGCCGCCACCGACGACATCAGGGCCCTGCTGGACAACGGTGAAACCGCGGCCCTCATCCTCCTGGACCTCTCAGCCGCCTTCGACACAGTTTGCCACCGCACCCTACGCACCCGCCTCCACAACGCAGGGATCCGAAACAAGGCTCTGGAATGGACCACCTCCTTCCTCTCCGACAGAACGCAGAGTGTCCGCCTCCCGCCTTTCCGATCCAAAGCCTCCGAGATCATCTGCGGCGTACCCCAAGGATCCTCCCTCAGCCCGACACTGTTCAACGTCTACATGGCACCTCTCGCCCACGTAGCCCGACTGCACAACCTCAACATCATCTCCTACGCCGACGACACCCAGCTGATCCTCTCCCTCACCAAGGACCCCGTCACCGCCAAAACCAACCTGCACGAAGGAATGAAGGCCATCCCCGAATGGATGAAGATCAGCCGACTGAAGCTGAACTCTGACAAGACGGAGGTCCTCATCCTTGGCTCCACCCCCTCAGCCTGGGACGACTCCTGGTGGCCGACCTCTCTGGGAGCAGCACCGACACCCACTGACCACGCACGCAACCTGGGGTTCATCCTCGACTCCACACTCTCCATGACCAAGCAAGTCAACGCCGTCTCATCCTCCTGTTTCAACACCCTCTGCATGCTCCGCAAGATCTACAGATGGATCCCCATCGAAACAAGAAGAACGGTTACCCAGGCCCTCGTCAGCAGCAGACTGGACTACGGAAACGCCCTCTACGCAGGAACCTCAGCTAAACTCCTGAAACAACTACAACGCATACAGAACGCCTCGGCACGCCTGATCCTCGACATCCCTCGCCACAGCCACATCACACCCCACCTAAGAAACCTGCACTGGCTCCCCGTCAACAAGAGGATCACCTTCAAGCTCCTCACCCACGCACACAAGGCACTCCACAACACCGGACCGGCATACCTCAACAGACGACTCACCTTCTACACCCCGAACCGCCAACTCCGCTCCGCCGACCTCGCACTTCGCAACCATCCCCCGCATCCGAAGAGCGACCACCGGCGGCAGATCGTTCTCCCACCTCGCCGCGAAGACCTGGAACACCCTCCCCATCCACCTGCGGCAGACCCAGGACCTACTTACCTTCAGGAGGCTACTCAAGACCTGGCTGTTCGAGCAGTAGCATCACCCTACCCTCCCCCCCCCCCCCAACGCCTTGAGACCCTCACGGGTGAGTAGTGCGCTTTATAAATGCTCTGATTGATTGATTGATTGAACAGCGAGACTCTGAGGGCGCCCAATGGGCGGGATCACGCACACCCTTAACACTTTCATTAATTACTGGGATAACATTTGAGTCTAGAAAGATAATTATGGCAAATCACAGCGGCCTCACTATGACGTTAGGAATGCGAGCACGGACAAAGCCAATAGCTTTCACTTTAGTATGCTTGTATTGTGAGGCGCTAGCATGCCACAATTTTAGAAAGGAAACTCCTGCTGTCTCAGATAACTCATGCACTACTGCAGGAAAGTGACGATATTTACAGGCGCTTGCTGCTGAGGTTGGAAGAAGCGGGACACTGAGCTAAAAGGAGTTACAAATTATTAGCAGCTGTTTCATTTATTTCATTTATTTGCGGCATGTATTGCATTTAAATGCAAGCGTTAGGAGATTTAGTTATGCATGTACGTTTTTGTCCTTATTTAAAGATCTACAAATAATTAGTTGTTTGTATTAACATGCCTTGCAACATTCAAGCCTCATTTCATGTGGAATTTTGATAGAACGTGGATGAGACGTGTTGTATGTATCGGATGTATTCTGAGTTAGCAGTGACATTCCCATCCACATTTTAGATCAGAAAGAAACATTAGTGGGATTAGCTTTGAGTTGAACTTGCCCCTGATTTGTCGGGTTAGGTGACCACCATATGTCCGTCCTGATGAAGACCCCAGATGATTTGTCTAATTAGCGGTCGAAATGTCGACTTCACATGCGCCTATCCATATAATTTATTGTTGGATACCCAAACTCTAATGTTCTTTGCATTGTGTTTGCAATTGTTTCAATACTGAAATCCATTGGTATGGGCTATCGGTACATATTGTAAATACATATTCTTTTTTGGACTTTTTTCATTTAATTTGTTATGTTTCACTAATTTTCACTTTTCACTGCGCCATCACTTGGAGCACCTGTTCATTTAAATACACGATGATGATCAGTCTCTTGTGGAACATTGCTTCAAAATACAAAACTGAAACTCCTGCATTGCCATTGGACGAATTTCTTTTGAGAGAAAAACGTTTGATACATTCTTTCGTACAGTGAAAAATACATGACTATAAAAATTGTTCTGCTTTAAATTGGAATCCTGGTAGAACACTTACTTTCTCGCCATTCTGAGTAAAGGCAGCAATGTAACAATTGCCTTTTGTAGTGTCTGACATTATTACGACACAAAATATGGCCTTAAGAACTCACCTAAAACTTATTGATGTAACTAGCACATTATGTTGTAAACACAGGGGCATATTTACAACAAAAGTGGCAGAGCGCGGGTTAGCTCCAAAATAGCTAACACGCTCCGTCACTTTAGAAACGCAGGGTTGACAGTATTTACAACAATACGATGCACCCCTGCATTTCTCCCTGAGCTGGCGCTAAATTCAGCTGCCCTAGCGCCAACTCAGGCACCCTTGTACCATAGTGCAAGGGTGCTTGCGATGAGGGAATGATTGTTTAAGTGCAGGAAGGTGTCCCTTCCTGCACATAAACAATCCACAATGGCGATTTGAAACTCCTATGCAGCACACATAAAAGTTGCAAATTGTCATTTTTTAAATTATTGTTTATGTGCAGGAAGGGACACCTTCCAGCACATAAACAATCATTCATGGAGTTTTGCGGTTTCTATTCTGCAGCACACATAGAAACAGCAAAAACGAGGACAAATTAAACATTTCTCCTTGTTTTGCCATGGTAAGACCAGATTTTCCATGGTCTTAATTTTGGTGATGCCCCATATTTACGCCACACTTGTAAATATGGGGCAGGGTCAAAATTAATGGGTATTGCGGCAGAACGCCCCAGTAACACCCATTGCCCACCCCTTTTACGCTATTTATAGCTTGAAAGGGGGCCCTATTTACGAGGCGGCGTAAAGCCACGTTAAGTGGGTTAACGCCGCCTTGTAAATAAGGTGAAGCCCCTATCGCCACCGGAACGTCTTTAAAAGTGGCCTACGGGATTGTAAATATGCCCCACAGTCTTTAAAAGTATTGCCATTTTCTTACATTTTTCCCTGTTTGGCATAAGCGCTGTGGCACATTCATTCATTCATAATGACCAAGGGACACCGATAACGCAGGTTAAATTTGTCTTAGTGGTCAACATCAGAGAAGCGTTGACATTTGATCTTCAGGGATCCCCTGCTGCAGCCTGGCAATCTTAAACTGAAAGCCGTCTTCCCCTCCCATTCTCAGCCCCGCTCCCATTGCCCAGAACAGCTGCTTTCAGCTCGGCAGCAGAAGGCGCTGCTCCGGTCAGTACAATAGTAAAGCATTGACATGACAGAATGCTTTTTATTGTCTCATACCATGGGCGTCTGCAGAAACTCTTCCAGGGGGGGGTGAGGGGGGCAACATTTTAACTTCATCACCATCCTCCCACATTATTGAGCACAAGTATTAAATAAATAAATAAAAAATCTAATAAGACAAAGAGCTTAAATAAACAAAGCAACCCATAGGGGGAAGAGAAAAATCTTGTGAGGCGCCACAGCAGATGACCTGGCAACAACAATGAAATAGAGGAAAAAACTGAAAAATGGCCGGAAAAAAAAAATCTAAATCAGGTTGATGTGGTTCTAGAGACTCGATCCACATCGGCAAACCTTTCAATGATGATACAGTGGACGATTGTGTCAAATTCAAGAGCTAGTAGGATCAGCCTCGCTAAGCCACATCGTCTCTAACAATATTAATGAAGCAACTCATTAAGTACCAAAGCCATGACTGATTCCATCTATCTACTTGGACAGAAACTCACAGAGGAGTGTCCAGAGCATGGGATTCTTCAAGATGGTTGGTAAGTGGTTCAAACATTATTTACTTTGTCCTTTTTTCCAAAGTGGGTAACAGCACCATGAGATCAGAGTTATAAACATTTGGAACATCCAAACCATCTTTTGAAGGCAGAGGGCTAACAACACTGGATTTCCAAACTTTGGGGACAAGTCCAGCTGTGAACAATGCACTGATAATATTGGCAATTTCCTAGACACTGGCAGTAGAAGTGCCTTGTAATATTCTCACACAGCACAAGTCATTGGGAAAGCCAGGTTTCAACCTGGACAGATGAATGCCTACCTCCTCTTTAGAGTCTGTGAAAAAGCAAGAGAGGGAGATCTCAGTGCAGAAGTAAAGGCCAGGTGCAGGAAAACTGAAACAAGGAAAGCAGGGGACTGATAAATGGGTAGGTTTTAGGTGTACTCTGCAAGTCATTGAACACGGAAGTGGCAGGGCTACATGTCCTCTAATGCACATCTCTTTAGAACAGAGGCAGAGACCAAAAGGCAAACAATAAGGATGGACAGAATGGAGTTCATGGGTTTGGTGAGATGGAGTTCTGAGAGACTTGGGAGTTACATTCAGCTAGGAGTAGGGGGGCAAGAAAATGGAGGACGAGCTTGATGCCATATTTTACGTTATTCAGGGGCCTTGCCCATTCTAGAGAAGAAACTGTGTTTTGAGGTCACTTAATAAAAAGGTGATGTGGTGAGAGTAAAAAAGTACTGTAGATGGAGGGGGTGTTATGAGGTAGCCCCAGCTCTTTCTGATGTTGCTAAAGCTAGGACACAGATGCCCAGGGCTAACAGATACATTTAGGAGAAAAGTAATCTGCTAAAGAGGCAAGGCCGGAAGCAATAAATCATATCAAGTAAGACTTGCTGGGGATTGATGAGGGATGACCAAAAGGTGGAGATGGACGAATACAGTTACTTCTACTTTTAAGAAAAAGGGGGTAGGGTAACCAGTCAAGTGAACATTCTACCTCTTAATTTGTCTAGAGGGTCCGGGTCAGACATAATATAACCTGGAATCACTGAGATATGGCAGTGCTGGCCTGATACCGGTAAGTTTGAGAAAGGACTAAAAGATCAGTGTGAAGAAGGTGTCTGGTAGGCCTAAGAGGAGACCAATATGCCAATGCAAAGTGGACGGGCCTAGAACCCAAAGAACTAGGTAAAGTGGTGAGAGAGATAGCAGAGAGTCAAATACAGGCTAGGTTATTGCATAGTAGATGGTAATGGTATGATGTATTAGTTTTTCGTTGACCATTCTATTAGTTTAAAAACTAAAAGGGGTGGGAATTATTTTTAGTTTTTTCTTGTCTCAATAATAACATGAACTTTATTCAACTTTAAAGTTTGTCTGTGCTGATTTCATTGCTCCTTTTCGTCCTTCAATGACAAGCCAATTAGTTTGATCCCAAAGAGATACTTCTCCAGTTGCTAGCCCAAGAGAAAGTCTCCACACCCATTCCTGCCTAAAGAGCTGCACTTCACACCGACAATGCCCCTATGGAGCTTGAGGTTACATTTTGTTCAAAATAGTGACACCTCACACAGATCTCAACAGAAGCATAGCGCTTTGCAGACACTTCTTCAAAAGAACTGCATCTCTCAAATACACCAAGGAAGAGTTCTTCTATTCTGAGACACTGCCCGTTGGTGCTACATATGTAAGGCGACAAGTTGCCTGCAAGTTACGGGGAGAATTACTTTTCCAGACCTGGGCTTTGCTTTTACATTATTAGCTAGTGTGTTCGACCAATTGGTTGAACTAAAATTAACCTAGACTACAGCTCCCAGAATGCACTGGTATGGCAAATCAAAACTGGAAAAGTTGTGCCCTGATCAGAGTCATCTGGTCACCCTATACATATGACTGATACTGCCCCGCAAAATGTATATTCGCAGACAGTGCCCAACCACCACAATGTCACCAAAGCTCTGCAGTTCACCCAAACAAAGACCCACATAAAGGGTGAGCCTCATACCAATACTTATTTCTTCCAAACAACATTAATATCGGCCCCCGCCAAAAAGGTAAAATATCAATGCCGCAACATGGGGTACTTAATACCAGTGATGGAGCAAGGATTCGAGAAAATGAAACTTGCTCGAATGAATCCTCCATCTAACTTTCACTAATCATTAAATTAGTAGATGAGACGAAACTAATATACACCAGAAACAGATACACGGGGAGAAAAAGCTTACGCATGCTTGAATTAATGTGAAATAAAATGCAACACGATTGCAACCCGCTTTAACTTGTGAAAACGCTTTGCGCATGTGCAAACCCGAATTACGCAGAAATAACGTGACTAACTCGCTTTGAGAGGGCAAACCTCACGCATGCGCAAGAAAGACCAAAACGCGCTCTTGAGGTACCGCGTGCCCGGCATATGCTTGCTTGATTTAAAGAAAGCTGCTGTTATTAACGCTTTTGCCCAAGATTAGTAATAATTACATGGGATAGAGTAGAAGTGGGTGGTGAACAGTGAGAATTATGGGGCATATTAGCAAGACCCACGTTAAAATTATCGCCGTTTAAGCGGCAGGAAACTGCCGCTAAAACGGCGATAATGGGCTTAATAATATGTGTTATGGAATTCCAATAGAAGCCCAGGTTAGATGTCCTGCACATCTAACATGGGCTTCTATTGGAATTCTATAACGCATATTAACAAGCCCATTATCGCCGTTTTAGCGGCAGTTTCCTGCCGCTAAAACGGCGATAATTTTAACGTGGGTCTTGCTAATATGCCCCTATATGTTTAAGAAAATAACACCCGTTTATGATTCTTTTATTAATAGTGTGCATTTGGGCCTGTTAATCCATTACTGAAAAAGAAAATGGCGAAAGCTACGCATGCTCAATGAATCCATGAAATGACCCGGTGACCGAGAGAGAGCTGAATGACTGCCAAGACCCAAGTACAGAAGGGATGGGAAAACAAGGAGATGTAACACTCATCTATGAAGCTTGTATTAAATAAATTACTGCATTTGCAACAAAATATGCATGTGAAAACAAAATATATGAATGAGTCGAAGGGGAAGGGTTAGCAAACAATAGGTTTTACTAATAAAAATGAATACGTCAGCCTGGTGTGATGAATACTCCCCTAACCCCGTCCAATCATATTCCGTATTTTAGTAAAGTTTGCAACTCTTGAGGGTGGGACAGGAAGAAATAAAGACTATAACTAGAATGACTTGAGTTAAGAGAAATAGAGCTGCAGAGATTTTTGATGGAGCTGGGAGAGAACTATTGATGAGCACGAGAGAGAGAGAGGGAGAGAGACGAGAACAGACTCGGAAGATCCAGACTACTGCCTGATTAGATTTGAAGATTGCGGAAGAATATCGAGGCGGGAGAGAGTGTAAGAGAGGGAATCGCCCTGGTGCGTCGGGTTTGTAGAGAAGTCTAGTAAGTATCAGACCTGTCCTGATCCTATCCTATAATCTTTGTCTCCTGATCCTAAGTCAGGGGACCCTCACCAGTCCTTTGGCCAGAGAGGTGGTTTTCTAGTCAACTTTATTAGATAAATGTCATTCCGTCCAAAATTTGCATATTTGTTTGCAAATGTATTATAATGTGACTTTTGTCTCTTCATCTATCCACTCTTATGCGTTTGATTTTGTTGAATGAGCTTGTGTAATTGAACGTATTATGCTATATGATTGTTCTCTCTCTCACTTAATAAAGATGGAATTTGCACTGTGTATCTGTATTTGATGAGCGTTCAACTTAATGACTGAAATTTTAGATAAACTTATTATTATTATTCAGAGTCTGTGGTTATTTCACTAAGAATTTTAGTTAAGATGTTGTTAATATCACCATCAACTAACTCAACTAATGGTCCATCGACCAGAGGAAGAGTGTTGATTCATGAAGATTAGTTAGCCATTGAAATGATACTGTAATTGATTTGTGGTTACAGGGAAATAACTAATCAGAGCTTAAGTGAATTATAAAACTTGACCCCCAGCGGATTGCCCAGGGAATGGAAATGAACATATTTGGAAAAATGTATATGGGCCCATTGAAAAATTCAGTTTTTGTGTAAAATATCCAACCCTGGCCTCTTCGCGCTGGATCAGTTTTTCTGGTAGCAGAGTTATGGTTATTATTGATTAGTTTGGTGATTATTGATTATTGACTATACCTTCTTAACATGAAAAGTTAGTGTCCTGTTCTATGTTGTCTGGAAATACAGGTACAGAGATACCTGGGAGGAATGGAATTTTGAAGAGTGTGGTAAGGAAATCACACTGCAGAAGGTTACTCGTCTGTTGTCATAATACCTAAAAGCTACGGAGGGCTGTAGGTGTTATATTAGGGACTATATCGTATAAAAGCCGAGAGTGAGTGATAGCGAAGGGTCCACCTGTGAAACTTTGGCCTTACTCAAAGGAGGAGTATCCCTAGAGGAGTAATAGGTCCTCCCCGAGCTTAAGTGAAGGGTAAACAGTGGTTTTTACTCGCAGTTTAAGGAAGTACTTTCTCTTTAAAGCAAGTGAATAAACTATCTTTGAATTAGCGGAGCAGACAGAGTAGCGCTGTTTTTATGTTGTTACTAACAAGAAAATTTATAAAGAAAGTTTAGAAAATACATTGTCGTATTACCTTGTGAAGGAAGGGTCAGTAGCAGGAGTCATACTGACGTCACAGAGAGCCGCACTGGTATTGGTTGAGACAGTGGGCATGTAACAAGTGCCGATTGTAAAGGGAGGGTCAGTAGTAGGAGTAATACTGACGTAATAAAAAGCCGCACTGGCATTGGTCAGACAAGTGGGTGTGTGGAAAGCTCTGATTGGTTGGCAGACAAGAGCCTCACAGGTATTTGTTGTGGAAGAAAATACGTAGTGAGCTTCAATTGGTCTGTTGGTGTGAGTCGCGCTGGTATAGGACAAGAGTTGGCGAATAGGATACGAGAGAAATACGGAAGAGTTTCTAAGTTTTGGTTACTGAAACAACTAGTTATAGGGATTGGAAGAATGAAGCTAATTAATAAAATCAAAAATTTCTTTAAAAAAGATAAACGTGTAGTAACAAGAGAAGGAATTCTTATGCCACCTCCGAATACGCCTGCTTCCTTTATGATGCTGGAACAAGGATATCATACTTTTGGTTGAAAAATTGTGTGGAGTATACGAAAGGCGATGGTGTTCTAGCTTTTCCTGAAAATGGTACATTTAATGTAAGGATTCTTCAGAATTTGAGAAATCGGATGAATTCATTAGAACCTATCCCTAGGTTAAAGCAGTATGAACCTTTGGAAGAATGGGAAGTTGAGGCATTTGAACGAGAGAAATACAGAGGAGGTAGAAGAATAAATAGAGGATTTTTTCCAAGATATCCGTTTGATACTCGAGGAGATGAGATGAAAAGATGGAGACGAGCTGTTGTAACGGAAGGGTTGTATCCAGTATTGATGGCTGAGGATCAGGTAGGGAGTAAATGTAAAGAAAAAATGAAACGCACAGGTATGGCAGGAACAGAATGTGATGAAACTGATGATGAGTTATTAGAGGACATTTTAGTTAAAAGACCTCCACCTTCTCAAGAAAATGCTGGAGAGGCAACTTCAAGTGCACCAATGATGAGAACTCCATTAGTTCCACAGGTTTTATATGATCCAACAGTTACCCGAGTGTTACAGGAAAAGGAAAGGGACGCATTGAATAGAACAAAAGAAGAGATCATTCAGAAAATAAATCAGTTAGGTTTAAATGCTGAAGCCTTGACAGTACCAGTAACGATAGGTCCGGTTATTCCATTATATGGGGTTAAACTAGACACCCCGAGATTACAAACAGTGACAGTCCCCCAAAATAATGTTAGAAAAGAGGTAGTAATGTCAGAAGATCTAACAAGTGAGAGTGATTCAAATATCTCGTTACTAGATCTCCCTAATATTGAAACAGTGACTGAAACCCCGAAGAGAGGTTCACCAGTGAATAAAAGAAGAAAGGAACTGATTGTCACTCCAGTAGCAGGAAATTCTAAAGGATTTTCGCCAGAAGACCTAGAGGAGTGGGCGAAAGGATTAGACAAGAAGAAACCCCAAACACCAAGTATAGATGTGGCCAAGTTGAAAGTGGATTTGGAAGAAATGATCATTGTTACAATAAGCCCAGATAGATTAGGTACATACAGAGATGATGAATTGTTGTTTTTGTGTAAAAGTATAACATGGAGAGCAAAGAATATGCATGAGAAAATAGTAGAAGTTGCTTCAGAATTTGGAAAGGATGTAGAAAAATCGAAATTATTGCAGAAACCATATAGGGCAGAATTTACTGAAAAGGATTTCATTTCAAAATCTTTATTTCGGTTCTTTTAAACCATAAAAGATGCATTAAAACACATACGATTTCCATATGCAATACTGCAGATTTAGAAAGTTTGAATGCGTCAGGAAGGAGATTACAGATCAAAGAATTAATGAATATTTTGAAGAAATGGGGAGATGCAGACAGATGGAGAGGTAGATGGACAAGGAAAAGGGATGAGGCAGCTACAAAGGAAGCATCTGCATTCCCATTAAGAGAAACAGAACAGGTTGAAAGAGTGTGTCCAATGAGAGAAGTTCCTGGTGGTGGATATGTTCATGCTCCTTGGTCTAGACAGGATATTTTGTCTTTTACGAATGATTTTCCCAGTTTAAGGGAGAAACCAGTTGAATGGTACAAGCAGGTAGAGAGGTTTGTGAAAGTTTCAAAGGTATTATTAAAGGATTTGGATGGCATGTTTGATATAGTGGTACCAACTGATTTGTGGACAGAATGTAAAATTACGGTTGATTGGCCAACTGAAGAGTATCCAAGAGATGCAAAGACAGGTGCACCTTCAGAAGATGTGATGAAAAAGTATCAGCAAGTGATTACTTTCTTGAAAAGGAAAATTCCTCCAAAGGAAACGGATTGGGTTAAAATAGATAGAACAATTCAAGAACCAAAGGAGTCAGTGCATGCGTATTACGAAAGGCTGTTATAGGTATTTAAACATTATAGTGGATTTGAAAATATTGGTGATAAGGATATGGGACATTTTGTGTACAGGTTTTTGTATGGATTGAGATCAGAAATTAGTCAGATGATTCAGCAGCATATGCTTTGCTGGCAAAGTAAGCCTATTGACATCCTGAAGTATGCGAAGTATTGTAGTGATGATATTGACGCAAAACACAAGAAATTGATAGAAAAGATGATGTGGGCACAAGTGAAATTGGCAGAACACCAAGAGGCAAGTACTGGTTCTCAAAATGGAATGACCAGAATCAGAATAGTCAAGGATCGAATGGAAATAAAGGAAAAGGGCGAATGAGTGGAGAAGAAGCGAAAAAGAAGTATCCATGTCATGCGTGCGGAAAGCATGGACATTGGAAGAATGAGTGTAGAAACATTCAACAGAATAATGGGGTAAATCAAAATTTAAATACACAGATGCAGAATGAGGTGGTTGTGAACCAGCAGCAACAGCAACAGGTAGTTACTCCACAGTTACAGGTGCCACAAGCCCCTATGCCCAACTGTATGAACGCTCAAGTGCAGAGAGACAGTGTGAACACCGGATTTCGTGGAGAGAGTGGTAAGAATACACAAACGGTTCAACAATATTGGATGCACAGTAATGAGAGTGATTCGGATGTTTCTCAATAACGGTGCCTGGGGGGGAGGAAGAATGCGTGCTTGGCGCATCCTTGGCGGTAGATCAGTCGGGTCCATTTGTTGATGGAAAGGTGGAAGGTAATGACATCACATTCCTGGTGGATACTGGTGCTACCATTTCTACTGTGAGAGCAGCAGAAATTCCAAACCTACCCCTCTCGGGAGAAACTATCCAAGTTGTAGGAGTCTCAAATAAGTAAATAAAAACACCGGTTACTAAACCAATAGAAGTGAATATCGGAAATTTCAAAGACATGCATCGGTTTGTGATGTGTGATTCAAGCCCAGTTAACTTGTTAGGGAGGGATTTGTTGTGTAAAATGAACTGTACCATCTATTGTACACCTGATGGTATTGCTTTCCAAACACCTGATGAAGATATCGCTTTCAAGATGATGCTAGCAAAACAAGGAACAGAAGTGGATGAGATGTTTTCACTTCTGACTGAAAGCAGTCTGCCTGATGAGCTGAGAGTTAAGGTGAGATCAGATGTGTGGGATTTTTCAGGAAAAGAAATTGGTCTGATGGCAAATGTAGACCCAATTAAAATAATGGTAAAAGAAGGTGCGATTTATCCAAACACACGACAGTACAAAATGAGTCCGGAAGTAAAACGCAGGAGTTGCTCCAGTAATTGATCAAATGATTGAACAAGGTATTTTGAAAGAAATAATGGGCAGTCCTTGTAATTCGCCAATCATGGGACTTAAAAAGCCTAGTGGCAAATATAGGATAGTGCAGGATCTAAGGAAAATCAATAAGATAGTAGTACCCTGTTGTCCAGTAGTACCAAATCCAGCAGTAATTCTTTATCAGATACCTTGGGATGCACATTGGTACACAGTGATTGATTTGCGCCAAGCATTCTTTTCGATTCCTTTGTGTTGGAAATGGCCCTTTTTGCAGGGTCACCCCTAAACTTTTTGCCTTCCTCCTGAAGTTTTTCTGACCTGCTTTTGTTGGTTTTATGGCTCTGGGCACTTTATCACTGCTGATCAGTGCTAAAGTGCATATGCTCTCCCTTTGTAAATATGACTATGTGAATGGGTACATCCATGATTGGCTTATTTGGTTTATCTGTTAGTCCCTAGTAGAGTGGCCTGTGTGTGCCCAGGGCTGGTAAACCAAATGCTGCTGGTGGGCATGCAGCGCTGGTTTGCGCCACCCACAGAAGCAGCTTGTAAAGTGTGTCTCAGACCTGCCACTGCAGAGTCTGTGTGCAGTCCAGAACTGCCATCTTGGCTGTGAAGTGCACCCACTTCCCAGCCCCTGAACCTTCCCTTGGCATCATGTAAGTCACCCCTATGGTAGGGTGCATTGTATGTGTAAGGTAGGACATGCCTTGGTGTGTGTACCATGTCCTGGTAGTGAATTACACCCAATTTCGTTTTTCACTACTGTAAGGCTACCTGTTCCCCATAGGCTAGAATGGGCAGTTTGACTATTACATCCTATAGTCCTAACTGACCCCAGGAACATGGTAGAAAAACGAATTTAGGATGCCTGAGCTCAGAATACTAAAATACATCTTTTAGTGAAGTTTATTTTTATATTCTGTGTTTGAAAATACCACTTTTAGAAAGTAGGTATTTTCTTGCCTAAGCCTTCCAGTGTGCTCTGCTGTTATGTGTATTGGCTGTCTGGTTTTGGAGGGACAGGGCAGGCTGAGTCAGACCTGGGTTGAATAGAGAGATCTGCATTTAGGGTATGGGGAGGGGTGGCTCCTTGACCTGAATAGGGCTGTGCCTGGCAAGGTGAATGCTGGCTCCACCTCCTACTGTGTGTCTGATAGCAGACCCCCTCTTTCTGAAAGGAAGGATGCAGCCTGGTAAACAAAGTGCTCCAGGACTGACCAGAACTGGTTCTGGCTGGGTTCAGTGACTTGTAGCTTCTGAGAACAAAGACTTTTGGGGTATAAATATCTGTGCTCAAACCCCTACAATTTGTATTGCCCCTGGATGTCAAGACGAACCTCTGTCCGTGTAACTGAAGGAATCTGCAGGAAGGGACTGTCCTTGTGCTTGTGTGCTGTTTCCTGGATTGGCCTGCAGTAGTTACCATTGGACTTGGAAGAAGAGGGAAAAGGAGCTGTAAGAGAACTTTTTAATCTTGAACCTGCAATCACCCAAGGGCTAGGAGAAGAGCTAGCCTCCTGCTGGAGTCTCAGGCACATCAGACTCCACCACCAACCTCCTGCTTCCTCCCTGCGAGGATTGCTATCTGCTGATGAGGCTCCTGTGAGTTCCAGGGCCTCTAGTTTGCTTCAGAGAAAAGAGTGCTGGAAATCGTCGCTAACGCACGTTTGCGAGCCGCTGCAGTTGAGAGCGCTGGAAAAATCATCGCTCTGCTGCCGCTGGGTGCTCGCAACACGAAACCATCGCTAATGCCCCTTTGCGAGCCGCTGCAGCTGAGATGCGCTGGAAAAATCATCGCGCTGCTGTCGCCGAGCGCTCGCAACCCAAAAGAAATCATCGCTTCAAGACATCGCATTGCGGACGCCGTGCGTCCGCCATTTTGATCGCATCGCACCGGATTTCGTCGCTCCCTCGCGGAGCGCCATTTCTTCGCATCGCAACCTGATCGCACACGCAACAGGATCGTCGCATCGTCTTCGCCCTCGCGGCAAGGCCTCAGCGCATCGGCGGCCTAGCGTGAAGAAGTTTGTCGCATCGTCTCCGCATGCATCAGCAGATCTGAAATAGTCCCCATATACAAAAAGGGAGCAAGAGACGACCCCGCTAATTACAGACCAATAAGTCTGATTGATGCTGTGCAGAAGGTCTTTGGCCGGATGCTTCTGCACAGGATCCAGACATGGTCTGAGGATGGGGATATTCTTTCACAGTTTCAGGCAGGCTTTAGAACAAAGACAGGGACAATGGACCAAGTATTCAGATTCCTTCTAATATATTGGAAGGTCGTGGTGATAGGCAGAGGCAGTCTCTATCTAGCATTTATTGATTTGAAGACTGCCTTTGATCTGGTTCCTAGGTCCAGGTTATGGGATACGCTTGGTGAGATGGGTATACCCCATTTTGTTCTTAATTTGTTAGTCCGGCTGCACGAGGGGAATTTTGCCCAGGTCAGGTGGGGTGAGCAGGGTCAACTTACAGAGCGCATCCCTGTCAAGAGAGGAGTAAGGCAGGGATGCGTCCTGGCACCAACACTCTTCTCCCTATATGTGAATGGAGTAGTGGACTTCCTCCTGGAGGAGCCGGCTGACTCTCCCGTTCTGGGGGGAAAAAAGATACCGACCCTGTTGTTCGCGGACGACACGTTATTGATATCTAAGACCCCGGCTGGGCTACAGCGTCTAACTGATAGATTTCATCTTTTTTGTGAGAACCGGGGCTTGTTTATAAATGCCAACAAAACCAAATTTATGGCTTTTAACCCCCATAGAACATGTAGGAATGGCCCTCTCTTAGGTGGGACTCCCCTTGAAAAGGTCGCCACCTTTGATTACCTAGGTGTAAGATTCTCTGATAAAATGTCATGGAAACCCCACCTAGGTAAGATGTTGATGGCACACAAGCGCTTGGCTGGTGCAATAGCAAGAGAACATCGTCTTTCCCATACTAGGCCTGTTGCTCCAGCCCTCCAGATATATGACACCAAGGCCGTTAGCGCTTCTCTTTATGGAGCTGAAGTCTGGGGATTTGATAATCTTGACGAGCTCCGGAGATCAGAATATAAATTCCTAAGAGATCTAGTTACAGCACCAAAATATATCCGCCTCACGCCGCTACTAATGGATATGGGCAGGCGATCAATAAGTGATGTAGCTAGGTTGCGTCCCCTGCTCTTTTGGGTTCGCATCGGGAGGACCCCTGAGCTTTCTCCCTATGCAGAGGCCCTTACTGAGGTTATTAGCCTCGACACTGGGGGGAAAATAGGTTGGTTACGTGATATCAAGAAAACGTTATCTGCAATTGGGCTTTGTGGTTGTTGGACTAGCCAGGAGCCCCCAAGGAGAGAGGATCTTAAACGCCTGTACTGGGAATGGGTGGACCAACGAGCGATCAGCAGACCTAATGTGGGTAAACTGACAACTGAGTTCTACTCCCACAAACAAAGTAGATACTATGAGCCTTACCTTGATTTAATTACAGTACCCAGAGACAGAATACTTTATATGCATTTTAGGTATGGCTCTCTTCCAGTGGGCGAAGCGATAGCAAAATGGTCCGTAACTAATGGAAAGCATTGTCCTAGTTGCCAAGCCCCTGTGGAAAGTGTTGCCCATTTACTGTTTGTTTGTCCAGCGTATAAAACATTACGGAGAAAATGGCTGAGTCCGATTTGCCGACAACTTGGTACACGGGAGCACCATGTTGCACTCCGTATTTTTAAGTCAGATTCTAGACCTTTTTATCCTGTTGCATAGCAAAGTATTTGGGGCAAGCATGGCTGATTCGGTGGAAAGCGCTTGCGAGAAAAACATAGCCTCCATGCACTGATAAATTGCCAAGACCTAAAAGTTTTAATAGTATTCTTGTTAAAATCACTATGCACAAGCATTTTATTATTTTTAATTCTTGAAGTCTCCCTATGTATTGCACTGTTTGTAAACAAAATGATGAAATACTGTTTGTTTTTTAACCGGATTTTAGGATGATTGATTGTATATTTATCATTGTATCTTTCTCTACCTATACTAATTTTATTAGTTATGTCACCATTGTTCTATGTTGCTTTTATGACTTTTTATGTCGAAATAAAGCTTGTGATTGAGATTGAGCATCAGCAGATCGGCGCATCATCCTCCCTTGCGGCAAGGATTTAACGCATCGCCGGCCTCGCGTGAGGAAAATCATCGCTACCACTTCTTTGCGACATTTTGTTGGTTTTGCTACTGAATTCAGGTACTTTGTGAGAGAAAGGGTCGCAGAGACCACTGCTTTGGATTTGAACCTTATTTTTGCAACCTTTGAACGAGAAAGGGTCGCAGAGACCACTGCTTTGAATTTGAACCTTATTTTTGCAACCTTTGAACTATTTTTGACAGCCCTTCAACAGCAATCCTATTTTTGACAGTATTGTGGCTTTTACGGTAATTGGTCTTGTGTTAAGTCTATATATAAAGATACTTATTTTTTATAACTACTTGTGTGGTGTCCCTTTGTAGTGTTCCTCACTATGTTACTGTGTATGGTCATAAATGCTTCACACACTGCCTCTGAGATAAGCCTAGCTGCTCGTGCTACGTTACCACAGGGTGGAGCAGGGGTTATCAAAGGGTGTGGTTCGCTTACCCTGACTTAGGAAGAAGGGTCCCTACTTGGACAGTGGCCAGCCATTGCCAACTAGAGACCCCCATTTCTAACACTTTGCACATAGATAGCCAATATCTTTTTGCATTTCAGTTCGAGGACCGTGGTTTGGCATGGTGCCGAGTTCCTCAAGGGTACACAGAGAGTCCCTCGATTTTCTTGAAAAAGTATTTGGAAACATTGGTTATGCCAGGAAATTCAGTTCTGGTTCAGTACATTGATGACCTATTGGTGGCATCAAAGACAAGAGAGGCCTGTGTCACAGACACAATTGCTTTACTGAACCATTTGGCAGAAGGTTGACCCAAGGTGTCACCAGAAAAATTACAGTTTTGCCAACAAGAAGTCCAATATTTGAGACACAAGATAGAAAAGGGAGTTAGAAAAGTGACACCAGAGAGAATAAAAGTGATTCGACAGATGAATCTGCCTAAAACTAAGAAAGAAGTACGAATGCTTTTAGGAGTGATTGTATTCTGTCGTCAGTGGATCAGTGGATTTTCATTGCTTGTAAAACCCTTAATAAAATTGACACGAAAGGATGTGATAGATCCAATTGAATGGGATGATGAAAGTGAGGATGCATTCATAAAACTGAAGGATTGTTTGTGTCAAGCACCAGCATTAGGAATGCCTGACTATACGAAAGAATTTGCTTTGTTCTGCTGTGAGAGGGAAGGATGTGCGCTTTCAGTGTTAACCCAAAGACATGGATTGATGCGACGTCCAGTGGCATATTTTTCTGCCACTCTGGATTCTGTGGCTGCAGCATTGCCTGGCTGCTTAAAAGCAGTAGCTGCTACTTGTGTGAGTCTGGAGCAGAGTGAGTCTATTGTAATGGGACATCCTTTGAAGGTATATGTGCCACATTCTGTTGAGATCCTTTTAACAAGGACTCAAACTCAGCACTTGACCCCTAGTCGGCTGACTAAGTATGAAAGAGTGATCCTAGGTGCTGTATATGTAAGTGTGATAAGATGCACCACGGTGAATCCGGCAACCTTGTTGCCGGACCCATTCTGTGAAGAAGTGAAAGAAGAAGTTGATCATGATTGTTTGGATCTAACAGAAATGTGTACAAAGCCCAGGCCGGATATCTTTGATGTCCCATTGGGAGAATTAGATTCTGTATTGTTTGTTGATGGGTCATGCTTGCGAAAACAAAATGGAGAACTGAGTGCTGCCTATCTAAAAGGAGTCAAGTCTGCACAAATAGCCAAATTGGTAGTTTTAACAAAAGCCTGCAAAATTGGGAAAAAATTGAGAGTAACCATATTCACGGATAGTCAATATGGTTTTGGGGTTGTGCATGACTTTGGCCAATTATGGATGCAAAGGGGATTTCTGACTTCTTCAGTTTCTCCTATCAGAAACAGTAAAAATGTCAAAGAACTGTTGGAAGCATTACAATTGCCAAAAGAAATTGCAGTGGTCAAGTGTGCCGCACATAAGTCAGGAAATGATTATGTGACACAAGGCAACAAATATGCTGACCAAGTTGCACAATTTTGTGCTCGACATACAATGTCTTTGAACAGAGGGTTGGAAAAAGAAACTACCAATTGCCAACTAATGTTTTTCTCTGCTTTTGAAACATGGGATGAAGTTAGGCAGTTACAAGATGAGGCAGATCCAAAAGAAAAGGAACTCTGGATCAAAACAGGATGCACAAGGAGAGCAGATGATGAAGTATGGGTGTGTCCAGATGGTAGACCAATAATGCCAGATAGTTTATTATCACAAATGGCAAGAGTATATCATGGAGCTACACACATTGGGAGGGATGCCATGATTAGACACTTCAGGCAGACATGGTATAATCCCAAGTTTAGACTTATTGGAGAGAGTCTCTGCCAACGATGTTTGACATGCCAACAGCAGAATCCAGGTAGAAAGACAGTTGTCAGTTGGGGAAAAATTGGAAAGGCAGAGGGACCATTTACAAGGCTGCAGCTCGACTTTATTGAACTGCCATCGTGTAATGGTTTGAAGTACGTCCTTGTCATTGTGAGTCTGTTTCTCAATGGGTGGAAGCCTATCCAACGAGAAGGAATGACAGCCTCACAGTTGCCAAATTACTGTTGAGGGAGCTCATTCCAAGATTTGGGTTTCCAGTCACTTTGGAATCAGATAGAGGACCTCATTTTAATAATGAGATAATTCGATTAATCTGTACAGCTCTAAAAATTGAACAGAAACTACATTGTGCCTATCGACCAGAAGCTTCTGGAGTGGTTGAGCAGCTCAATGGCACAATAAAATCCAGGTTAGGAAAGGTGTGTGCATCCACTTCACTGAAATGGCCTGATGCTTTGCCCCTTGTCTTGATGAGCCTTAGAAGCATCCCTGACAGAAGAACAGGATTGAGTCCTCATGAAATACTCATGGGAAGAGCAATAAGACAAGCATTTGTACCTGGAAACAAACTGATGAATATAACTGATGATCTAATATTGGACTATTGTAAAGGACTAGCTGATCTGGTACGTTCTGTGTCTCACCAGGTTGGAGAAGATGCAACCACAGCACAGCCGAATCAAGCTCATGATTTGTGTTCAGGAGACTGGGTTATGATAAAGAAGCACACAAGAAAATCGTGTTTAGAACCCAGGTGGAAAGGACCTCATCAAATTATATTGGTCACAACAACAGCAGTGAAGTGTTTTGGCTTGCCAAACTGGATCCATGCCAGTCATACACAAAGAGTTCCAAGTCCACCTGAACGACAAGAGCAGCAACTGGTAGAGCAAAGAGAAGAACCAGAAGCTGACAGTTGTGAAGTCGAAGAAAACATAGAAACAGACTCTGAAGAATGCATCGATGATGAACAACCAAGTACAAGTCAAGTAGGGTGGGCACTAGATACTGGGTCTCAGGAGACTGCTGTAGAGGCTGAGGAAGAGCAAGAGATTGAAAGACCATAACGAATTGAAACAGAAAATCCATATCAAGCTCAATCAGAAGAAGAAAATGAGAGATTGACAGGATCAGAACAAATTCAGTCAACAGAAGAATCTGCTGCAGGAAACTCAGATAAAACTCAATTAGAAAGAGAAAGAGAAGAACTAAAAGATCAAGGAGAAATTCAATCGACAGAAAAACAAAATTAGAAAGCCCAGAACAAGCTCAGCTAAAAGAAAAAGAAAATAAAAGAACACTAGAAATAGGTGAAGAAGGTGAAAAGGCAGTACAAACAAAGAGGGTCAGAAAAAGTGATTACAGGACAAGTTGAGTGAAAGGATTAAGATATATTCTAAAAAGAAGAACAGAGAAAGAACAAGAACAAGTAAATAAAGTATCGAGTCAAACTGAGCAAGAACAACTGAGAAGAAGACCTTTACGAAGATCAAAAAGACAGAGTTCCGAGCAGACAATATAAGGCTCCTGAATGGACATACATTATCCTTGAAGACTTTGAGAATCTTGATCTAAACGAAGAACAAGAAAATGTCACTCATGAAAGAAGTGACGAAAGCAAATTGAGACCACCTTAGGAGAAAAGACTTTGACACAGAAGGTGGAAATTTTACAAACAAGTAAAGAAGAAAATAAAAGAACCAGATGAGGAAAAGAAAGTAAAAATAAAGGGGAAACAAAAGACGAAAAGCTGTTGAAGTGTGGGATCACACAAAGATATTATATATATTTTAGGTTTAAAATAAACTTAGGACATGGAAGAAAATTTAGATATTAATAAATTTTAGAAAATTAAAATGGCAGAAACAGAAGTGGCTGAACATCCGAAATCTAGTTTAAAACGAAGATGTGTTAAATATTGTTTGTGTAGTATGTTTATACTAATACTAATGTGGTTATTGCTAACAGTCGTGATACCTGTTCTAATGGTAGCTAACAACAGAAATAATACTAATACAAGTGATCAAGTGAATGAAGGTACTAAAAGAATAACTACCACTAATTTAGAGCAAATGGATGAGACCATGTATCAACATGGTAGATTAAATAGTGATTCGTCATTAAATGTGTTTACTAAACTTCTTTATGAATATGTAGATACAATGGATGTGAGCGATTGTTATGTTTGCATGAAATTGCCTTTGTCTGTCTCGGACGGGGTGACCTATCACCATCTTCCTTTAACATATGCTGTGTCATGTAGTGTTGTGTCCAGTCTGTTCTATAAAACAGGCAAATTGCAGTATTATTATTCTAACATGGATCTAGTATTCCCAGAGATTCCTATTAGAAGAAACCTAAACCCAGTGCTTAGTGCTAAAGATGCAGAATTTATAGGCGAGTTCTTCCTAACAACAAACCCAATAGACATAACATATGCGCATAAGAACAATTTAACCTGTATATTGCGAGATGAAGAAAAAGATTTTCTAAATTTAGTAGAGGAAAGAAGACAGGATTTTCAAAAGAAGGCTGTTGAACAGAAGTCACATATACCTCCATGGACAAGTAAGGAGGGAAACTATAAGGAAGGCGAGATTCATGCTGCAATGTCTCTAGACTTGTCAAAGTTGGGAAAATTCTGTCTACATAGACCAAAACTGACTATAACAACATTTTCATTGGTTCTAGTGAATGTGAACACACCTTCCTAATCATGGGGGGATGGGGACTAAAAGGTGGAACTGATCCCGTCTTTCCGGGAATATATTACGTGTGTGGTAAAAATGCCTATTATAGGTTGCCAACACAATGGTATGGTAGTTGTTATCTTGGGATAGTATTTCCAAAAGTGTACCACATTACTAAGAACAATTAAATGAATGTAATAAGTCAAGGACTAAAACGGAGAAAAAGTACAAGTTTTTCAGAAATAATAGGTGATATATTTGGTGCACTGATACCGTCAGTTGGGGTCATACTGAATTCACATAAGATACGTAAATTGTCAACAGTAGTTGATCGTCTATCGACAGATACTGCTGGGGGATTCTTAATGATTAATACCGAAATGGTTGCAATTAGATCTATGGTTTTGGAAAATCGACTTGCACTTGATATATTATGGGCAAAAGAGGGTGGAGTCTTTGGCATGTTTAAAATCCAACATTGCTGTACATATATCCCAGACAAAAGTAAAGTTATTGAGGGATATATTAAAAATATTACAAAGATTCATGACGATTTGACCCAACTGGAGGTTGACGGTGTTTGGGAAAGACTTAGTAAAAGTATTTCCACTATAGGGAATTGGTTTTCCACTTTAGGGAGTAGTCTATTAGGAAAGATCCTAATACCAGTAATTTCTATAACAATAGTAGCTCTGATAATAATAATGACATATAGATGTTGCAAGAATAAAACAAAAACAAGAATGGTAGCCGAAATAAAGAATAAAAGAATGGGAAGAAAGAGAAACCGGGAAGAAATTGAATTAGAGGAAATGAAAGGAAGTTTATATGATAAAATGAAAGGAGTAGGCATAAAAAGGAAAATTGAAGAATTAGAAGAAAGAAAGGAAGATACTAAAAATTAAATAAATAAAAGTTGGCACTTGGTAATGATGGGTATTTTTATGATGCCTCGAAAATGCCATCAGAGGGGGATTGATGGAGCAAGGATTCGAGAAAATGAAACTTGCTCGAATGAATCCTCCATTTAACTTTCACTAATCATTAAATTATTAGATGAGACGAAACTAATATACACCAGAAACAGATACACGGGGAGAAAAAGCTTACGCATGCTTGAATTAATGTGAAATAAAATGCAACGCGATTAAAACCCGCTTTAACTTGTGAAAAAACTTTGCGCATGTGCAAACCAGAATTACACAGAAATAACGTGACTAACTTGCTTTGAGAGGGAAAACCTCACGCATGCGCAAGAAAGACCAAAACGCGGTCTTGAGGTACCGCGTGTCCGGCATATGCTTGCTTGATTTAAAGAAAGCTGCTGTTATTAACGCTTTTGCCCAAGAGTAGTAATAATTACATGGGATAGAGTAGAAGTGGGTGGTGAACAGTGAGAATTATGGGCCATATTAACAAGCCCAATATCGCCGCTTTAGCGGCCGTTTTCGGCCGAAAAGCGGCGATTAAAATATCTCACTATTATCAAGGACACGCTAACGCGTGTTTCCTTGAGGTGGCAGCCGTTTTTACTCCACTTTGCATGTCAGCGATTATTATCGCTAATGACATGCAAAGTGGGCGTTTCCTCCCAATGTCTGCATGATAGACGATGCAAACACAACATCGCCCTATTTACAATGGGACCCCAGCGATAAGAAAAGCCGCGCTAACCGCGGTTATCGCCCGATTGTAACGCCTGCTTTCAACTTTACTTAGCTATCTTCACAATGGGAGGTGGATTGACAGCTTAAATCCACACTCCCCTATTAGCAAGCTTCTCTGACATTATCGCTAGATTTCCCTCGGTAATCTTGATTATCGCCGTCTGTCCCTGTGTTTTACTTAGCCTAAGTGCTAACCGTTGCTGATATGCCGCTAACATGGCGAAGTAAAACTGCGATAGACGGCGATATTCATAAACGCGCTATGCGCGTTTAGCGATAATTATCGCTTGTACTTGTTAATATGCCCCTATATGTTTAAGAAAATAACATCTGTTTATGATTCTTTTATTAATAGTGTCCATTTGGGCCTGTTAATCCATTACTGAAAAAGAAAATGGCGAAAGCTACGCATGCTCAATGAATCCATGAAATGACCCGGTGACCGAGAGAGAGCTGAATGACTGCCAAGACCCAAGTACAGAAGAGATGGGAAAAGAAGAAGATGTATCGCCCATCTATGAAGCTTGTATTAAATAAATTACTGCATTTGCAACAAAATATGCATGTGAAAACAAAATATATGAATGAGTCGAAGGGGAAGGGTTAGCAAACAATAGGTTTTACTAATAAAAATGAATACGTCAGCCTGGTGTGATGAAGACTCCCCTAACCCCGTCCAATCATATTCCGTATTTTAGTAAAGTTTGCAACTCTTGAGGGTGGGACATGAAGAAATAAAGACTATAACTAGAATGACTTGAGTTAAGAGAAATAGAGCTGCAGAGATTTTTGATGGAGCTGTGAGAGAACTATTGCTGAGCACTAGAGAGAGAGAGGGAGAGAGACAAGAACAGACTCGGAAGATCCAGACTACTGCCTGATTAGATTTGAAGATTGCGGAAGAATATCGAGGAGGGAGAGAGTATAAGAGAGGGAATCGCCCTGGTGCGTCGGGTTTGTAGAGAAGCCTAGTAAGTATCAGACCTGTCCTGATCCTATCCAATAATCTTTGTCTCCTGATCCTAAGTCAGGGGACCCTCACCAGTCCTTTGGCCAGAGGGGTGGTTTTCCAGTCATCTTTATTAGGTAAATGTCATTCCGTCCAAAATTTGCATATTTCTTTGCAAATGTATTATAATGTGCCTTTTGTCTCTTCATCTATCCACTCTTATGCGTTTAATTTTGTTGAATGAGCTTGTGTAATTGAACGTATTATGCTATATGATTGTTCTCTCTCTCACTTAATAAAGATGGAATTTGCACTGTGTATCTGTATTTGATGAGCGTTCACTTAATGACTGAACTTTTAGATAAACTTATTATTATTATTATTATTCAGAGTCTGTGGTTATTTCACTAAGAATTTTAGTTAAGCCGTGGGGCAAGATGGCCGGGTGGGGCAAGATGGCCGCTGAGTGACTGCTGTGAGGGCCTGTGCCGGCTTCTCTTCCCTTACCTCTCTCTTGATGGATAGTTGGACATACCTTCTGCTTGCATTGGGGCTTGAGGCTCGTGTGGGGAGCTTAGCGGATCGCCGGCTGACAGCTTGGAGGTCGCGGATCGGCGCGGTCTTTCGGCGGCTCCCGCGGCTCCTCATCGGAGTCGGCTTGCAGCTGCGGTGCAATATGGCCCCGAAATCGAACAAGGTGGCTAAGGACTTGAAGTCGAAGGAATCCGGCGTGGCTGCCGGTACTCGCTTCCGTCTGGCCGCTGGGGGAGATGGAACTATGCGACAGCAGACAGTTGCTGAGGCGTTCCGTGCAACAACAGCCTTAATCTCTGCTGACTCTGGAGCCATGACGGCACAAACTGCCCTGGATATCCCGAGTGTTGCGGGTCGGCAGAAGGCTCAGAGGGGCGCCGATGCAACTGTGGATGTGGCCAGCTCGAGCTTGGTTGCTGCCAGTGAGATGGATTCTGGGCAATGTAGTCCCCTGTCACAATTAGTTGATTTTTCTCTGGGGCCAGTTATGAATGAAGTGTTGAACGACGTGTCCGGGGTTCATGGCCAGGATAAGGGCAATGAGCCAAACAGTCTGGGGGACGCAATTGCTTCATGTGGTGGCGGGCAATTAGTCAATACTCGGCCTGATGAGGGGGACTCGCTGCCAGCTGATAGTCATACTTCTAACACTCAGGCAGAGGCGGCCACAGGATCGGAATTGGAGTCTGCTTTGCCTATTGATACCGGGCTGGCTACGAAGTCTGCTAGTTTTATTGACAAAGATAATGCCACAGACAAGGATAATCGTGATGGTGATGGTGGAGTCCCCCCACTTTTTACGTGCCCTGTACAGAAGGACTCTCTGCTAGATTCTCATCCTGTCATATCTGAAATGCCACAGTCTCTGGTGCAGTTGGCAGTGGTGGAGACTCAAGGGAGTAACTTCAGCAGCACATTACGGGGTCGGAAAAACCAAGATCCATCGTGGCTAAGTGCTCCTCTGCTATCCCCAGAAGGTGATAAGTTCTTTTCGCTAAACGATGACTCTGAATCTTCTGTGCCTAGCGTGTTGATAACATCAGAGGAAACTGATACAGATGAATTTTCAGCGACCCAGATGACACAACGCAGTAGGTCTAATAATTCAAAACGTCGGGCTAAGCCCAAATTAAAATCTAAATCAATGGATCTAACTACTCGCAAACTTGAATGGGACTACTCGGCTGCAACATTGTCTTTTGGTATTACCCATGGCCCAGAGACAGGAACTGAACTACAAAGTGGCAATGATGCTCCCCCAAATCCTGAAGTAGTTGCTCCCTCCCCCACCCGAGAGCTGTTATACACGACTCTCAAGCAGATGCAGGGGGAAGCAAGACAGGAGAGCAGAAGAGCTTCACAGGCAACTAAAAATTTACAGGGGGCAATCCGTAAGATGAACAAAATATGTGCTGATACGACCGCACGAGTTACTCAAGTAGAGGAAAGAACGGCTAATGTAGAGATACAGGTTGATAAACTACAGGCTTTCCAGGTCTCTCAGGAAAAACAGTCCATGGACGTATGTTGGAAGCTTGAAGAATTTGAAAATCGGCAGCGTCGCAATAACGTGCGGCTGCTTGGCTTGGAGGAAAGTGTTGAAGGGGAGAACATCATGGCCTTCGTTACTACGCTGCTGAAGGGTGCCTTCCCTGATCTTGCCCACTGGAACTGGGAGATGGAAATTCAACGGGCTCATCGCTTCCCAATGTTCAGAAAAGCCCAGCCTAAAGATCCAGGGGAGCGCCCCGAGCCATTCTTATATTTGTGGGCAACTTTTTACTAAGACAGGCAATAATAGATAGAGCCAGACCCGATTCAAAGAGGTCTTTTGGGGGGCACACCTTCTTCGCTCGGCCTGATTTTTGCCACATGACTGTAGAACGAAGGTGGCGCTTACGACAGATGATATCTTTGTTTCAGGGGAGGGCAGTGAAGCATTTTTGCTATTTCCTGCACGGCTAAAAGTTATTACTAAAGGGAGAGTTAGAATGTTTTTTTCTGAGATTAAGGCTCAAGAGTACCTCACTGAATTAAAAGAAACCAAAGGGCAGAGGGGGTATCCTCTCTCTTGCAAAAAGGTGGTGCCACCACCACTGCTGATTAAGGTTTGACGGGATTTTTTGTATATGTATGTCAAATTTCCTTTTGACTGACAGATGATCGACAGTTGGGTACATAAGAAGTATTAAGATGTTATAAGTCACTGATTTATTAATATGGTTGGATAAATTTGGGAAAGCTATGATTTAATAGAGAGGGGTCGGGGGAGGGGGTTGGTACGGTCTGAGCCGTGAGCTCAGCAGCCATATCTAGGTCATGCCTGACCTTTCTGCCTGTAAGGGGTGTAAGGGGGGTGGGGGCGGGGGGTCGCTTGTGGGTTTGGGGGGCACGGTTTCAGCACAAAGCAGGTATATATATTTTTTGAGGCATGTTGATGAGGTTGGTACGTGGAGTCATAAAATATCTAACAAAAGGTTAGTAAGATCTATATGTAGTTTGGAGATACTAAGAAGTGGTAGGGCTGGGGTTTTAGGTAGGAAGCTTGGAAACACAATAATATGAGTTTACGAATAGGTACAATTAATATCAGTGGATTAAATGACCCAAATAAGAGGCAGCGGGCAGCAATTTTGTTTAAATCCTTGAGTATTGATATTCTTTGTCTCCAAGAGACTCATATTGAAGGTAATAGAAGCCGTATTATGGAGCAGTTAGGATATAATCTTATGGTTAATACGTCTCAGGGCACTCGAACAAGAGGGGTTGCTATTATGACTCGCAGAAATGATATAAAGGTTATTAAAAAAGCTGCAGATCAATGGGGACGATGGGCGATTGTTGAGTGCTCAGTTGCTGAGGAAAATATGACTATATGCTCTGTTTATGGATCAACGGGGGACGACCCCGAAGTCTTTGACTTTTTGGACACTGATCTTGCAACATGGTCAACTCCTATAATTATATGCGGGGATTTTAATATTAATGGGTTGGGGGTACACTGGGGGCTCTTAGGAAGTAGATATGTTGGTAGGAAAAAAAGGGTCGGATTGGCCTTGACTAACCTGATTATAAATAATGGCCTTTTGGATGTCTGGTCTTATCTGAAACCTAATGATTTGGGCAGCACCTACTTTTCAGCACCACATAAGGTCATTTCTCGACTTGATTATTTTTTAGTATCACATCAGGGTATAGTGAATTCCAGGATTGAGAAGTTACCCAGGATACTTTCGGATCATAACCCCCTAGTTCTAACAGTTAGCTTTATAGGGGGGGCCAGGCAAACCCGTGTATGGATTTTCGAACGGCGGCTCTTATATGATCCAGAATATGTTTCTCATATGAAGGGTTGGATTCGGGAATTTTGGGATTTTAATCGAGGGAGCACAAGTTTAGGGTTTGTTTGGGATGCTTTTAAAGCCGGGGTTAGAGGGGAAACAGCTAGTTATAGTAAGTTTCGGCAAAAGAAGGAGGTTCAACAAGAAGAGGTGGTAAGAGATAGCCTACTCAAACTAGAAGAGGCACTTGCTATGGCTGTTAATACAGGTAGTTCTACAGAAGAAATTATATTCCAGCTGGCCATAAAAAAGGCTGAAGCAGGGGAGCGTATTGCTGTGAAGGCAGCGGAAACTTATATGGCAAAAAAACAGCACTGTCATGAGTTTAGTGAACGGGTGGGGCGTACTCTAGCCGTTAGGTTAAGACAAAAGACCTCTTTAGGAGAGATTTCAGAAATATATGATGCCGATCGGAGATTAATCACCGATGGTTCTGGGATACGGGAGTCGTTCCATCAATTCTATCAACAGCTTTATAGTAAAGAATTATCAGAGACACCGATGATAATGCGAGAATATTTAGAGAAGATACCTAATCAGCGGGTTGAGTCTTTAGACATGGAGGCCCTTGAGGAAATTCTAACACAAGAGGAAATATTGACCTCTTTGCAAAATTTGCCATCTAATAAGGCTGCAGGCCCCGACCAGATCCCTCTTGAGTTTTATAAAACTTTTATTGATATAATTATATTGGATCTGGTCGAGATTATAAGGTTAGCCCAACGGGGAGGATCAACACCAGAGTCATGGGCGAGTGCAGATATTATAATATTTCTGAAAAAGGGTAAACCACCGAGAGAGCCAGGTTCTTATCGGCCTATCACGCTTATTAATAGTGATGTTAAGATCTTTTCTAAGGCAATGGCCACAAGGTTAAATAATATTCTCTATAAAACTATACATCCCGGCCAACATGGGTTTATAGTAGGCCGCGGAACGACGCAGCATGTGCGTCGAGTAATTACACTTTTTGATGCCACAGAGGTTTCAGGGGACCCTATGGCTGCTCTGCTGCTCGATGCAGAAAAAGCCTTTGATAGGGTCTCCTGGGATTTCTTATGGGAGACGCTGAAATGGTTTGGCCTGGGGTGTGGTTTTGTTAAAGCCATACAGACATTATACACGGCACCTACAGCCCGAATAAGGGTGAATGGCGGATATACGTCCTTTTTGTCTATTGAGAGAGGGACCCGACAGGGGTGTCCATGTTCACCTCTGCTTTTTGCCATATATATTGACCCATTAATACGTTTATTTGAGGCTAATAATGAAATTCTCCCCATTGTTTGTCATGGCCTGGAAACTAAAGTTTTTGCTTATGCGGATGACGTGGCTATCATTGCGGCAAATCCCTTATTGCACTAAGGGCTGTAGAGCAAGTTTCACAAGAATTCGGCAAACTCTCTGGGTATGCATTGAATAGATCTAAAACCCAAATTCTTAAAAATAGGCATGTTAATATAGATGACCCTCGAGTTGCAGAATCTGCAGTTTATTTGGGAATTACGATAATGGCAGATCTGGGGAAAATTGTAGGGAGAAATATTCATCCAATTATAAACAAAGCTAGATCTGACTTTGATAGAATTAACAATCTGCATTTATCGTTAGTTGGTCGTTGTAATGTGGTGAAAATATTGTTAATCGTTTTATATGGGCACAGGGGAAAACAAGGAGGGCTCTTAGATTTATGTCATTACCTCGGGAGCGAGGGGGGTTTGCTGTTCCGGATTTTAGGCTTTATTATTGGTCGGCTGCCCTTCAATACATGAGTATATTGTTTGGTACATCTCCGGGGGATCCTGATGAAATAGGACTCCCCGATGTATATAAGTTATTGTTAGGGGATCATGCCGAGAATTGTTTTATGAAATTTAGCGAGCCCAGTTATTACAAAAAGACAAAATTTAAGACGCTGATGGCTGCTTTTAAAATCTGGGTAGCCTTGAAAAAAAGTTTGGTTTAGGTAGGCTTAATTATTATACCCAGTTATATAAAAACCCTATGTTTCCAGAAGTCTTCTCAGATCCGACAATGGCAGAATGGTCAGAGAAAGGGATCCGGATGGCTGGGGATCTAATTCAGAACGATGGCTTCCGCCAATTTACGGATTTACAGCTGGAGTTCGGACTGGATAGCAATAATTTTTTTAAATTTTTGCAGCTACGTAGTTTTTTCTATAAAAAAAGGGGGGCTCAAGGGTTTCTCTAGGAACAAAGTTATAGATACCATAAGGAGCAAACCGAAGGGATTTATTGGAGTCCTGTATACTGAATTAATCATAACAAAATTGGATGATTTGGGTAAGCATGCGGGAAAATGGCAGGTACGGGTGGGGGTAGAATCAGAGCGGTTCTTTGAATCTCTGGAACTAGGTCAGGTATCCTTTTGCTCTGCTGGGTTACAAACGCAACACTACAAGACTATTTTTGCTCTGTATTATACCCCAGCAAGGATTTCACAATGGGGTGGATCAGTTGGTATTACATGTTCACGGTGTGGCTTATTAGCAGCTGACCTGGTACATATGTTCGCGGCCTGTCCACGTCTGGAAAACCTGTTAGAGTCCATTATGAAATTTTTAGATTTATCATTAGGGCTGAAAGTTAAGCTTACCCCCGCTTTGATCTTATTGGGAGTTAGCTGTGGTGAGCAGCAAAACCCGGCATATCAATTCCTTTTTGTGGCAATGGCGGTTTTGCGGTTAAGTATTGCCTCGGCATGGCTTGATACTCAACCCCCACATTTCAACAATGGTTATCACGGTTACTCTCATTATTTATCATTGAAAGAGCTATCTACGAGAGAAAGGAGAAAAGGGCTAGAGGGTTGGGGCTTAGCATATGGTCACCCCTGGTACGGTGGAAGGAATCCTAATTAGATTTATGATAAAATGATTTATTTGGTGAAATATATTGTTTTTTTTTTTTTGTTGTTGTTGTTTTGTTTTGCTTTTAATTGGCGATGATATTTTAATATGATTTGATGTGCTGTGGACCGATTTGGATCTGTTTCTTGTTTCTTTTTGTATTTATTATAATTTTTTGACAGATTGTCGTGATATTGGTTTATGCCTCATTGTTTATTCTGCTTATGCTTTTGTGCTGATTTTTTTTTTGTTATTTTTAAAATAAATAAAAAAAATTAAAAATGAAAAAAAAAAAAAAAAAAAGAATTTTAGTTAAGCCGTTGTTAATATCACCATCAACTAACTCAACTAATGGTCCATCGACCAGAGGAAGAGTGTTGATTCGTGAAGATTAGTTAGCCATTGAAATGATACTGTAATTGATTTGTGGTTACAGGGAAATAACTAATCAGAACTTAAGTGAATTATAAAACTTGACCCCCAGCGGATTGGCCAGGGAATGCAAATGAACATATTTGGAAAAATGTATATGGGCCCATTGAAAAATTCAGTTTTTGTGTAAAATATCCAACCCTGGCCTCTTCGCGCTGGATCACCAGCACAGTACTCCCAGAGACATACCCCACACAAGTGGCTTTAGCTGCAACTCCCCGAAGCGGCCCTCCTCAGAAATAACCCCCAAAGCACACACAGAAAAGAGCGAAATCCCACAAATATGCCACCACAACGAGCTGTCAATGAAGTCATTCTATACTGCCCCCCCCCAAATGCAAAATGAAAATCCTATTTCTGTTCATGAAATGGGGGCTAGCTCACTTCACACTCACCACAGGTACTAAACCAACTTCTAGGCGGAGTTGCATCACAAACACACAATGCGCCTCCTCTCAAGTTTCGCATAACCAACTGAAACCCTTACCCCTAATAAAGCACCCTACATAGCATTCCTCTAAGTACCAATATTTCACACAGCCCGAGATGTACTTTAACAAAAATTGACATCGTCCCCAATTAAATAAACGATTTATCATACCGACACTTTGAGAATACCAAAAATAAGCAAAACATGCCATAATCTGACTGCTAACTTAAGCAACATTTTGTATCTAAAAGGTGTAAACCAAGTCCAAAAGCAAGAACGTCAATATAGTTTCAGTGATGGGTGACTGAAACCTCCCATCACCCCCGTCTCCAGCTGCGAAACAAATTATTGCTCTATTTCTTTAAACTTACCTTTCGGGGGGCAGCAGAAGAAACAGTCAAAGAGGGGTCTGGAGGTGGCAGCCATGATGCCTTTGCAGCCCCATGGAGGTCTCCGCAGCGTCTTCCGGGCCCTCTCTCCCCTCCCCACCTTGACCGGACGCTCACAGGAGCTGCAGCCAATTACTGGGCGAACATTTTTGGTTAGTAAATTAGTTGTTCCCAGTTGGTGAATTTAAAGAGACAGGGCTACAAGAAAGCATTCCTCGCTGGACGTAGCATCGAAACGCACGACGAGCAAGGCTACTTTGTGTAGCGAATGTCTGCAGCACTCAAGATCCTTGTGTAAGTAGCTCTGCTAGTTTGCAAGCTTTGTGGGGCACATCACGTGATAAAACATGCTTATATTTTTTATGCATTATGCTTTGGCCTTGGCCTGTCCAAAAGTGAACTCAAAATCTTATTGATAGAATAAAATCATTGTATAGAATTAAATTCTAAGTAACAAATGCACAACGTTTAAAAACTGATTTCAGTTGCACCGCGGCAAATTCGGCACCAGCACCAGTACAGCCCGCACCTCGTGGGCCGGGCGCCATTATTTTTGGTTACATCGCACTTCTGCAGCCCAGTGTGTCACTGGGCTGCTGGAGTGCCAGCGTTACAAAAAAATAATGCCACCCGGCCGCACCATCCACGTCACCACCAGTACGGCCCGCACCGGACGGACCGGCAATCCGGGGGGGGGCAAGCGCCCCTCCTTGCCCCCCCCCGCGGACGCCCATGTCTCGGACTGTGACAAAAGGAAATAGCTTGCTAAAAATCACGAGCCCTATCCAGTGTGATTTTTACCTCTTTTTGGCTTTTGTGTTGAATCCAGGGTCTGGGTAAATACTGTGTGCCTCATATATGAGGCCCAACTGGCACTTTTGCGCCGCCGGAATTTTTTGACCTTCCGGTGGCGCAATGTGCCACCGCATATTTACAAAGCTACGTAAAGCCACTTTACGTGGCTTTTCATGGTCTTATAAATATGTGCCCTTTTCACGCAGAAAACTGCGTGAAAGGGGCGTTTCATGGGTGTTGCATCGTAAACCTGGGAATGCGTCAGAACCTAACACCACCCCGGGGGTGGTGTTAGGGAGGTGCAACGAGAAGAAATGTTTTCATTTCTCCTCGTTTTTCCTTTTTCTATGTGCATTCTGCAGCACACATAGAAAGAGGAAATAGCCTCTTGTGATTGATTTTGTGCAGAAAGTTGTCCCTTCCTGCACAAAATCAATCAGCCACACAACGCAGGCACCCTTACACCATGGCGCAAGGGTGCCCGCATTAGCGCATGGCAGCCCATTGTGCGCCAGCGCAGTTGAAAAGGACAGGAATGCGCTGCATCTTATAGATACGGCGCATTCCTGCCCTTTTGTTTTGGCTTAGGGCAGCGCAGCAATATTCCTTGCGGCACCTCCCTACTCCAAAACCTCATAAATGAGGCCCATTGTGTTTATAACTACTGCACGTCAAAGGGGAGAGGATGTGGCGTACTGGCCAGAGCTGCCAAATTTGGAACTTGGGAACCAAGTTCGAGTCTTGGCGTCGGTTTAACTTCCTGTGATTCTGGGCAAAGCACTTAATATTCCCATGCCTACCAGAAATGAATGTGTCCTTGTGTAACGTAACTGGTGCTCAAGTAAAGTGCTCCAATACCTTCGGGCCGCGTTTGCACTATATAAAACTGCAAAAAAAAAATCAGCATGGCATAAACCACCTATGCAGATTTATGACTCACGGCTGCCCTATGCCTACTCTTGATCACTGCAGGAGGGCAAGATAATTTACTATCGGGTGACCTCAACTCCACAGATATGCTTGACCAGTCACATGAATGGAATTGTGCTGTTTTACTAAGTTTTTCTGTTTGTTGTTTATGTAGCACAAACTCGACCCAAACATTTTGGAGTGCACGTACATTTCACAAGGACACATTCATTTTTTATAGGCACAGGGAAATTCAGTGATTTGCCCAGAATCACAGGATATTGATCCGATGCCGAGACTCGGACCTGGTTCCACATTTCCAAAGTCGTCATCTCTTGACCTTACACCACATCCTCTTCCCAGGGTATCAGCTGAGATTACGAACTAACTTGTGCAACAAACGATTTGCAAATTTTTAAGACCTGGCTTGATGTTTATAACTTGCTGTTTGGTTATATTTTGCACTGCTTGTGCCATAATAATAAGATGTTCAACTGTGTAATGTTAATTATTGAATTTTGAATTCTTCCGGGTTGTGTGATCATTGGAAATTGGCATAAACAGATGTTTTGATTGGTGGTCCTTGTATACTGTGCTGTCTAGAAACAGGGTTATTTCCAAGAGGCAGTACCTTTTATTGACAGCAATAAATATGGCTTTTTACTACTTACCTGATCTTTCCTTGTCGAAATTAGAATTGTTAGCCCTGCCTCGTTTGTCAAATTTACACAACTGCAAGACCGACATTTTTTTATTGCCTGAATTCTTGTGCTTTCTAAATGTTGAGAACAACATGATTGAGGAACTGGCATATCAAACGTTTCTTGAATGTTTTCAGTTTGTGGACACGTGGATGTTTGTAAATGATGATGGCCTTTTCAAAAGAGTGTTTGCTTTGGCACAGACAGAAAACCATTCCAATTTTGATTGGAATGACTGACGGGTTCCACTAGTTGAACCGCTTCTAGCTCCCTGTTCCTTAGTTGCATAACTTTAGTCATGTTGCCTGGGTATTCCGTTGCACACTGTTAACCTTGTGTCTTCATTTTTCACACCACAGGCCATTCGTGCTCTCGCTTAATGCTTATGACCTGTTATGTAGGATGTTGGAAAGAAAATAAAGCGCTATAACCTGGTCAACTTTGGCCACATCAAAACACTTTTTTTCTTGACCTTAAGCCATGTTGCACAGCAACTTGCGCGGCTGCGCAACATGTCTAAAAAACAATTCACAAAGCCATAAAATCTCACATAGACTGCTAGTTGCTAATTGGAGGTTAGTGGGTTTCCCAGACTTTTTGGCCCCTGTGCCACTGCACCTGCTGCACCATTCAAATCGAGACCCTGGTACCTACTCGGAAATTGCACTTGTGACTGCTTATTTAGTAGTAAAATATAGCAATAATCGGTGTACAGTGGGTTTACTAGGCCTTTTGGCCCCTATGCCACTGCACCTGCTGCACCATTCAAACCCCGACCCTAGTGCCTGCAAGGACAAATGAGGAAATCATTTATATCCAGTAATATGTGTGTTCCGAAAAAGGCACAGTTGCAGATAAAATACATAAATAATGTGTAGATAAACGTAAACACAAAAGCTTTTGTCAAAAATGATTCGTCATTATAATTAACTTCTACAGATTTAAATAATCCGGTTAGATAGCAGCATAGACTAAAAGAAAAAGATAATATATAAGAAAAACAAAGTAAAAAGAAGTTACATAGGCAAAAATAATTGGCTTTGCCAATACTTGTGTTTCTTTGAAGTGTTGATACTCCTAGCGCCGTTTCAGTAAACAGCCCCGTAAATCTTGTCCTTATCTCGTCACATTTGCTGTTTTCTGAGGGGGCCTGTTTCGTTCACCCACCCCCCTCCCTCATCGCTGCTTGACCCCTCTGTCGGCCGCTCTTTCCGTCTCCTCCCCTCGCTCCCACACTTCTCCTGATAAAAGCACTACCCCACCATTGGTGGTGCCTTAATGCCTGCAACAAAAAAGGCCCAAAACATAATGTGGGCAAAGGGGGTAGCTGCCATATTTGGGCCGGGGTTCAGCCGTCACACAGGCAAACCTACCAAACCCAGACTTTTTGAAAACTAGATAACAGGAGAGCCAAGGGTGGTGTGCCTTAAATGGATCCCATGATATTTCCATGCATTCACTGTCCTGCAAACTTCAAACTTTGCTGGAAATCATGCATTTTCCTCACATTTCTATGATGGAAGCTTCACAAATCTGCAGGGATCCACAAAATTTATAGTGCCAAGCATTCCCACACTTGTCCCAGTAAAAACGCTACCCTACTTGTGTGGGTGGGCCTAGTGCCTGAGACAGGTACGGATCATACCAGGGACAATGCAAGTTCTCGTGAAAGTTTGAGGTTTGCAGGGCATTTGGTGTATGAAAACAGTGTGGGATCTGCACAAGGCATGCCATCCTGGACTCCCCTGGGTGTCTAGTTTTCAAAAATGTCTGAGTTCAGTAGGTTTCACTGCGTGGCGATTGAGCCCAGGCCCAAATACTACAACCACTCCCATTGCCAAATCAACTCAGTTTTGGACCAGAAATATTGATGTCTTCACATTGCATTTTGGGGCTTTTCCTGCTACGTGTGCAGAGCCCAACCACTCAAGTGGGGTGGAGTTTTTATTGGGACAAGTGTGGGAACGAAGGGTGGTAGGAATTTTGTGAATCACTGAAGCTTCCAGAACTTTCTCTCAAAATATTGTGTGGGAGATGTATGTTTTTGCCAAAGTTTGATATTTGGGTAAGAAAATACATTGGGCTCCACGCAAGCCACACCACCCTGGACTCCTCTGGGTGTCTAATTTTCAGAGATGACTAGGTTTTGTAGGTTTCTCTGAGTGGCGGCAGAGCTAGGGACCAAATTCCTAATTGTAAAGAAAAAAAAGCGTTAGTTTTGCTGGGAGAAATTTGATTTCTGCAGGTCGCAATTTGGGGTGTTTTATGTTGTGGGCGCTAGGCCCAGCTACACAAGTGGGGTACCATTTTTATCCGGAGACAAGTGGGAATACAGAATAGTAGAACATGTGCTATTGTCAATTGGATTTTTTTGTACTTTTGGCTTCCAAATGTAAGCCAATGTGCAAGAAAGAACTATTTTTGCAAAATGCCCTCTGAATCACCTGATAGCACGGGTAACCGCAAATTTAAAGGTCTGAAAATAACCACAGCCCCTAAACTCAGTATCTTGTTCATATTTAAGAAATAGATAGGTTTCCTGCATACCCATTTTTCCTTCATTAGATTTTACCACATGAATTGCTGTATGGTTGGCACACTTGAAAAATCATTATGAGCTGAAGCTCAGTTGTTGGCTCTGGGATTTTATTTTTGGAGCTATATACATGCAACCAGAAAGATCTGACCGACATAATAATATATGCTTTTGTAAAACAGCCATTGTGCCAAAAAATTTGAGATGAAAATATTGTCAGAAAAGGCTATTGTTTTCCATTCATTGTCATAGTTTTTTTAATATCATTGATTAGTGTCTGTGGGAAAACCTCGAGTGAGTTACACAAGCGACCCTTTGCTGAATTCACAATTTTATCTACTTTACAGAAATCTATAGCTTTCAGGATCACCCAAGGATTTCACACCTGTTTCCAACACTACTGCAAGAAGGTTGAAACCACAAAAATTTGGGAAAATGGACTACCTCATAAAATGTTTTAAAACTGTGGTGAAAAAAACTGTATACAACTTGAATTGTTACTGAAACCTGGGCAGATGTTGATCTTTCTTTGATATTTTTGGGAAAAAATACGCTTTCTTGCACATCACTTTTTCCCATTTTTCTCCCCCAAAAATGTAGCTATATTTTGGTTATTTTCTCCACAGGAATCTACAAACCCTGGGTACCTTTAGAATCCCCTGAATGTTGCAATAAAAGGAAGTAATTTAATGATACATTTGGGGAAAATAAGTTATGAAGGTTTAAGTGAAAGCTACCTCAAATATGCAGAAAAGTGCTTAGCACCAGGGGAAGAAAGGCCTGGCAGTCAAGTGGTTGATTTATTTATTTATTTTAATTCACATCCATGCACAGTTCACATAATTCTCCGAATGAAAATTACCTCAGTAGGCTGAGTCTCTCCTTACATTCCGCTGTGATTGGAAGCTGGCAGTGCACAGGACCCTTGTGGTTGTTAGCTGGTTTATGCCAATTTGTAGCCCCATTAGGGGTAGATTTACAAACATTTTGCCCAGGGTAAGCATCACAAAGGTGACCCTAACCAGAACAAAATGTTTTTTTCCTAATTTAATTTCCAGTGCAATACTTGTTTTGCACAGGAAAGTACCCTGAAAGTAACGCAAAGCAGCGCACAGCACTGCTTTGCATTACTTAGTGGCGAGGGGATGTTACATGGGCGTTCCCTTGCTACCACCTATGCCTTTTGACACAAAACCCTGTCTACAAACAATAGTAGACGGGGTTTAGCGCCATAAGTTAACATCATTGCAAAGCAGGCATTAAAAGGTGAAATGTTTTCTTTCTCCTTTCTTTTGCGACTTTGCATGCGTGCTGCACTGTGCAGCACACATACAAAGTAAGACAAGTCTTAAAGTGTATCTAGCCATAGTATTTCGTGTAGGAAGGGTACCCTCCATGTACAAAACCTATGGCAGACTCAGGCACGCACCCTAGCACTATAGTGCTAAGGTGTGTGCCTGGGGCACGGCAACTGAAATCAGTGCCGGCGCTAGGGAGAGGGGATGAGAGAGAGCCTTATCTCTGTAGATATGACGCTCTCCTGCTCCCTCCATGTCACGCAGCGCAGCACAGCATTTTTGGCTGCTGCGCTGTGTTCCATTCCCTTTTTGAAAATCTCGGCCTTAGTGTTCTCCAGGGCACGAGTCGGGGGTACACGCGGGTGGACGGCGTCCACCCACTTTTTTCACAGGGTGGACGCCGTCCACCCTGCCAAGAAGTTGGGCCCCACTGAAAAAGATGCTGAATTCGTCCCAGTGTAATTTCCAAACAATGGGACACTTTCAGCAGCGCCTGCACGTTGTTATCTCCTTTCGATCTGCAACACCGTGCAGGGAGGGGATGGGGCTCTCTTATTTCTGACTCATGCTGGGCCCATAACAAAGGCCGAATCTGAGGGGTCATCAGGCCCCCTTTTGTTCGAGTCTCCTGGCTGGCAGCAGTCAGGAGCCTCACACCTAGAAGCAAATGCAGCAGGGGGGAAACAAAGGCTCACACCTGGTTAGCACTTCACACATACTAAAGAGAGGCAGCTTTTAGCACTTCACACATACTAAAGAGAGCCAGCTTTTCACTTTGTTCAGGCTCTGTTTAGGAGATATGCATGCACTGTAAGTTCACGTGTTGATCTTTCCCAGTATTTGCACAAAATAAATAGCATTTATATAGCGCTTACTACCCCTGAGGAGGCGTTGTAATAATTTAAATATCACTATTTTTTCTTTTAAAACACTATGGGTAGAGGAAGCTTTACGCTGACAAAAGGCAACATTGGTTTATGTGTAGTTTACAAAAGTGTGAATCTTCTGCCTAAATCAGAGGGTTTGCAAGTATACTCGAAATGTGCTCAAATGTACTCATGATAGACCTGCTGAACATATATGTGAGGGCTTAAGATCTGATGCCACTTCCTGTGATGCCACTTCCTGTGATGTCACGCGCCGCGATGTCACGCGCCGTGATGCCACTTGCATACTGATTAATTAGGTTAGTCCCCCCACTTCTTTTTTTAGGACTTGTGCCCTGGTGTTCTCCACCCTGAAAAAACATTTGTGGCCCGTGTAACTAAGCAGACACTGAGACGCTGGATATTTAAGTGGTGTACTGTAAAGTGCAATACACAGGCAAGTGGCACGTATGGGACTTCCACAGTCACAACTACCGAGTTCCAGATTGGAACATTACTTGTGAGCAGGGAGGGTAACACAGGCCCCTGCGGCTCAAGGAGGGGGGGAGGCTACGGGGGGGGGGGGCAATGCCTCAGGGGACCCCAACCTTTCAAAGGGGGCTCATTTAGCCCAAGGCAAATGTATATCTGTGAGATTTTGGAAACTCAAGGGCCCCTCTTCATAATCTGCAGGGGGGGTGCACTATCATTTTGTGTTATGCCACTGCTTGTGAGTCAGTTTCTCCATGTAAAATTCTTCATCACAGAATGAGAAATACACGCAAACCTGTCTCCTTTCTACTCCTGTAGGAACAGTCCAGCCCGAACTTCCCAGTCAGGTCCTCTTAGATGGGATTAGAATGCGGTATGAGCGAGTTACAGGTTCTGAGATTAATGCATTCCTTCCATCATTTTGTTTTCTTTTGTACCATCTACACAATTAGCATCTACATACAAATAAACTGACCTCCTGTCACATCCCTGACTGTAGATACTTCTCAGCCACCACCACCAAGTCCTTAGTACTCCTCTACAGACCTCCTCGCAAGATCCTCTCTACCCCTCTTTTAAACATACCTCTGGTAATACCATCTGTAGCATAACCCTAGGTTCGCCCTGTCTCACCACACAGAGCCGTCCATTCATGGTTTGGTCAACCACAGTGATCTGCTACCCACACACTCACCGACCACCTTCAAACAACATGAATATATCTATACATGGTGACTCTTCCCTCCTCCAAGCAGAGTTTAGAGCTGTACTGACAAGCACTGGGGCTGGCACTTTTATGGTTCTGAGGTCAGAAACCACCGGGTGAAAAAGTCAGAGCGAGAAACGGAAGAGAAAAAGCAACAAAAAATTAGGTACTGCTGTTCCAAGCATTGATCCTTACAAGTAGCCCTGATAGGAAGTGGATACATTATGAAACGCACAGCAGCCTGCTCTACAGCGGTTCAACATCTGTTGATTGATGCTGGTAATGTCACATTAGAAGTGTGATGTGGGCCCTCTACAGAGGTACCAATACTGCTGTGGTGGGCTCTTGAGATGCATTTCGAAAAACGAAAATAAAATAGTCATCCACAACGCTATGGTTAGCCCCTAGATGGCGCTGTTAGACTAGACTAAGACTGCATAAAAAGAAAGCTAGCAAAATTTGAAACGTTTCCACAGTAGGTGTTATGCGAGCTGGTAACTAGCCTGCCCAGTGCACTGGCGCAGGGGCGGCTCCTCCATGTGGGCGGAGGAGCGTCATCCTACTGCTTTCTCGCAGTGCAAGAAGCAGAAACATAAAATGGTATTATAAATACCATTTTATGTTTCAGCTTCTCGCACTGCGAGAAAGCAGAAGGGTTTGGTTGGGGGCGGGTGGGTGGGCGGGTCTGCTCGAGGGGAGGAGTGGCTTTCCCAATGCTGTGGGCCCTGACTGTGAGGGCCGACCAAACCAGTTATGCACACTCTCCCTTTTCTCCATGTATGCAGCCTACATGGAGAAAATGGCCTCCCCATAGACACCTGTGTGGTTGGCTTCCCAATCAATCACAATGCTGCCATTGCAGCGTTGTGATTGGCTTAGGGGAGGGGAGGGAGGCTGCCTGCTTCCTGTTCCTGCGGAGGCAGGAAAGCAGGAGCAGACCGAGCGGTGAAGACGCGGGAAAGGTAAGTTTTACTTTTTATTTTTATTATTTAAACACCCCCCCTCCCTCGCGACCACTCGCTCGTCCCCCCCACCACGAGCCCACCCACCCACCTGTGAGCCATGCTGGCCGCGACTGCAGTGCAGAGCTTAATTTGAGCCGGTGGTTACAGGTAGGACCCACCAGCACTTATTTTTTGGGATGGGCACTTATTTTTCCCCAAAAAACTTTGATCCAGAGCAAGAGAGAGAAAACACTACAGGGGGAAAGAAGGAGGACGAGAAAGACGTGAAAACTGTGACAAAGGGAGAAAACAGGGCTGAAAAAGATCTTGCAAGACAGAATTAAAGAGGCAGGGAGTGTCTGGTGATGGGTTAAAAGGGGCTTGAGGGGCAAACAAGACTATGCAGCCTTGGTATTTGGCTCCCAGACCTTTGAGCATGTCAGCCACAGGGCTTCTGAACAAATCTTTGGGCCATGGCACTTATTCTTTTATAAATAAAGTACTGGCCCAGGGCTTTAAGTGGGATGAAAAAAAAGGGTGAGGGGTCTATAAAACAGAGTTGGTAATAGAAGCGTAGCTATGAATCCTTTTCAAGCGGCCTGACCTATGCAATTAAGGGCGTGGCAAACATATCAACTAAAAACATGTGCTTAACACAGGGTGCCACCTGACCAGTGTTTGGGCTCCTTTCTGTGAGTTTTCTATTCTTGCATCCAGACATATCACAGAACGAACATATGCCTAATACAAGCCAGACATATTGGCTTTACCAATGCTTGTTGGCAGTATCAGATAAATGAGTAACAATGTTGAAAATAAAAAAAATGTCTCTAAAAACTTTCGACTATGAACTCAACATTGCTAACGTGTGTGGAGGGGGAGTAGTCTTCCACAGCGTCTCAGTCCCCCCTATTCTCCCTTTCACGGCACCCCGTTAGACACTTCCACCCTTTTTCTCCCCACATCTTTTTGATACCCTCCATCTGCACCTCTGACGCATTATCTCATGCCACCCTCATCATCGACTTTTCTTGTTGCGCTTCTGCGTGTACTTTCTACATCACCTTTTTACCACGCCCTCTCGCTCGAATAGACACACACAATCTCTCTTTACCCGTAAACCTGGTGCTTAAAATATTTCAACAGCTGTGAATACCTTCATCTCACACTTTCACGTAAGGTGGCAATTACAATCGCAACATATCTGACCATTGCTCAGTGCGTTCTGCAGAGAGGCCAAGGATTGGATGAGCATGTAGTCTGAACTCCTTAATGACCCACTAACCGGCACTGTGAGAGAAAAACACTGCCTTCGGCCTAACTCAGGAGCTCTCTATATACCCTGTCACCTGCCCAGAAATTGAGCTCACCCAGAAGCAACACGTTTCACAGTATGCACTATACAAAAGTCACATGTTGCATGAAGAAAGCCTACAGAAACGCAACATCTGGAAAAAAGCAAATGCTCCCTAGGGAATGCAAGGTGATGTAAAACGGGACATGTTACAGGGACTGCATCGCTGCCATGGATTACCTGAAGGATTTTTAGAGTCACCAGTCATTGCTGAGAAATCGATCAGCTTTTTTTCCCCTCTAAAGTTAAAGACCTGAATATAGCGCCCGAGAATGACCCGTTTCAATGGCTGTGGGACCCGCTCCACTTAAAGCCCTGTTGCCAACCACGTTTGTGGCAATGGGCCCACTTTTGACAACCAAGGTTTGGGAAACTGCTTTTACAGGGAGAAAACGGCAAATGCTGATTGTCTAAATTACACAATCTATTATACATGCCAACATTTTAGAACAGGAAAGAGGTAGCTTTTGAGAGATAAATCGGGAGAATGGATTTTCCCCATTGATTGGTATTGACGCAGAGGTCATTTCAGGGGGGAGACATCTAAAATAAAACCATTCTGGGCTTCACAAATCGGGAGTCTCCCGCATGAATCGGACCTATTGGCATGCATGATTCACTCACAATTATTTTGCATCCTCAGTGTCAATTTCACTCCAAATGTTTGGTTATGTTAATCGTTTCCTGATTTTACAGTTTAAATATATGAGACACATTGAGATTTGGTGTCTAAATGATTATTAGGGAGGCTGATAGCCACTTCTCGAGAGTGTGCAGAGGTCGGGGAGACACTTGGGGAGGCTGCAGTCATAGACTGCTGGTCACTATACGTACTGAACTGTTCGCGAAGCTTCATGTATTACTTAAGGTTCTTGACAGTTCAGGTAGCAATTGTTTTGCAAATAAATATGCTAGAAACCTCATCAAACATTGTGGGCATTAAAAAAAAATTCCTCTTTGGTTCATTTTTATGTTTGCATCAAATGAATGGCCAAGCTTGTAGAACAGGTGCCTAACTGTTGTCAATTTGCAGAAAAATAAAGGTATGAGCTGCGGAAACAGAGACTAGAACCCTTCCCCAAGTTCACACTGTGCGAGAGTGAGCAGCCAGGATTGAAATTCACTACTCACGTATCTGGAGCTGGGTTGTCTCCCGCTGTATTTTTTACGCCCTACCAAATATATAGCAGTTTGTAGCCAGGGGTGGATAGGCCTTAGGGGCAGGGGTGGGGTGTGGAGGTAGTACGGAGACATTAAAAGATTTTTTTTAAATCAAATCAAACAGCATTTGTAAAGCACAACACTGTCACCCCTAGGGGTATCTGGGCGCTGCTTCTCCGTTGAAGAGCCAGGCCTTGAGTCTCTTTCTGAAGTCTGCCAGTGAAGGCTGTACGGAGCTGGAGGGGAAGGTCGTTCCAGGTCTTGGCAGCAATGTAGGAGAAGGAGCAGCCAAGGCTGCGATGAATGCGGGGGGTGCGAGGGCGAGTGAAGAGGAGTGGAGGTCTCTAGAAGGTTAATGGAAGTTAAGTCAATGGTTGATGTAGGCAGGCCCTAGGTCATGGAGGGCTTTGTAGGCGTGCGTGAGGATCTTGAACTGGCATCTCTTCTGGATAGGGAGCCAGTGGATGTCTCTCAGATGGGGGGCAATGTGGGTTCATTTGAGGAGGTCCAGGATGAGTCTGGCTGCAGCTTTCTGTGTGGTCTGGAGTATTCTAAGGAGCTGGGTGGCGATGCCGGCGTAGAGGGCGTTGCCGTATTTGAGACGGCTGGTGACGAGGGCCTGAGTGATGGTCTTTCTGGGGTTGGTTGAGATCCATCTCAAGATTCTGTGGAGCATGCGGAGTGTGTGGAAGCAGGAGGTGGCGACTGCGTTGACTTGTCGTTTCATGGTCAGTTGGCTGTCGAGGATGATGCCGAGGTTGTGTTCATGGTGTGGGTGTAGGTCCGAGTTCTGCAGGCCACCAATTGTGGTCCCATGCGGAGGTGTTCTTCATGAAGATCAGTACTTCTGTTTTGTCGGAGTTGAGTTGGAGGCAGTTGTCTCTCATCCATTTGGCTATGTTGGTCATGGCGTCGCAGAAGTTGGCTTTGGCATTGGAGGGGTCCTCGGTGAGCTAGAGGATCAGTTGAGTGTCATCTGAGTAGGAGATTATGTTGCGTATGTGGGATCTGACGACGTCTGCAAGGGGTCATGTAGATATTGAACAGAGTGGGGCTGAGGTATGATCCTTGTGGTACGCCGCATATGTCTTCTTTGGGTGCGGAGGTGAAGGGAGGCAGTCGGATGCTCTGTGTGTGTCCTGTAAGGAAGTAAGCAATCCACTTGAGGGCATCTAGCTGTATGCCTATGTTGTAGAGTTTGTTGATGAGGGTGTTGTGGGAGACTGTGTCGAAAGCTGCAGAGAGGTCGAGGAGGATCAGGGCCACAGTTTCCCCACGGTCAGGGAGTGTTCTGATGTCGTCTGTGGCGGCAATTAGCACGGTTTCAGTGGTGTGGTTGGCATAGAATCCTGATTGCGAGGCATCCAGTAGGTGGTTTTGGTACCGGAATTTGTTGAGCTGCTGGTTGATGGCTTTCTCGAGTACTTTGGACGGGTAGGAGAGCAGGGAGATCTGATGATAATTTTTGAGATCGCTGGGGTCTGCAAAGGCTTTCTTTAGGAGGGGTGTTTCCATCTGTCTGGGAAGGTTGCTGTGGAGATGGAGGTGTTGAGGATGCTGGTGAGTTGCGTGCCGATTGGGTTCATTGTGAGGTTGTATAGGGAAGTGGGGGCAAGGGTCGGTGGGTGCCCCGGAGTGGATGGAAGACATGATGGCTGAGGTGGTCAGGGCGGTGAGGGGAGACCAGGTGGTAATTGTTTGGCTGATGTTCCCTGGTTGGTTGAGGTCGTTGGAGTTGCGGTTGGAGGTTGAAATTGTTGTAGATGTTGGTGATCTTCCTGTGGAATTAGTCTGAGAGGGTTTTGCAGAGTTCCTGGGAGGGGTAGATGGTGTTCTCTATGGATGTCGTGTTGGAGAATTCTTTGACTATTTTGAAGAGTTCCTTCGTGTGGTTGGCCGCAGAGTCGATGCAGGTGGTGATGGCTGCTTTCTTGGCTTCTTTGATGTGCTGGTGATAGTTGCTGAGGGCTGTTTTGTGAGCTGCTCTGCCGGCGGGGTTCTTGGTGGCTCTCCATCATTTCTCAAGTTGGTGGAAGTTGTGCTTGGTGGTCCTGAGTTCTTGGGACTACCAGCTGGCAAGTTTGGAGGTCTTGGATTTTGTAGGTTTTAGTGGGGCGACTCTGTTGGCGATCCAGGGGGCGAAGTTCTGGGCGGCCTGGTCGAGGTCTGTTGAGGCCTCGGGTTGGAAGGTGGTGAAAGCCTGTGACCACTGAGTTTTGGTGACCTTGCTTCAGCTGCAATGGGAGAAGATCTGACGCCTGGTGGACGATGCTGTGGTCAGTCCAGGTGAGTTCTGTTGTTATGGCTGACTTTGATTCTGTCACTGGAGGTGAAAATGGGTTCAAGTGTGTGTCTGGCTTTGTGCATGGGTTCGGTGACCAGTTGGGTGAAGCTTATGTTCATGTTCTCCAGGAGGGCGATGGAGTTGGCGTCAGTGGGGTCGTCAATGTGGAAGTTGAGGTCGCCGAGTAGGACTTAGTGGTGATAGTTGATTGCTAGGGGGGCGATGAGATTGGGGATGGCGTAGCAGAATGCTGCTCGGGGTCCCGGGGGTCTGTAGGCGAGGGTGCGTCTTATCGTCGTCTTTGCATCAGTTTGTAGGAGGAAGTTGGGGGCGTGGGGTCCTCGTTGCCAATGGTGCCTCTGATGGTTTCCTTGAAGATGATGGCAATGCCTCCGCCTTGTTTGTTGGCGCGATCTCGGCGTATCACCTTGTAGCCTTCGGGAGTGGCGGTGGTGATGTCGGAGTTCGAGGAGGGCTTTAGCCACGTTTCGGTAATGAAGGCAACGTCCGTAGAGAGGGTGGGGATGGTGTCCCAAATTTCTGTGGCATGTTTGCAGAGTGAGCAGGCATTGAGAAGGATACAATGGAGCAGTTGTGGGATGTTCTTGGTCTTGTGGGCAGGAGTGGTGTGGGATCTTTCATAGGTTGTCTCGCAGGAGAAAGGGCAGTGTCGGAAGGTGAAAGGTACTTTGGTGGATCGTGGGGAGGAGGAGACACAGCTATTGTTTTGGAGTCTTGGGTCCAGGAGTTCCTTGGCGATGTACCGTCGGGTGGCGGGAGGGCCAGATGCTAGGCGTTGTCCAACTGGCGGTGCGTTGGCGGTGCACCGGCTGCGCACATCTGCTGCGTGGCCATGCAGCGGCCTCCAATAGTGGTCCTGGTAGGTGGTCCAGGTGGACCTGGGCACCGGGTAAACACCTGGAGTGGGCAGCGCAGGGACAGCATGCAGCACAGGGATAGGGACAGGGACAGCAGACAGCACTGGGACAGGGCCTGCAGGCAGTGCAGAGACTGGGGGGCAGGCACAGGACCTTAAGCTGGGGGTCAGACAAAAGAGGGTTGGCCCACCCCAGCCTCCTCTGGGCTCTGATGGGTGCGGACGGGCCCGCCATTGGCCGGACTTCGCCCGAGCTCCACCTGCGCATGTACCGTGATGCGGGAGCCGCAGGGGGGCTTTATTCGGCGCCGGGAGGCGTGAAAATCTAAAAATCTGCTGGGCCCGCCTCCTGGCTGCTGGGAAATGGACTCTGGTCTGGTGAGTCCGGTGGTAGGAGGGGGTCTGAGGCGCTCTTAGTGCGGAGCAGCCGGCAGGCAGTAACAGGAGGGGATACACCTCCTGGAGGGAAGGGCGGAAGGTGGCTTCCCGCAATGTAGGAGCTGCAGAGGAGCTTTATTTAGCGCCGAGAGGTGCGAAAAGCTAAAGACCAGCTGGGCCCGACTCTGGGGCTGCTGGGAAATGGAGTCCGGCCCGGTGAGTCTAGTGGTGGGAGGGGGTCTGAGGCGCTCTCAGAGCGGAGCAACAGGTAGGCAGTAACATAAGGGGAGACACCTCCTGGAGGGAAGGGCGGAAGGCGTCATGCCTCCAGGAGGGCCAAGGCTAGGGTGACCAGACGTCCCGGATTTCCCCGGACGGTCCCGGTTTTTGGAGAAGTGTCCAGGTGTCCCGACACTTTTCTCCAAATTGAAGAAATGTCCCGGTTTTTGGGTAGTGCCTGGGTTATTTAAAGAAATGTCCCGGTTTTTTAAGGGAGGGTCGGGTGAACCTGCACGTTAATCAGTGTTGTGCAGGCTCACATTTCGACCGGCCCTCTTAGAAACGGGGACAGAAGTTCAATTCATTAAACTCTCCTGCTGAGCTGCTTTGCCTCATTTAAGCAGCACAGCAGGATTTAATGAGGTGTGAATCAGGGCTGCAGAGGACATAGGGCAAGGCCTGGCCCACCAGCAGCCGGACCCTGGAGCTCTTCGCAGAACGGGAGGTAAAGTAATGTAATTTTTTTTTTTAAAGAACACAAATATAAATTATATATATATATATATATATATATATATATATATATATATATATATATATATGCAAAGGATTCCGCCACCATGCCACTTAGAAAGACGAAAATGCAGACCCAAGATCAGTGCAATAGTCGGTTTATTTGGTAAACTCCCGCACCTCCGCCATTACGCGTTTCAGCCTCCAACGAGGCCTTGATCACATGACACGAAACGGAGACAATGTTTTTCATTTTAAAGTGCAAGTGACAGGTAAACACACGTGATTTCAAAACATGATGGAAATGGAAGAGGTATTGATTGTCGCTTTTAAAACTCATTATGATATAGCATAAATCCACTTCTTTAAATAGAGTATAATGAATATGTGCAAAAAGGAGCAAAAATGTGCAATTAATAAATATTCATAAATTAGTATAAATATTCAGCACATAAAAACACATGGTAAAAATCAGATTAAAACCCATAAGGATAAAATCTAAATAACCATACTGTGTTGACATACATCAGGTTGAGCTCAAGTTGTTAGGCACGTGTATAACATGAAATAAGACCCTGTATAAAGTACACAATAAATCTTAAAAACATTGATATCCTGCCAGGGACATGTCATGATTCTGTGATCCCTGTAGCTCATCTGAGGGTCACCCATAATGGTAAAATACCATAGCTCTTATTTATAACCTGTATAAATATGCACATCATTGTAATGCTATATAAAGCGAGTAAAGCAAATTCAGCCCCAGTGGGCATACTTCCATTGGTTTTCTTAAAGTGCTAGTGCTGCTAAAAAAATCATAAAAGTGCCTACACCACTCTAAATCACGGCCCTGATTTAGTTAAAATAATGTATAAAATTATGATAAAAACTAATTATAGAAATATGTTAAAATGAGAGGCAGATCTGATGTTTGAATAGAAAGGATGGTACATATCATGAAAAGTGCTAGAAGTAGAGAGTTTCATAAACAAGTAAAGAAATCCTCACTTGCATTTAGACCCAATGGTATTTTGCAATCCAGCTCTAAGATGTATGGAGTTTCCAACTTGCGTAAGAGGTGATCACGATTCCCACCCCTCCTGAGAGGCAAGACAGTGTCAATGGCAAAGTATTTTAAATACTGTAAATCACTGCCATGATGTTCTTTGAAGTGCCTTGCCACTGGATAGGCAGCGTCATTGTTAGAGATAGCTCGCATGTGCTGGAGTATCCGTTTGTGAACCTGCAATCTGGTACTCCCCACGTAGCGCAGGCCACATGGACACTCCAGCACATACACTGCAAACTCAGTTTTGCAGTTTAGGAATTTGGTTATCTCAACTGGTTTCTGTTTAAAGGGGGTGGTGTACGTTTTGGTATTGTAGCCATATTTACACGCTCTACAGCTGGAACATTTAAAAAACCCTGTTCTGGTGTTAAGCCAATTTTTTGTTGAGATGACCTCAGGACTACTCCTGACCAAAGCATTACTCATGGAGCGGGCCTTCCTGTAGGTAATACTGGGAGTTGCTGTTAAACGTTCACCCAGTATGGGGTCATTGAGAATCAGGGGCCAGTTCTTATTAACAATTTTTCTTAATGTTTTATGCTGTCGGTTAAATGTTAACACTAGTCTGGTAGGCTGGTCAACAGATTGAGAGGTGTTGGAGTCCCTCTTGTTTCGATCAACTAATATTTCTGAGCGTTGTAGATTATTGGCCTTGTTCATGGCTGCCACAACCACACTCTCAGCATAGCCTCTGGCTATGAATCTGTCCCTGCTAGCTCGTTGGGCCTGCATTCAGTCTGTTTCTGTACTGCATATTCTTCTGATCCGCAGCATTTCCCCATAGGGAATGCTGTTGATCAAATGAGGCGGATGGTGGCTGGAAGCATGCAGCAAAGTGTTGCCGGCTGATGATTTTCTATGCAGTCGTGTTTCAAGCTTGTTGTTAGATGTAAAAACCTCTACGTCTAAAAAGATTATACTCTCCTTGCTTGTTTGGGCAGTGAATTGCAGGTTTAAGCTATTATCATTCAGTTCCATTATGAAATTATGGGCTTCCATTTCATTACCCTTCCATATTAAAAACAAGTCATCAATGTATCTATACCAGCAAAGAACATGCCTGGAAAGGGTGTCTCTGTGTGTTGCCATGAGGACCCGCTCCTCCCACATGCCCATATGAAGACAGGCATAACTCGGGGAAAAGCAGGCCCCCATGGCAACTCCTCTCTCTTGCTGGAAGATTTGGTTGTTGAAGAGAAAGAAGTTATTGTCTAAACATGTGGAAATCATGGTCAATAACATTTTGTTATGGATGCAAAATTGTCTGGGGCGGGTGTTTAAATAGAATTCAGTTGCCAGCAGGCCATCGCGGTTGTGTATGCTTGTGTATAATGAGACAACATCTAGCGACATAAGCAAACAATCATCATCCCATTGTACATTCTGGATTTTACGGAGAAAGTCCCCTGTGTCCTGTATGCATGATGGGAGTTTCTTCACAAGGTCTTGAAGGAAGAAATCCACATATTTGGATGTGTTCTCCATTTTGCTGCCTTTGGCCGATATAATGGGCCTCCCCGGTGGTCTGAGCATATCCTTGTGGACTTTGGGGATAAAATATATTGCAGGTACAATGGGATAATCAACTTTTAAAAACTTAAATTCTTTCATGCTTAGTAAGCCAGCGGATTTCCATGCCAATAGTTTGCTATTGAACTCATTCCATGCACTTTTGACTGCTAAGATGTTACTTTTTTTTTATAGCAGTCTCTGTCGTTGAGTTGTTTTTCAGCCTCCTTCATATATAGCTCTTGTGGCCATAATACTACGTTGCCACCTTTGTCTGATTGGCGTATGATAATTTTATCATCATCCTGTAGTTTTTTGACCAACTGAGAGTAAGTGTGGTCCTGTTTGGTATATTTCCTAGGAGATTTCATAGTGTACCGATAAAGTTTTTTCAATTCAAAAGTGACTTTATCATGGAAGATATCCACATTGTCTCGTATCATTAATGAGCAAAAATTAGATTTAGGCTTAAATTTAGTTCGAACTGTTGCCCCCAATTGCCGGGCTTCCTGATCCATTTGACCCATGATTGTATTGTTCTCATCAAATAATTGCTGCATATCTGTCAAAAGTTCTTGATCTCCTGCTGTTAATGTTGGACTAGTGTTACTTTCCGCAGGTGCTATTAGTGTAGTGTCATGATTACACGTCCCTTGAATTGCATGATGTTTCCGCAGTTTCATTTTACGCACAAACTTAAATACATCTATTCGTGTCTCTGCGTAATTAAAGTCTCTAACAGGGCTGTAAGTGAGACACAAAGTGAATATTTTTCTTTCATCTTCACTTAAAACAGTCGTGGTTAAATTGATGACTGTATTTTCCTCCATTTTGGTGGTTAGCGTCTGTTCCATCTCCTGTTTGTTGGTTTTTTGCTGTTTGGCTTGTTTTTGCTTCCTGCATTGGCGTCTTGCCCGTCGTTTTTGGTTTTGTCGTTTGTTTCTCCTTTGTTGGCATTTTTGTTTTGTCCACGTGGGCGCAGGGTTTGTCTTCTGTCTAATCGCAGGTAATCCAGCTCCTGACCCAATGATGGTTTGATAAACCCCAACGCCCCAGAGGTTACGGCCTGGTCATTGTCAGAGCCACTGTCAATGGCTGAGCTTAAGTCAGATGCTGATGTGGACGCCTGAGAGATGCCGCTGGCGCTGGGATGTGTTGTGATTGGACCTCCTGATGGATTTGCCATTTTTGCAGCGTCGTATTTTCGCGCAAAGGGGAACATGCGACCTTGCTCATAGTCCACCTTGTCCCTTTGAAATTTGTAGGCTTTGCGCCTTTTGATCACATCCTCATCTCTTTGCAGGCGACTGGTCATATCTTCCCTGTGTTTTTGAATGGCATCCGTATTACCATGTTTGTCGATTTCCTCAGTGATTTCATCAATTTGTAACTGCAGCGCCGCTCTATCACTGTTTGCATATTTGACTAAAATGACAACCAGTTTTCGTGACGATTCTAGGTTACAGTCCGCCCACTCTGTCAACATATGCAGGTCTGGATTCTCATAGCTCGGAGCGAGCATTATCCTCAACCCCCGCGGTATTCTGCCTACTTCAAGGTATCTGGAAAGGGATTTGCTCTCCCACCATTTGGCCTGTTCAGACTTCTCAAGTTTTTTAAACAAATCTTTTATGCTGTTTGTTGCTGGTTGCGCGTTGCTTGTGTGCGCTAGGCTAGTTGCTACTCCACTTGGAGAGTCATTAAACACATCATCAGCTGCCGCCTCTCTGCTCCGGATCGCGTCGGCAGACATGGTGCTATACAATGGGAATTTTCCTCAACCGTGGAAGGGCTCTAGAGACAATGCCCGCACCCGTACCACACGCACACTCCCCCACCGGGCTGTAGGCAGGCCCTTACCTCCGTACGGTACTTCCCGCTGCTTGAGTCCTCCGACTCGCGCTGCGCTTCACCTTCTTGGCGGTGTGGCTTTTCGGCTGCCCAGGGGCTAGTACGGCTGCTCCTTCGTGGAGAATTCTGTTTTCAATTCCCGATAGCCACCGGGAAAGATGCTTCTTGCCGTGAGCCCTTGAGTCGAGGGAGGGGTCCGCAGATGCAGAGGAAGCTGTCTCGGCAATAGATCCAAAGGATTCCGCCACCATGCCACTTGGAAAGACGAAAATGCAGACCCAAGATCAGTGCAATAGTCGGTTTATTTGGTAAACTCCCGCACCTCCGCCATTACGCGTTTCAGCCTCCAACGAGGCCTTGATCACATGACACGAAACGGAGACAATGTTTTTCATTTTAAAGTGCAAGTGACAGGTAAACACACGTGATTTCAAAACATGATGGAAATGGAAGAGGTATTGATTGTCGCTTTTAAAACTCATTATGATATAGCATAAATACACTTCTTTAAATAGAGTATAATGAATATGTGCAAAAAGGAGCAAAAATGTGCAATTAATAAATATTCCTAAATTAGTATAAATATTCAGCACATAAAAACACATGGTAAAAATCAGATTAAAACCCATAAGGATAAAATCTAAATAACCATACTGTGTTGACATACATCAGGTTGAGCTCAAGTGGTTAGGCACGTGGATAACATGAAATAAGACCCTGTATAAAATACACAATAAATCTTAAAAACATTGATATCCTGCCAGGGACATGTCATGATTCTGTGATCCCTGTAGCTCATCTGAGGGTCACCCATAATGGTAAAATACCATAGCTCTTATTTATAACCTGTATAAATATGCACATCATTGTAATGCTATATAAAGCGAGTAAAGCAAATTCAGCCCCAGTGGGCATACTTCCATTGGTTTTCTTAAAGTGCTAGTGCTGCTAAAAAAATCATAAAAGTGCCTACACCACTCTAAATCACGGCCGTGATTTAGTTAAAATAATGTTTAAAATTATGATAAAAACTAATTATAGAAATATGTTAAAATGAGAGGCAGATCTGATGTTTGAATAGAAAGGATGGTACATATCATGAAAAGTGCTAGAGGTAGAGAGTTTCATAAACAAGTAAAGAAATCCTCACTTGCATTTAGACCCAATGGTATTTTGCAATCCAGCTCTAAGATGTATGGAGTTTCCAACTTGCGTATAAAATGTTATATATATTTGTATATAAGAAGCCCTGAGACCTAATAGGACATTTAGTCCTATTTCTATGTCTGTGCCCGTCCCGGTTTTTCATTCTGAAAATCTGGTCACCCTAGCCAAGGCCGGCCCTGTCACCAGAACTGGACAGGCCTTTTATTCCACTGGGCATTTCCCCAGGGGACTGAAGGCCTTGGAGGCTGGTTTTGAAAGCCTGGAGCCACTCCTGGTGCCCCTGTCACTTTCCCCAGCTCCCCAAGGTTAATAGCAGCAGCAGAACGAAAAAGAGGAGTAGGGGTAGTTAGAGAGAAAGGATTCAGAGAGGACGAAGAGAGAGAGAATGGATGGATGGAAAGAGAGAGATTCCACTAGGAGACAAAGGGAGTGGGACGAGTTTGAGCATTTTTGCCAGGGCTACTTTTGGTCCTGGAGTTGGCCCTGCCTGCCTCTCTCGGCAGGGTCCTGTGTTTACTGGAACATGCACAATTGTGGCATAATGAGAGTGAGAGAGAGAGAGAGAGAGAGAGAGAGAGAGAGAGAGAGAGAGAGAGAGAGAAGAGGGGAAAGGGAGAGAGAGAATAGGTGAAAGAGAGAGAGAGAGAATAGGTGAAAGAGAGAGAACAGGTGAAAGAGAGAGAAGGGGAAAGAAAGAGGAGGGCTGGTTTAAACATTGTTCTCAGGGTTGCTGTTGGTTCCCAGCTTGGCCCTGCTTCTAGCCCCTGCGGTCGGTGGGAAGGCAGGAATATGAATTTGTGTGGTAAGGTGAGCGTCATGTCTTGCTTGTCGCAAAATATTTTAATAAAGACAAGAGCTGTCTACAGAGGTCTGTAGCACCACTCTCTCTCCTATCTTGATGTACGACAACAAATAGGTGGTTCCAGCACTTTGAGACTGCTGTGCATCAGAGATGTGCAGTGTCAGACCCTCTCCCCCAGATGTGGCTCTCTCGCCTTCCATATCCTAGTTAGAACACAAAAGGTGCAGATGTGGAGCGTCGACAAAGAGAATACTTCAGACTGTGCTTTGAGGCAAGAATTCTTTTTCTGGTTGAAAAAACAGTTGGGCAGTCTTGGGTACTGCAATGAGAGTTTTATGTAATATGTGTAGCAGCAACCTCGCCAAAGACAGCGGAGCGCTGTAGAGGGTGAAAGGCAAAGATTCCATCAGCAAGTGATTTGAGAGGTAGCTGGTTTAGGGACTATTACTGAATTGTAATGTATTATTTTTAAAGAGGTGCAGCTTCACCTCTTTCCTAAATTGGAACACCTTTGGGGCAGTTCTGATGGATGCATGTATTTAGTTCCAGATCCTGAGTGCATAGATGGAAAAAGCCTGTTGCATTGTTATTTTTATTTTCTGCACTTAATTTCCAGTAGGATGGTGTCCTGGCTGCGTGGTGTGCCAAGAACCACCACAGATGGTGAGCTAGTCATCTAGACAGGCTCTGGGGCAGTTCGCATTGGCTTTGTAAATGATGCACGTGGTTTGAAGAATTTGGGAGCAGGCAAAAGCAGCAGGTGGCGCTCCATCAGGATGGGGGTGATGTGATCATACTTCTTCAGGCCCGGGAGGAGACATGCTGTGATGTTTAGGATAGTCTTAAAGGGGGACAATGGGGTGTCTTGGTGGCCACAGAGTGGGCATTACCGTAGTCCAGAAGTGGGAGTATGAGGGATTGATCAGCAGCCCTTAAGTCACTTTCTGGGAGGAACAGTTTCACTTTCTTTAGAAGAGAGAGTTGGTACTAGACCATCTTTGTTTTCTTGACAATGTGCTCCTAGAGGGTGAGGTTGGTGTGCGGGTGGATCCAAGTGACTTGGCATTGGATTACAGTTCGGGGTTCGGAGTCATAAAGATTCATGTCATTGAGCAAGGTTTGTTCTATTTCTTGCTTGCTGTACTTGGCTTATAACAGGAATTATATCTTGGTGGTGTTGAGCTTCAGGTAAGTGCTGGACATCTAAGTCTGGATGGGGTGCAGTTATTGTCTAAGGATTTCAATGTCTGGTGCAGAGGAAACATTTAAGCAGAGTTGTGTGTTGATGGCCTATTGGTGAGTTTTGATGTTGGTATCAGTGAGTAGAGCCTCAATGGGTTCCATGTAGAGGCTGCAGAGGATAGAACCCTGAAGGACTCTGCAGGTCATAGGGATCTTTAAGGATCTGTAGGTACCCATATGAATAAACTGGTGTTGATTGGAAAGGCAGGAGGATAACAACTGAAGGACATTGCCAGTGAAACATTTCAAGTTGCTCTGGTAGCAGCCTAAGTAGCCATACCTGTGCCAGCAGCATGTAACATTCCTATTAGCCTCTGATGATTAATCTAGCTTCCATGTTCTGTAAGAGATGCAGGTGGCAGAGCGGAGTCCTAGGAATACCAAGGTAGAGTCTATTACAATAATCGAGCCTTGCTATGATACCTATGATGGGCCTGGCTGAGAATGCAGGACCTTCAACTGAAAGCAGTGGGATCACACCACTGTTTCTGTCTGGGATAAGAGTTTCACCCAGCAGTACTTCCAGGCTCCATACCACTAGCATTGGGGAGGGCAGGCCTCCGAGGACATCGGTCAGAAATTCACATTTCACAGAGGCTTCTCTCTGCAGATTGAAACCTCAGTTGTACTACCAGTCAGCTTCAGGAAATCAATCAATAAATCAAACAGCATTTGTAAAGCGCAACACTGTCACCCCTAGGGGTATATGGGTGCTGTGCCTCAGTCGAAGAGCCAGGTTTTGAGTCTCTTTCTGAAGTCTGACTGCAAGGAGGCTGTACTGAGCTGGAGGGGAAGGTCGTTCCAGGCCTTGGCAGCAATGTAGGAGAAGGAGCAGCCACCACTCCCCCATCCAATCTGTACAGCTTCAAAACAACATTTTAAATAAGAGAATAGTTTTAGAGCTGGCTGAGTTGGTATATAACTGGATATGCATGATCAGCACACATGAAAAAGTTAAGCCTGAAACTGTCAACCACATTTTTCAGAGGGCTCACATAGATATTAAATAATACAAGGCTTAGAGAAGGGACTTTCACACAAACCCCACTTTGTGCTGCTCTACAGGGAGCAGAATGAAATATTCTCCAGAGCACCTGCTGGATTCTGCCCATTCAGGAATCAATTCCTAAATGACCTGAAATGCTTTCCAGTCTAGGGTGTTGAGGGTCCATTACTTGGGGTTCATGTGGATTTAATCACTCCTTTAATACTGAGCAATAGACAAACAGTAACTGTCAAGCATGAGTTTACTCTTGAATACACTGTGAAGGACCTCAACATTACGACCCAGGAGCTTTGTGCCGGATGTGATGGGTGAAAAGTGCGTATGGAGTCATATAAATAAAAGTAAAACAAATAAAACACAAATAATGAAAATGTAATGTTTGGACGGTTGAAATACTTCATGTTAAAGATACGTGTTGATTCCTATTACCTAAAATTGCTGAAATGTAAATTTATATTTAAAGCTTAGCCTCAGAATTTAGAGCTTTAATCTTATAGTCAAGGCATAGGTGAGCGTTAGGCTTATGCTCAAGGCAAGGCTCAAAGCGAGGGTGACCTTATGCTTAAGGTCAGTGTTAGACTGGAATCTAGGTTATGCTTGTCATGTTGGTGGGTGATCCCACTGTCTGCCCAGGCAGGAGGGGTGTTCCTGACATAAACCTTTCACCCACGGACAGAATGGTTCGTACCGGTGGGGGGAGGGACAGAGGTAATAAAGTGCCCGAGGTCCGCACCTCGTAGCTCATTAAATAACGAACTGCATGATGGGTCGTCTGTAATAGCGCCCTTTCAGTTACCAGTGAGGCCTAACCACACAACAACTGGCGACAAGGGGGTTGAGTCCCTGTGCCCCACCTCGTTCTGGTCTGCCGGCGGTGTTGCTGCCTCCGCCGCATCGTTGCAGCTCTTGGGGGCGGCTTGTTTAGTGCCTTGCCCAATAGCCGGTCCGCCCCCTGCAGGCCTACACCTTCCGGCGCCTGTCATGGACGGCCTGCTGTGACTGCTCCGCCGGCCCACCCTTCAGGCGGAAGGGAGGTTACCTCCTGCTGGTGCTGACCCGGGCGGCCCTGTTTTGCTGTGGCGCCCGCCCAGCCTTCACGCACCGAAGGAATTTGCATTGTGCTGCTGCCGGAGCGTCGCACTCCCACCGCCTCTTCAGGACTCCTCCCGCTGAGGTTGCCGATCATCCGGGGAGGCATCATCATGCCTGGGGCCACATCGACTGCCGGCGAGGTAAGCCGATTTGATTGTAGAGGCCCGTATCGCCATTTGCCAGCCGGGAGGCCAACGCCTTATGTAAATAACTGCCTGCTTCCAAGTGGGACGTCCCATCAATGTACGATCTCGGCCTGGCACAGTGCTACAAGTGCCCCGCTGCCCTGGAATTGCCACCTGCTCCTGCACATTTACCCACCTTACTGAGACTATTCCTCTCTTTGATCTTCCTCTGCCTATTATCCAGTTCTGGCTGAAATTGTGAGAGGGGGCAACGTGCGCTGGACTCCCTATTTGTATTCACTAGAGTGCTTTCATCAGTAGACAAGCAGGTGCACAGTTCAAGAAAAACACTTACCACTCAGTGAAATAGCGACAATTGGTACCCACAATGACTACTGTACCTCCTATTGAGCCATTCATGGTTGATGGCCCCCCATCTGCTCAAGCAGCTAAATGGAAAGAATGGGTGGAATGCCTGGAAACATATTTTGCAGCGGTGGCTTTACATAACGACAGATGACGCCCTATGCTTCTGCACTTGGGGGTGCAGCCCTACACAAGTTAGGGAAGTCCGTCGTGGAGGCAGGACCTCCATACACTTATGGTACTTTGAAACAAGCATTGAGCCACTGGCGAACTCAGACTGCAAATGTTTCTTACTGCATCAAGCAAGACAACTGCCCGATGAGTCGGTGGATGTTTTCTATGCCCGTCTCAAAGATCTGGCTAGCACCTGCACACTACCCGATGAAAACGATGAAATACAAGCACAATTCATTCAGGGGTGCATCTCAGAAAAGCTGAGAGAAATAATTCTTCAGGTCCCAGGAATGCCTATGGCGGATATGCTAACGATGGGAAGGTCAAAGGAACTGTCCAAAGTGCGAGCAGTGCACATGGAAGCCAAGTTACAACGCCAGATAAAAACAGAACCAGTCAGCGCTGTCTTTGCCAGTAATCCTGACAAGAAGAAAACACTCACCAAGTCCACTCCCGTGCCCAAAACATGCTATGGGTGTGCCCCGCCCAGGGGAAGAGGGGCTCAGCCTGCAATAAACTGAACCACTTTGCAAAAGTATGCCGCTCCACCACCCAGAAGGGACAGAGGACCAAGCCTTCATTACTCTACATGTTGTTAGAGATCCTGAGGATAAGGAAGACATGGATGATGATGATGTCGAAGGAGCAGTCCATGTCATACATGCCATGCAACCAGACGGACGTCCTAGGAAGTGCATCCCCAGGTGCAGTGTACTCGTTGCAGGACACCAGGTACAAGCGTTAATTGACACTGGGGCATCCATGGCACAGTCTGCGATGTAGACACTTCCCATGCAACTCACACTACCCCCACTTCTACACAGATATTCGCATATGGCTCGACAACTCCACTCCCACTGGCAGGAGTATTCACCGCGGAGATTGCTCATGAAACTTGTACCACTTGTGCCAAGGTGTATGTCACGAAAGGGGGATCAAGGATGCTACTGAGCTTCCGAACTGTAGAGTGCCTGCAGCTTGTTGCTTTTGCCTTCAGCATGCATCAGGAAGTGTGGAGGGCCTGCTGACAGAATTCCCACCTCTGTTTGAGGGGATAGGATGCCTCAAAGATCGCATGATACATCTTCATGTTGACAACTCAGTCCAACCCGTTGCACTGAAACACCGCAGGGTCACCTTCCATCTGAGGCCGAAGGTGGAGGAAGAGTTGACGAAATTGGAACAGGCCGACATCATTGAGCGAGTGGATGGTCCGACTCCATGGGTGTCCCCCATTGTGGTAGCACAAAAACCCAAACAGCCCGTAGAGGTCTGGATATGCGTTGACATGAGACTACCTAACCAAGCCAATAAGAGAGAAGGTCATTTGACGCCCATGGCTGACGACATCGTTGCAGAAGTGAGCGTCTCCCAGTGGTTTTCCAAGATAAACTTGCAGGCTAGATATCACCAGCTACTGCTGGACCCGGGATCGAGGGCCAACACGACGTTCTCCACTCATGTGGGTCTCAGGAGGTACAACCGTCTTAGCTTTGGAGTGTCGAGCACAGCCGAAGTCTTTCAAGACACCATAAGGAGTGTGTTGGCTGGTCTTGAATGAGTCCTCAATGTCAGTGACGACATTCTAGTACATGCCCCACGCTGGAAGAACGTCTTGATTGCCTCAGAGCCATGTTCTTGTGCCTGAGAGACAATGTCTCACCATCCATCGAGAAAAATGCGCTTTCCTTCAGAAAGAAAGCCTTTTTCGGATACCGATTCGCCAACAATGGAGTTTTGCCGGATCCAGCCAAAGTACAGGATATCCAATCAGCCCAAGCACCCACTACTGTCACAGGGGTGAGAAGTTTCTTAGGCATGGTCACATACTGTGGACAGTTCATTCGAAATCTGACTGACCTCACCGCCCCTTTGAGAGAGCTGACGAAGACCAACACTATCTGGAAATGGGGGTCTGATAAGGAAGAGGCCTTCCAAGCTACAAAGCAAGCATTATCAGCTGACATCACCCTGGTGTATTTCAATCCTGCCCGAGAATCTGAACTGTCAATGGATGCAAGTCCCATCGGCCGTGGAGGCGTGTTATCGCAAAGACAGAGCAATGTAGACTGGGCTCCAGTGGCGTACTCTAGCCGCGTGCTGACTGACATGGAACAATGTTATTCACATATCGAAAAAGAAGCTATCACAGTGCACTGGGGCTGTCGCCATTTTCATCTCTACCTCTATGGCCAACCTTTTGTAGTTCACACGGATCATAAGCCTTTGATCCTGTTGTTCATGGGGCTATCTTCAAAACCTCCACCGAGAATTGAGAAATGAATCTTACAATTACAAGAATACCAGTTCACTGTGGTCTATCACCTGGGGACCCAGAATCCTACCAATTTTCTCTCAAGAGATGCCAGGCCAGCTACTGACAAAGAAAAATCGGACACTGATGAGGTGGAGGAGTATTTTAGGCTGGTCGTGGAATGTTCTAGACCGCTACCCATTTCTTTAGAGGAGATCGTGAAGGCCACGGCTGATGATGAGTGTATTCACTTGGCCATCTCCACGGTGACCTCAGGAAAGTGGTATGTTTTGACCAGCAAGACACCCTGTAGAATAGAGGAAGCAAGAGTGGTGTTAGATTCTCTCTACAGCGTGCGCTCAGATCTAGCTGTGTCCCCTGAAGGCTGTCTCATGAGAGGTTCTCTTCTGGTGATCCCCGGGGCTCTACAACGAGTGGTGGATCTTGCTCATCTGGCCCATCAAGGAATTGTCAAGACGAAGTCTCGACTGAGATGTTAGGTTTGGTTCTCGAATCTAGACATGCTTGTGGAACAAACAGTTTGTCAGTGTCCTTTGTGCCAAGTGGCCGGACTGGCGGAACGCCCGCCCCCAATCATCACTGAAGATATTCCACCATTCCTGTGGCGCAGAGCGAGTGCCAATTTTGGAAGTCTCCCTGGTGGGAGACCAATGTTTGTTGTCATAGATGACTTTGCAAAGTATCCGGAAGTGGAGTTCATGGACGCGACGGACGCCAGTCTAACTATTGCTTGGTTGGAGAAAATCATGGCCACTCACAGGCTGTGAAAGAGCTGCGTACTGATAAAGGCCCTCCATTCACCAGTCATGAATTTGCAGAATTCTTGCAGTCCGGAGGCATTCATCATTGAAAGGTCACACCCCGTTGGCCACAAGTTAATGGAGAAGCAGAACGCTTTTGCGCACCTTAAATAAGGTGCTTCGGATCGCTCTGGCTCATAGACAAAATATGGAATGTGCTCTGTATGCTTTTCTCAGAGAATACCGCCTTACACCTCACTTGACAACCCAAGTCAGCCCTGGCTCCCTGTGTGTCAATCGACCCATGGGGGATATTGTCCCCCAAGTGGACAAACCTGCCAACATTCAGAAGCAAGTGGCTGAGAAGTTAAAACAGCGTCAGACACGAAATGACCACATGTCCCGGGTCCGCAGAGCCAAGTTCAGGACCATCATGGTTGGGGACTTGGTGATGGTGAAGAACAGGCATTCCCAGAGTAAATTCTTGCTCCCTTTTGAAGTTGATCCCTGGCGAGTGTACTCAGTAAAAGGGACAATGATCACTGCTCAGAAGGCAGAAGAAACTGTTACAAGGAATGTGTCCTGTTTCAAACACTATCAACCTCCTGTGAGCAGCCCTTGAAAGATCCTTCTACAACTTCGAGGAGTGAAGCGGGGAACGATGATGACCGGCTCTATATTGACCCTATTTCGACTCAGCCATTCAAGTCCACCATCTCCACTCCAAGTGTGGCTGGGTCTCCGGAGTCTGGTAGTTGTCCGTCTGTGGAATCGAGCCCTGATGAACTGTCTGATTTTTGTCCCCATCCTCAACTGACCAGAGGAAATGAAACAAGCAACGAAGACCTTCGTCATGGAAGGGAGAGGTACCATCTCAGACCGTGTCCTGTGAGATCTTCTCATCTGAAGGACTTTGTGTTGACTTGAAGTACGGTAGAATACGATGTGTTTTTTCTTTATGGTTCTCTCGCTCTCTCTTGTTGTTTATTCTTTTGTTTTTTTGTGTTTTCTGAAGGTGTTACGATTATGATCACTGGTAGTCATCAATATTGTTGAAGTTTGTTTGAAATAAAGGAGGAATGTTATGTTGGTGGGTGATCCCACGGTCTGCCCAGGCAGGAGGGGTGTTCCTGACATAAACCCTCCACCCATGGATGGAATGGTTTGTACCGGTGGGGGAAGGCATTGAGGTAATAAAAGTGCCCCAGGGCCGCGTCTCGTGGCTCATTAAGTAATGAACTGCGTGATGGGTCGTTTGTAATAGCACCCTTTCAGGTACCAGTGAGGCCTAACCACATAACGCAACAATGCTTGGGTTTAGCAAAGGTCGATTACAATCGTTTCATGATATTTTAGTCGTTGAGATACTAATATCCATATCTTGTACAAACAATAGTCAGGGCCTCGAGTGACTTGACCAGCCCCAATTGTATTTGTGTATTACATCATCATCTACAAACAAAAGTAACCATAAAAGTTAAATTCTTGACTTTGAAGACATCTGCCCCGGGTCAATTAGCTTATCCTCAAAAGGGTAAACCGGGAGGGAATTAAGACGCAGCCCTGCCTCAAAACCTGGAGCTCTTCAGAGTGGTTTCCCCATTGGCCAAATCCAACCTTTGGTGAGGGACTTCTGTACAACATAACATAACATGTCATGTGTATTTGTAAAGCGCACTTTCACCCCTAACGAAGTATCTTGGCGCTGAATAACAGATGTTTGTTATTACCCAACGGTACTCATTTTATCGACCTTAGATGGATGAAAGGCTGAGTGGACCCGCCAGGATTTGAACCTGTGACCATGAGGTCGAACACAGGACCCTGCAGTGGATGCATTAGTCCACTGAGACAAGTTCTATGGTGTTCATGAGCGGATCATCTACATCAGTCTCTGGATGTACCGGGCATCAAACTTTTCCCTGGGAGGCTGGAAGGATGGAGGGGAGCGCTTTTGATACTGGGGGCTGGTTTTGTGGCAGTGCAGCAGTTTTAAAAGCACTGCAGAGTTCCTTGTATATTCAACAGTTTTCAGGCAACAGTACAAGTTTCAAGATAACTCTGGTGATAAATGTACCTGCTGGAGAGAGATCAGAGTTTCGTCTAGTCACAGTTTTGACTCGTCTAAGGTAGCGCAGAGGGTTAACATGCCTGCTGCAAAGACTGTGTACTATGCAGATCACAGAACAGTATTTTAAGTGCATAGCTCAGTGGGTTACCGCTTTTGTCACAGAGATCCTTTTATTACTGTGCAGTTCAAAAGTTATAATCGTAATCAAGGATAGAAAGTTATGTTTTTTCCCCAGTCTTTCATTATCCTAATGTTGCTAAAAAGGGTTTGTTAGGCTAGAAATAAATTCTTATTAGTAAAGCCAACACTAACCACTGTGTTACATTTTGAATCCTGAGTTTGTGTTTCCCCAGACCAAGCACTCTTACAAAATGCCAACAGTATGGATGACGTGAATCCTACACATTGTATTCCCCTTTGTCTTATGTAACATTTTCTATTCACTGATTTACACACGTATAGTTCTCATCTCTGCATGTGTGTGTGTGTGTGCGATGTAAAATGCTCTGATACCCTACACTGGTATGAGAGAGGCTATAAAACAAATTAAATACATGTGAGAGAGGAGGTATGGAGAGATGAGGGAATCATTGAAGAACCCCAATAAAGATTGCCGTATCCTGGTGCACTGTAAGGTCATTTACTATGCTTTAAAAACGAATACAATTGAATATATAATAAAAAATGTGTTGTAGAGTGCATCATTTTTGCAATTTTTTCCCAAATTGTAGTGGTCAGGCTGGCTTGCTATGCACCGTATGTGGGCTGGAATGACAACATTTGCCAGGGCTGCTTTGGGTTCCCAGTTCAGCCATGGCATTGATGCTCCTTTAGTGAAGCGGAGGGGGAGCCAGAGGGGAGGGTTTCTTCCTGGAAGACATGCCATGATTAGGTTAAGTCACTGTTTGCTGAATAGTGTGTGTTGAGAGCTTTTGTCCTTACGCTTTTGTATTGCTGTGCTAGCTGTGTTGTGGTTGGTTTTCAGAGGATGCAGTTATTTAATTCCTTCTTGGTGTGTACAATTGGGTTTTTGAAAAGGTCTGCAGTCTGTTGTGTCATGTGTCGGCAGTGAGCTGTTCAGCGGGGAATTCAGACATTTTCCAGACAAGCCTTGACAGCTGGAGCAGAGTTCTTGTTCTATGTCACTATCCTGTCCTACCGGAACCATCTAGACAGCCTACCGGTGGGAGCGATTGTTATATGGGGTGGGCAGATGGGCTTTATAGGGATAATGCCATGGTGGAAACTCCAGTTAACCAATTACAAATGATTTTCACTATAACCACTTAGTGGCATAAGGGCTTTCAAGCCGCTACAGACCTGCCATTGGGGAGGATTACCACAGAATCCAGTTCCATTGTTGAAATAATAGGGTATTTTCGTTTCAGGTGGAATTGTGTATAACCAGTAGAACCTCCTTTGAGGTTCTTGCTGGCACCATGTTTTAAACCTCATGTTTGAGGTTTGACTACAGTATGCAGTAGAATCCATTTGTAACTGGTCAAACATGGTTTGCAGCAAAGATTTAGCTTGTGGTGTTTCCTGGAAATAAATTGCTTGTATTACTTTCAGAATTTCAAGGGGGGAGGGGTTCTCGGTGGCAGGTGCTACATTTTGCAATTGTTTACTCCAATCCCTAATACTCACAGAATCTGTTCATTTTTTAATACCGAGCAAGAGTACAGACTGGCTGGAAAAGAACTGGAAAAAATAAGAGTGGAGTATCATTAAATGGCCATTAAACGGTGTCAACTCAGTAATATCAGGAGGGTCCCAAAAACCCTGGGCCTCATATGAAAAGTGTTGCATCGCTGCGTGAAAGCAGCGATACAACACTTTTCAGTGCGCCCTCCTTGCAACACGATGGATGCGCAGTATTTATTGTATGGTGCACCAAGTCGCAAGGAATGACAGATACGTCAGGAATCCTGACGTATCTGTCGGCGCAAAACTCACGCATTGCTGGAGTTGTGTGGTAAGCATGACGCAACTTCAGCAATGCATGGGGGAGGCCTATTCCCATTGCACTGCGTCACCCTTACGCCTGCTGTGAGGCAGACGTAAGGTTGTGATGCAGTAGCGTCCTAGAAGTGGTGCAGTGAAATCTGATGGTTTTCAATACGCCACTTCTACGAGGCTTTTTCACGTGGGAACGCCCACCCTGCATACATTATACCTGATGCAGGTATAATGTAGCGCAGGCATTTACAAAGTTACGTCACTTTGTAAATATGGCGCAACATGGGCAACATTTATGCTGCCGCTCTGTCACAAAAAGTGACACAATGACGGCGTAAAAGTGTCGCAAGCCTTCATAGATAAGGCCCCCTGTTTTATTGAACAAGTGAGAATAGCAAATGTGTACAAAACGCCTGAGTGTATTTAAGGTGGGGAACTGGGGGACAAGGCTATCTCCCCAAGACTTCTGTCAAAATGCAGTCCATTGATGAGTTTGGTAGCGCATATTCCTAAATATATGTGGAAAAATTGCAGAAATATGGTATGACACTGTATAGTCATTTATAGCGAACCGATTCCCCATTGAAATTATGTCTTGGTATGATAATAAATCTCCAGAAACAACCACTGAACGGCGACCTCACATTCTTGCTTGGAGGAGGGCCAGGTATATATAGCTTTTCATAATTTACTGTGTAATGGTTCTTTTTAAAGGCAGGTCTGATAGGGAGCTCATGAATTCATCTAACACTCATAATTTAAAACAATGCCCGTAATGTATTATTCATATACCGCTCAAAAGCTTTTACATTCTCATCAGACAGGCTTACGGCCTGATTGAGCAGGGCTGAGGAAAAATGTATGATGTCAAAAAGTAGTTACGAAAAAATGCTTTGCAAAGCACAATTGCCAGCGGCGTCTCCTCCGCTATGGTGGAGAAACGTCACTCCCCCTCCTCTGCCAGCAGCCAAAATATGAAAAATAAAACAATAATAAACCTGTTTTTATTATCATTTTATTTTTCTCCGTAGTGTCGTGTCTAGGGAGCATGGCCATGGGGATGACAGGCAGAGGGGGCGTGGTAGGTACACTGTTGTCAGTATGCATGACGGTTTTGGCCGAGCTGCGTTGCCGGGTTGGAGACAGCAGGCAAGGGCTCCCAGTCTACCTGGAAACGCACATTCAGAGCGCTCAGGCCAATCCAGATGCTGCTCTCAACAGGAGAGGAGCGCCAGGATTGGCTTCAGCGGATTCTGGGAGCCTGTGCCTGCAATGCACGGAGCCAGAGAGGAGTGTTGGAGGTGCAGGTAAGTTCTTTTTCATTTTTTTTTGTTCAGCTGTCCGTCGTCCACGGCCCTCACTCCCCCTGCCACTTTGCAAGGACTCCGGCCGCTACTGACAATGACATCAATCGAGAAATCAGATTGATGACAAAGTTCATTGGTAGGAGGGCGACTCTTTACAGCATGCACCCTTGCCTCGAGCTCCCGTAGCAAGCCGTAGTGTTTCTGCCACCCCCCACCTAAGAACACATAACAACCATACGTGTGCACTGAGGCTCTTCTGTGATATAGAGTGAGACCCAGTGTGGGGCTCTGACATTGGAGGGACACAACACATGCACCCACCTTTTAAAGAGAGAGACTACTGTGTAGAGGGCTGACAGTGGTGGCAATGAAGTGATTATAATTGCAGGAGAGGCCTTTTACCTGTCGCTTCCTATTGAGAGGGCCCACTGGCCTCTTCCATGTTTTTAAATGTCTGCCAGTCCACTAGAAATGTGTATTTCACCCATCTGAGTGCAACAAAGGTACCACATGTGTGCACTTGTCTGCATGAGTGGAAAGTGCATGGAGTGTGTGTGTTACATTTGGCCATGGCCGCACTCGCTTCCATTTTGTAGTTGACAGAATCCAAGTGGTAGGGTCCTGGAGAGCCCAGACAGTTGAGTTGATTGGGTTTCAGACATTCCAGGCATCTTTGAAGTGGGCTGGATTGAAGAATCGGTCTCCCTGTTCTTTCCTGATCCCTTGTTCTATGGAAGGGCTATCCTCACAGATTAACAGGTCGCTGCGTAGGACAGCCAGCATATCTTTTGTGCCCTTGTTTTGGGTTTCACTTGATAGGAGGATCGCAGCTCCACCCCACCTTACTGCTCACACTCTGTATAAAGAGCATAGCTGGACCAGTCTGTGTGGAAATACCAAAAGTGCAGAACTACCCAGAATCATTCACAAAAACCTCCAGACAGTGTGGGAAGGTTTCCTAGCCAAAAACCTGGGGTACCATACCAGTGGAGACTGGGAGAATCATTAGAACATCATCGTTGGGGTAACCACCGGCTACTCCCCTTTATAGTTTTGGGAACAGCAACCCAGGGAAATTGGTCGAGGCATACAGGAGGGGTTGCTTAGATGGAACTTCTCAGTCATAGCTGACCAGCTGTTTAGGAGGTTTACTGGAGGTGTCCTTGCATGAGGAAGATGCAGCAGTGACAGCGAATGGCTGTGAAGGAGCTTAGGAGAGAAGACTCAATGCAGCCACCGTGACATCGCGACAGATCTGCACCACTGTGCCATGGGTGAGGCTGGAGGCCCCTGGAGTGTCCCCAGCACAGGCAACTGAACGGAAGGTGCCGGGGTCACCTCAACAGAGTAAGTTCTGAAGCAAAGTGCCAAGCGCTGAGAAGCAACCAGGTGCTGGAGGAAGCTGTCATGGCTGAAGTACAAATGGAAATGCACAAGTGCAATGAAGAGACTGTGAAGCGACTACACCAGCGTGAGGTCTACACATCCCAGGGTGAGCATCTAGCTTGTTTGTGTGGTGGATTGTGACTAGGCCTGAGTTAAAACCCAAGCAACAAGACCACCAGGACTGCCAGGACCATGACTCTAGCACCGTGTTCTCGGTCTGTGCTGGTGCTTCAGCTCCAGACCTCGTTGGTGGGTCCTAGTGCTCTCAATATAAGAGCAAAATGTGTCCTCTGAGCCAGGGAGAGAGGGCATAAACTCCGTTCCATGGGTCGTGCCAGAGATGGAGTGCCCTTACTGACAGCGACACTGACAGGTGTGCCCTGCTCACACAGGACCACATTAACTTGGCAGGACAGACAGGTACCATGACATTGAAACTAGACAAGGAATGGAGGGGGTGGAGAGTGATAAACTGGAACTATCGAGTGACTATGAATGAAGTGATCTACAGGATCTCCCTCTAGCATCACGGAGATCCCCTTTGCAGGGCAATAGCCCATGAACTTCATGGCCATAGACTGTCCCCAAGGATACAGTAGGTACTGCTCCCATCAGTACCATGAGAAAGCCCCACACCCCATCTTTGAGTAAGACTTGCACTGCTGGACTTCGCTACACAGAGAGTCAAGTGCTAAAAGGGTGTACTTTGTGATCCGTTTTGGGTCCAACAGTAGGATTAAGCCCCAGGACACCAGTAGCAAAGGGTGGTGGGTTTACAAGAACAGAGGCACTGATTTCACTTGATCATTGAAACACTTCCCACATCATTAGTACAAAAACATTACAAAACCACACCCACACATCTGACCACATACGGTCATCAGTGCGTGAATATGATCACCTTCACCAGGATATGAATGATGGTAGACCCAGAAATACAATTTGGAAAATTTAATGCACGTACATAAACAGAGCAACATCAGCCATTTAAATGCAATAATAGTTTGAATTTGTTTATTTCAAAATCATAGATCTATAAAACACACAACACGCAATAATAGTAAAACACAAGACAGTGTGTCCTTTATTTTTAAAAGACCCAGATACTTACAGAAGCTCTCATAAGGCAACACGTGTACCCTGACAAGGCCAACAAAGCATTCCATGGTAGCAAGATGAAGTCCACACATGGGACAGCAATGAAGGACACCATAATGGTTGTAGAACATTGAGAAAATAAATATCATCCAACAAAAATATTGTAGAATAAATACATTTTGTGAACCAAAATAACACAAATCTATGTTTATACAGGTGAGTATGGATTTACTATTCTTAACCCTACATCTAAGTGCCTTGAAGATATATGTATAGTCAATGTTCATCTACATGGAGTTAAGTATAGTATAGTTGCATTCACAATATTTTTATAGGACTATATTTCACCCGTGATATTCCTGTAGTATACCCACCATAAAAGGTAATACGTGGTGTACTGAGAAAAATACAAACGTAATACTCATGTAAGAAACAAGGGAAAACTACCACCAAAGGGCAGGCCAAATTGCCCCCACTAATTGGACACAACCTGAATGTCTACTGATTAGAGCCATCATCTACCTCCCTATAAACATCAGTATGCGAGCTGGTAGGTGACAAATTTGTAAGCAACTCCCATAAAACTGTAAAAAAACATCTAAACAATCCCCAGGATGTGTCAAGCTTCTGCCCCTGTCACAATATAGTCACAAATCTAGGACCTTTCCTCTGTTGCAGCTTTAGCACTGGTGGCGCCCAGTGTGACAATCTTTTAGCGCCCTCTCCATGACCTCTCACATGGATTCCCTCACTACCACCCGGCAAAAGTGTCCCTCATCTCGCCATAGCCCCTCTCTCACATACATTTCATTTGTTTTAAAGTGCTGATAAAGGCTGACTCTACTAATCCACTCAGCTATCCACATACAATAAAGATCTGTTCTTTGCAGCAGGCACACTAACCCTCTGCGCTACTTTACGGCAAGTCAAAACTGCCATCTCTCTCTGGTAGGAACATTAATCACAAGAGGTATCCTGACATTTTTATTGCTGTCTGAAAGCTGGACGCACAAGGAACTCTGCAGCAGGTGCTTTTAAATCGTAAGTTATTGCTAAGCACAGCAACCCCCTGAGGTCAGTGCCCCCCTCCTCCAGGACAGCGCCCAGTGCGGCCACCGGTCGCACCGCCTCTAAAGCCGGCCCTGCTCGGTTGTGCAGACCTTGGACAAAACTTCCCTTAGCAGTGTGGAAGCCACAGCTGAACTGAATCCCAGCATGATTACGGACCCGCTCTCATTCTCTAGACCTGCCAACTTGTGAATTTCTTTCGCCGTGTGAGGAGGGGGCATGGCCATGAACGGGCAGGGCTTCGTGTTGAGCACAGCCCGAGGCACTTCTAAATCCAAACCTCACCCCCCCACACACACCAACAAGCGGCACCCCTCCCATGACGCCCCCACTGCCTTTCCTCCATCACCCGCCAAAAATAAAAATAAGCTTTTGAGGCTGCCGCAGATGTCCTGGTGAGGACACCTCGTAATGGACATCGGCTGAGCTAAACCTTCAAACAATTAGCTGGAAACCTGCTCTCTGCAGGGGTTTCCAGCTAATTGTGTGCCCATCGTGTGATATTGGCTCCTCACCGAGTGACTGTGTGAAAGGAGCCGATATCGTGTGACACACGGTAGCACCATGTGAGTTGGCAGGTCTGGTTCTATCTGGTGCCGGCTCCTGCTTACTCCCACACTCTGAGGTTCAATTAATCCCATAGGAAAACAAGCTTGAGATCGAAGACAGCTTCCAGCCACCAGGAGTGGACTGGAGCACCTTAACCGGCCAGGGCTGGAGGACTTGAGGAGCCCATGTGGGACACAGTGACCATGAGCTGTGAAGAGGGGCCTCTCTAGGGTCAGAGTTCCTTTGCACCCGAATGGGAGGGAGGAGGTGCTGCACAGTTGTGATGTAGGACACATAGCCAGAAACAGGTTTACCTTTAGAGATACACATAAGACGAATGTGAGCCCTTGCATGGAAGCCTTTCACAACCAGCAGAGCACCAGCCCTGAAGCTTTTAATGGAGATGGCCAGACCATCATTAGCCCTACTGCATTATTGGCTAGCCTGCACCTGTTGGCAATAGAAGACACAGCCACCTGGTGAAAACAGAACTACCGCCCCTTTGTATCTGACGCAACCACATCCAGCTGACACCACTCCTGAAATCCACACCCATCAAGTGTGACCGGACACTTGCACCACCGTCCATAAGAGCCCTGCACAGATACTTTTGCACTTAAAACCTAATTGTGCCGTGCCATGGACAGAGCTAGCAAGATAGTTTTACGTTTATTGGTAAATCGCGTGGTTACTTTAAATCATTGCAATAAAAATGGAAATTTAAAAATACAAGTTATATATTCCCTAAATACACAGTATAAGTAAATATTGTTAATGAGTTTAATAACACACGTTTAGGTCGTTAGTCCCCCAGTTTTGTCAATGCCCTCAAGGGAAAAGTGTTCTAGTCAATAAAACTATTGCGATAAAACAGAAATATTAAAATGCAAGTTACGTATTCCATAAATGCATAAAAAAGTGTCATCCACAAGTTTAAGGACCCACACAGGGACAGTGTCCCGGGCTGACCACAAAACTGGTAGAGGGGGAGGCGTAGCGGTGGTGTTCAGGGATAAGTGAGACCCTGAGTATTGGAGATGGGGAGGCATTGGACTTTTCCATTACCATTTCATCACACTTCACGTTGGGCGGAACACTGGTCTACAGACCCCCGGGTCCCGCCGGTGCCTTTCTTAAAGCCCTGGACGATATCCTTATTCCCCGTACTCTTCGCTTTTCCCATTTTCTATTTCTTGGTGATCTCAATATTCATCTAGACTGCGCTGAGGCCAGGAAAACTCGGCAGTTCCTCGACTCTCTACATCTCGCCCAGCTCTTTCAATGGGTCCGTTTCCCCACGCATTGTGGAGGACATATCCTGGACCAGATATGCTCAAACTTCCCTATTTCGGTCAAAGTGCCCCTTCAAGTAACTTGGACCGATCACAGTGTAGTCCTATTTTCGTGGACCATAAAGAATTTTTATTCTTCGAACCGGTCTTGTCAAGGCAGACAGTCTCACAAAATTGACCCGGCCACTTTTAGTTTGGCCCTGGCAGAGACTCGACCAGCCCTGGCTAAGGATTTGGGGGAGCCCTAGAGAATTTCACTAGTTGGATTGGACAGGCGGTTGAGCATCTCTCTCCCCTCTTACCTCCTAGGCGAGCCAGAGACTCCCCTCGAAGCCTTGGTTTTCCGAGGAGCTCAAAATGCAGAAACGTTTCTGCAAAAAATTAGAACGGGGCTGGAGACTAACTTATTGTCCTCTAGCAAAAGCGTCATTGAGAAAAGCACAGAAACTGTATTATGCAGCCATACTGCATGAGAAGAGCCTGTATTATACAGAGCGGATCGCTCACTCTAAAAACAATGCCAAAGAAATTTTCGCCATTGTGCAGAGTTTCTTGGCCCCTAGTGCCGAGACTATTATTCTTCCCACCTCGGCCGCCTGGTGTGAGAAACTGTTGAGTTTCTTCATTGACAAGATTCAGGCGATCCAGGAAAATTTCAGAATTAGCACGACCACCCTAGTTGGGATTTCTGCTCCTACAGTTCCTTTATCGGGCCCTCACACATCACCTGTCATGTCGGCCTTTTTACCTATTGCCCCGCAAGATTCCTTGGCAATTTTAAAATCACTCAAATCTGGCTCTCCGTCAGATCCTTGTCTGTCCAGGTTGTTAGCCTTAGTTGCGGAGGCAGTCAACCCAGAGGTCAATACTCTGATTAATATGTCCTTGCAGACTGCCACTGTTCCCCTGAATTGGAAGCAGGCCAAACTTTTGCCTTTGCTGAAAAAGCCTTCTCTGGACCCTTTGATTCCAGCTAGCTATTGCCCGATCACTTTGCTTCCAGCCGTGGCGAAAGTCTGTGAGAAGGAGCCTTAAACAGCTTACTAACTTTGTGGAAGATTTTGGCTTGCTTCATCCAGCTCAATCGGGGTTCAGAGCCAGCTATAGTACGGAGACGGCCCTTGTCGAAATCACGGAAGCAATCAGAGTGTGTTTGGACGCTGGCGGCAGAGCGATTCTGATTTTATTAGACCTCTCTGCAGCCTTCGACACTGTTCCTCACTCCCTGCTATTGGCCCGTCTTCCAGATATCGGTGTCACTGGATCTGCCTGGAACTGGCTTAGATCATTTCTGGAAGACAGATCGCAGCAGGTTTGGATGCCCCCGTCCTCCTCTGCCCCACAAACTGTGACCACTGGAGTACCGCAGGGCTCTACTTTGAGTCCCCACCTTTTTAATATATATATCACTCCGCTGATCTATTTGGCAGAGGAGCTGGGCGCCAAGACCATCGCTTACGCTGATGATACCCAGCTCCTCTTTACATGGAGCAAAAACGATTCATCTCCGGTTCAAGCTAGAGCCTGTCTTACGGCCGTTTTTCAATGGCTCCTTTCTGCACAGCTCAAGTGCAATGAGGATAAGTCAGAAATTCTCTTGTACGGGACCTTCCCCTCACAGTTTAAGGAATCACTCTGGCCGGCTGAATTTCCATTACCCAATTCCGAAGGTCAGCCTGTTAAAAATCTAGGGATCTGGTTCAATAAAGATCTCAGGTCCACCACTCAGATCAAGAAGCTAGCAGGGCAATGCTTCGGCACCTTAAGATCACTTAGGAAATTTCTCCCTTTTCTGCCTAGGGCCTCCAAAGAAATGGTTACCCGAGCCCTGATACTTTCGCGGATTGATTACGCGAATGCCCTGTACATTGGCCTACCTGGGTATCAGTTGAGGAAACTGCAGGTAATACAGAACATAACGACAAGGTCTTTACTGAACATTCCCGGAAGATCGAGCATAAAGCAACATCTGCACGATCTTCACTGGCTTCCTGTGGCTGAAAGGGTTAAGTTCAAGGCCCTTACCCTGGCGCATGCAGCCTTGTACCTATCTGGCCCGGCATATCTCAGGAAACGGTTTAAGTTCTATGTGCCCCGAGACAACTGCGCTCTGCGGCGCAGTTCCTGGCAGTGATCCCTTGTTTTCGCTGTACGAGAATGGGCGGTAGCTCCCTGGCTTATAAGGCAGCAGTGGCCTGGAATGCTCTTCCCCTGGACCTTCGCTGCGTCCAGGATGCAAAGCTTTTCAGGAAACGGCTGAAAACGCTGCTTTTTGTGTGAACTCCACCGCCGACCCACAGCTCCCTTGCAAGGTACCGCGCCGGGACACTCTTGAGTAGCCGTGCGCATTATAAATGCACATAACATAACATAACACACGTACAAGAGTAGGGATTTTTAAAACGTTAGTCCCTGCCAGATCTGACTATGCCCTCAAGGATGAAAAGTTGTTGTCGACACTTTGGGGGATATTCTCAAGAATGTGCGATAATCATCGCCAAAATAGGTTAACGCAATTTTTCATATCGCCGTCTATCGTGGGAAAATAACGCCGTGTTAACGTCTTATTCTCAACACGGCGGTAACATGCAATCGTTTCCCGATAATGCATCAAATGTCCGCGATAAAATTACCGGGACGGCGATAAAAATCTAAAGCCGAACATGAAAAAGTGGCGAAGGGCCCAACCGCGATAAAAAATCAGCGATAAACTGCGCCAGGCCTGCAATTCACACACGTCAGGTGGGAAAAATCACTATAAAAGCAGAAAAAAAAACCACAAACAAAACCAAAACAACTGCGAAGCACGATGGAGGTAGCCGGAGCAAGTACAGAGGACAACCAGAACCCCACAAGCCCCACGGAGGACCAGCCTGGGACCTCGGGGTCAGGGAAGGGCAAGGAGAAGAGGAAGACGCGGTTCAGTCCACAGGAAAACAGGATCCTGATAACGGAGGTGATAGAACACCCTCAACAACTGTTCGTCACCTCCACTGTGTCATTGACAACAAAAATGCAATATGGCAGTCCATCGTGGACAAGGTGAATGCAGTCAGAGTGCTGAGGAGGACAATGGAAGAGCTCAAGAGGCGCTGGAATGATGTGAAGCGCAAAACCAAGCAGAAACTCGGCAACAACCAGAAGGCAGCAATGCAGACTGGAGGTGGGAGTCCAGCGCCATAGGAGGAGCTGGATGAGATGGAGGAAATGGTGTCCACAGTCATCAGTGTGGAGACGGTGGCAGGAGTTGGGGGACCGGACACTGCTCAACATGACCTGACACAACAGCAACAGGGTGAGTAACGACCAGGGACTGGGGGGCGGGGGGAGATGGGCACAATGTCACACATGCACAGTGCACACCCTCAATGACTCTGGATCATGTCCCTGATCCCCTGGGCACACTGCAGCACACCTAGAAACAGTAAGTAGGCCCCCGTCGACTATGTGCCCAGAGGGGGCCCTTCCCACACATCACCAATCTCACAACCAACCCATGCACGTGCCAAACCCAGCAATGCGGCGTGTCTGTGAGCCACACTGACAATGCAAATGACACTGCATGACGAATAGCATGGCTGCAGTCAATATATCATGACATGTTGCACGCCACGACACTGAGGTGGCTGAGTGTGGACCACATCCGTAAAGGAGCAGGTCACACTCTGACACATCCACGTGCACAAACAACCCCTGACGTCAACAACACATCTGCGGACAAACCATGCCCCAGAGTCCCAACTCCCACCAAGAGCCCAATTTACCCAAGTATGCAACATCTCAGCACTGTATAAGCACAGAAGTCAAAGGCACACCGCCTGAAAGGGATAAGGGGCAGCAAAATCAGAGCTGCAGGGGCGACTCTCCCAAAATGCAGCACACACACATAACATTCAGAGCACATCAACATTGACAACAATGTGGTACAAACTGCAACACGTTCACAACAGAACAGAGGACACAACTGGTGCCGCTAGTGTGTAGAAACTGGCCAATCACATTTGGCATAGCAGGGAAATGTGAGATGATAATGTACAAGTACAAACACACATCCGTGATGTTGTCGAAATGTCTACTGTCCCGCATCAAATAGGCAGCTCCTCCCAAACAGTCACAATGTACATTGTCATGCAGTCTGTATGTAAACTTGTACAATGCGTCCACATATTTGTGAACACAATGTTAAACTGCATCTCCCCTTCACATTGCAGAGGGAGAATCAACACCTCCTGCAGAGCAGACCAAACATCTCTTCGCTGATGACGAAGAGGACCTCCACACCTTCGACACCGACGCCCTCCAAGAGCTCATGGACAGCTTTGGCACCTCACCTCCAGGAGCAGGGCAGCCCAGCTGCATCGAGGAGACCTCACCCCTGCACAGACCACACAGCAGAAAGCACCCACCACCACGGCTGTCTCCCAGGACCCCCACGAACAACACATGGCCTTCCAACGCCGTATGTTAGGGTGCCAGGAGAAGATGGCTGATCAGGTGCGGGTGGGGTTCGACCTCATGGCAGCCAAACTAGATGCCATACGTGGGTGTCTAAGTCCCATCAGGGACCACTTACAGTCCCTAACGGACACCCACAGTCCGCTCCATGCTCTCCAATGATCCATGGTTGATATCATGACTCTGAGACCAGGACAACTGTCTAGTCAGAGTGGCTCCAGCGATGTCAGCCGGGAGTTGGGACACATGCGGAGGCTCATGGAGAACACGGAGCGGATGCAGGCGGAAAGAATGGCTGCCAAGGCTGCACACCAGCGAGATGTAGCTGGGATCTTCCATGCCCTGCAGATCCTCATGATGGCATTGCTGCCACAAGGCCTGGCGCAGATGAATGTTCCTGCTACTACTCCATCCACATCTCCGCCCCCTGATGTGTCAGTGCCTCACAGTGGGGCAGACAATCCACCTCCGGCCCCTGATGTGTCACTGCCACACAGTGATGCAGACAAAACAACACCGCCCAGCGCCTCGAGACCCTTATGGGTGAGTAGTTGCGCTTAATAAACGCCTGATTGATTGATTGACGTGTGAGGCACATGAAACATCAGAGGACGAAGATGCGGATGATTCTGCCTTAGTGGTAAGAAGGAAGCGGTAGCATTCATCTCCACCATATGGCCTGTTTCTGCTTGGTTCTGCCCTCTGCATCATCACCTTCCACTGTTCCCGATACACTCTGCGACACTCACCTTGGACCTCGACATGGACTGCCATATTCTGTTTGGTTATCAATGACACAGCAATCAGACTGCGGACTGAACTCTTCCTCTTCCGATGAACTTGTCATTCCCTAAAGGACTCTGGCTGGCCCTCCACGGGGCAACAATGTAAAGTGGGGTTTGCATGGCCCTGTACTGCTCCAGCTTCAACACTCCACTGAATGTGGATAAAACATTCAGATTCACACAGATGTGTCATGTCTATGATCATTCAAGTATGAAAGTATGGATGAATGTAGGGTCAGTGATTCCCCTTACGTCCATGTTGCTCATGTTGTGGGACTTGAGTCACAGGGTGCAACATTGCCGATTGCGGTCCGGGTGGTGCCGACACTACAACAGAGACACACGCATTAGTTACTTTCTTGTCCAGCCCAGAACTGAACCACGCCCAGAGCCCCGGGCTCATTCTTCACACCCCTACACTGGACTGGCATACGCCAGCCCAGCCCACTCCGCTTACGCTTCCAGGGGGGGGACAAAGCTACATGTCCTAGGTCTTCCCTGTAGTGATCTGCTGATCACTGGTCTAGTTGTCAGCATGCCACAGCCACTCCCTGAGGGCTGGTTTACACCCACACCACACCCATCCAGCACAGGCGTCACAGGACATGTGACCCTGCCAATAAAAGGGGCCTACCACATCACATTCCCCACTGCCGGAGGTGACATGATGGCGTCCGCACCACGAGACTCAATCATAAAGGGTGCATGACTTGTGGCGCACTGGGTTAGTGGCACCCGATGCACTGCGGCCGGCACGGGCCTACCGCAACGGGACGGTGACTTGCGTTGCACAGAGTTGGTGGCACCCGATGCACTGCGGCCGGCACGGGCCTACCGCCACGGGACGATGACTTGCGGTGCACAGAGTTGGTGGCACCCGATGCACTGCGGCCGGCACAGGCCTACCGCCACGGGACGATGACTTGCGGTGCACTGAGGTAGGGGCACCTGAAGAGCTGAGCGGGTGTGCAGCCTGCGATGATGCGTAGACCTCGATACGCCGTCCTGCCAATCAAGATTCGATTTGAATTGAGAGCCCTGCTGGACCGCAGTGTACGCCGAAGGCAGCAGTCAGCACACACATGACTCCGCGGTGCCGCAGGGTGCGCTGGGGGCCTGTGGCGCGGAATCCAGCGATCGGCTGAGGAGGTTGCACCGGCACGTGGTTGGCCCTCTTGGAGACACGCCGGTGGCGGCAGGTGAGCATTGAGGCCTGGGTGCGCAGGGGCGGCCAGTCATCGCTGGGCGGGGGACTGGTCTGGGGACCAAGGCTGGGGTGCAGCAGGTGCACAGGATTGCACAGGCACCACCGGTCACGGCGGCGGCCTCGTGGCTGGGTGGGGGGTGCTGCCCTGGCAGACACGACCCTGCATGCGATGACGAGATGTGTGCGGGTTGGCTTGGGACGTAGCCACCTCGTCTCCAGTGTAAATCTGGCCGTTGAAGGTGGTCGGCCACGTGTGTGTAGGCCTATGGACAGGATATGACGGACACAGAGACACATGCAGTAGTTACTTTGGTGGCCATCCCGGAACTGAACCACGCCCAGAGCCCCGGGCTATTTATTCACGACATACGCCGGCCAAGGCCACTCCGCTCACGCTTACAGGGGGGGACGACAAAGCTACATGTCCAAGGTCTTCCACACTGCCTGAGGTACCCTGTTTGCGTCCACTGTCCACAACACTACAAACACCAGCAGTATATGTCCACATGGACATGTCTGTGCTCTGAATACTGAAGTCTGTCCAGCACATCACCGCCACACTTGGCATTGTGTACATTCTTATTGATGGGTCACTTGCCTCCTTTGCACATACTTGGTTCCCACCTCTCCCCACATTCTGCAATTGTGTGGCAGAGGTGCCATGCCTTGTATGGTTTGTCTACATGGCTGCCCACGGTTACCACAGTTACTTGTGTTGTCGTGTCTGGTAGTTGGGCATGTTGATTGGCATGTTGTATGTGATTTTGTAACGTGTGCATTCCCACAGTTGTGAGTTGTATGATTGTGGAGTTGAGGTGTGTGGTGTGTTCAGTTGGTACTTACCGACGAGCAGTGCATTTCTATAGGTGCCATCCTCAAAGCGCTGGTTGGTGATGGGCTTGCGGAAGATGTAGTAATCATGCACACTGCCTGGGAAGTTTGCGACGACATTCGTGAACAGGCCCCGGTGGTCCACTTTTGCCTTCACATTGATGGAATGCGTGTGGTTTCTGTTGCGGTTATTGTGTGCAGTGTCGGCAGGGGGCACAAGTAGTACATGTGTGCAGTCAATTGCCCCCAACACGTGCGGGAAGCCAGCTATGGAGTAGTTCCCTTGCTTGGTCTCCAGCTGTTCCTGCGCAGTGTGGGGAAGTGAAGGTGCAGGGTATCAAGCTGATACAAACCGTGATGCTTACAGGTATGATAAATCCTGCATAATAAGACCGTAACAGAAGTTCGTGTGGTCGTAACCTTCCTTTCCTTTCCTACGAAGGTTACCCCCACATGAACTTCTGTTATGGTCTTTTTATGCAGGATTTATCATACCTGTTAGCATTCCGGTTTGTCCAAGTGCAATACACTGTACCAGATTACGTTTGTGACGATACGGACGCTTGACCATTGTCACCATTTATCCAACAGGTTTCTGAATACTGACTTTCGGAATATGGAATTGTATTGGGGAGTTCCCGCAGCATATGCAGTTAATTGAATCCACACGTTACCCTGATGAAGTTCCCCGTTGGGAATGGAACGCGTTGGCTGAGCTTTTCGTATTGTTGATTTATGTATTTATAATGAAGAACTGTTTTTACACTACTGTTGACTACTGGACTTCATGACCTGGCGCACCCCCATTTCAGTAACTACAATCTTGGATCTGGAGCACAGTGGCGTCAAGCAACGGCTGGCATTGGGGTTGGTTGCGCAGGAACACTACGAATTGGAACTAGCGTGTGGTGCGGATACAGGGGCCCGCCGTTGCTTTTGTGGACATGCATCCAAGACATGTGTGAGGAAGTTTGATAGGGCTGGCTGTGAAACTCCTCCGACTCTGGCAGTTGTTGGTTGGAAGGTACCAGAGGCCAACAGGTGCAGCACAGCCAGCAGCTTTGTCTGCGGAGGGATGTTGGTTCTCCGCTGTGTTGGTACCGTCAGCCTGTGGGCAATGTGGGTCAGGATGCGGAGGATGGTTGTCCTTTTGAGCCTGTGGTGGGCAATGGCATCCTCTGGCGTTGAGTGTCTGAGGCTGGTGCGTTTTAGGAACGTCCGCTGTCTTCTTCTGCGCTGCCTAGGTGGTAGTCCAGGGGGGGAGGTGGTCCGAGGGGGGGTCCTGGGGGTGGTGGCGGTGGGTGTTGTGGCCCTCTTGGGTCTCCAAGCTGCATGATCATTGGCTCCATGGCATCTGTTGGTCTTCAGATGTGGCTCTGGGCTGGGCTCCCTTTCTACTGCAGGTTGTCGTCCTGCTTAACACCAGTAATAGGCAGGTGTTAAATCCCTGCTGCTAACGCGCCTTATCGCCTGTTTTTGGATCGCTTCGCCAATCTGGCTGGTCGTTGAGAATATCGCGAAGTGGTGTTTTCGTGTGTTTTTGCACGGGAACACCTACTCTGCATATCATTAGCATTAGTTGTCGCTCTCATCCGTGGCGATGTTTTTTGCAGCAGCTATCGCTGGAAAACTGGCGATATCGGCAGTTTGCACCAGCTTGAGAATAGGGCGATAAATCTATCGCCACTTTTGCGGCGCTAAAGTGCCGATAAATCAGCGATAAGTCCTTGAGAATATGCCCCTTTGTCTTCGTAATGAATGGTGGTGTGTTTATAGTAACGTGCAAGTGCAAGATAGTTAAGTAAGACCCCACTGGGTGAAAAGAAACCAGTGGTGCTGGGACAACTTTCAGAGTGGGGGTGCTGCCATCCATGTTGCATCACTGAACGCATAGGGATCTGAAAAATCCAAGCGTCGCACAAAGAACAAGTGTCATTAGTGAGCCACGTACATTCAGAAAGAGAGTGGTAAAGGTGCAGTATGTAGCTGGTGTTTCATTTTGGAGCACACTGTCACAAATATATTATCAAAGCATGGGTGGTATTTGATGTGCAATGTGATTTGCAGACAATAGGTCACTTTACACTTTCCTCTCACTTAGCAGTCTGAGATAGAAAAGTAAGTGCCAATGTCCATGTCAAAAGAATAAGCAACAACCTGTCAGAAGTCTAGCATGACATTAGACCTCTGTCTTCGAACACACAGCAAATATAACAAGATAAAAACAACATTTTAAAGTCATCTTTAATCCTCATTCACCTTCGGAACTCCAGCATGGTTATTTTGGGGGTGCTGCAGCACCACATCACCCCTAATTCTAGCCACTATGCAGTGGCTGCTCCTCCGCTATGACGGAGGAGCATCCCCCCACTGCTTTTCAGCGGTGTGAATAAAGGAAAAATAAAATGATAATTACTCGTTATTATCATTTTATGTTTTCCTGCTGCAGCAGCTTTGCAGGGCGGGGCTGCTTTGCTCTCAGAGCAAGGGGAGGAGTGATGGGCACTATGTAAGTGCGCAGGATTGTTTGGCCGTCCGTCTCTGGCCGGGCAAACCGTCATGCGCACTTTGCATGTCCACCACCCAGGCTGCATTACAGCCTGGGTGGAGAACATGCCCAGGCTTCCAGTCCCCATTTTTGGCTGGTGTGGTGGGCTGATGCAAAATATCAAAATCGCTTTAAAAAATGCAAGCATTGACAAGGCCAGATGCAGGTTTGTGTATGCTCATAACTGAACCAGGCATGCACAGTTTGCTTGCAGTAGTACTACCTGCATCTGTACAAGGGTGTGTGCACGCACAGGCTCATGCACCTCCCCCCAGCATCAGTTATTCGTACACCAGATAATGCCTATCTAGACTATTGGCCTTGTTAATGCTTGCACTTTTTAAATCGATTTTGACATTTCGTATCAGCCCACCCCACCAGCCAAAAATGGGCATGCGAAAGATGTGACCCAACCATCTAAATCGATACTTTAACTGTGTACGACCTCTGACTGACTGCTGTAATTGTCTCATGTGGGAACTCGTGCATGCATCTTCAGATGCAAAAGTTCGAGTTTAATTACTGTAACTGTAACTCACTGTAACCCATGTATCCTGCTACTGTTGTAAAGTGCTTTGATGCCTTTCGGCCATGTCCGCGCTATATAAAATTGCAAAGTAATAAAATAAACAAAATAAATGGATCTTGGTTTATTTCACACCAAAGCTCCAGCGCTTAAAATCTCAAATGACTGACGCCTGCAGCGCGAGGTGCGCATGCGCAGTATGAGAATGGCGTGCTCGCCTGGCACGATTTGAAATGCCACATATTCTGTTAAATTCGGTCGCTAATTTGCCTTCACAGATTTTGTGAAGCGTGGCTGGCTTGCCTGACAAGCGGTGCAGACCTTGCCCTTCGTGACTGAGTCCATCTGGACGGAAGCGGCCTGCTCCCGACCCGGAGTGGCTCTTCCTGCTATTCTGAGCCCTCTCTGTAGGACGCGCCGCTCTGGTTCTGACAGGCAGGTCTCCAGGGGGCCCTGTCACGTCTGCGCGCGCCAGCAGGAACACTTCACTGGGGCTGACGGGAGTTCGACAAGAACAGGCCTGCTTCATCTAATGAACGTGAGGCAGGAGGAAAGAGTTGATGCCTAGATTGAGCTAACAGGTTGTTGGTTGCTACCTCGCGGTGCTGCTATTAATAGTGAAGGCGGTGTAGTAGCACCCAGACACAATTTTGGGTTGAGTAAGGGGCACATTTTCTTGTTGCCACAGGGCTGAAGCACCGCGAGGCGCTTCCTCAAGCAGTATGGACTAGACTTTATGCAGTAATCAGACTACACAATCACTTACTGCTTTCCGTCTTCCTCTTGTACTCTGATCTATGACCTCAGTAGTTCTGAAAGCTCTTAGAGGTAGAATTAAAACCATCTGGCATGAAACAAGTAGGGGTGACTAATGAAAGTTTTATTCTTGAGTGCAAAGTTTTGTGAAGTTTTTACCCTTCACTTAGCTTGCAAAGTATACAGGTTTTCCTTTATTTGAACCTAGACCGGCCAAATACGAACGAGGGACTGCGATTCATTCTACCGGCATGTTTGTGACTTATTTCTGTGGTATCTAGGCTACCAGTGTCAAGGTAACTGGAAGCCTGATACTACATGGGGATTCTGGAATGGAGGTGTAGTGGCAGTTAGAGAGGTGTTGCTGTTGGAGGTGCATGTACCTGCTTGCTCTAAATAAAGATACCAACTTTATTCCCATATTGGCGTGGATTTATCTTTACATTTTGCGACGATTGATTGGGACCTACAGAACACTAGAACCCACCAGATTTTGTCATCTCTTCCTCAAATTATTTTGTCATCTCTTCCACAAATTACGGTTTACCATTGAGCAGCGGAACAGAGCAAGCAGAGGAAGAGACTGCTGAGCAAGGTGCTCATGGTGAACCACGTATCTATGGCAAGGAGTGGCTTAAACTCCGTGAATTTATGCTGAATACAATTTTCGGCCATCGACTTCGTAATTTAACTGCGACAGCATCTTTTTTATGCTTTCCACAGCCTTCAGCCCTGCTACAAAAAGAACGCTGCACTACAAACTGAAAGCTTCAACTTTCCGGTGACATTCCATACTGCTCGAGCTCCACGGAGGTGGTGACTGTGACGTCTGCAACCAAGGAAGGTTCGCTGACGTGAAGCTATGCCCTCAACGTTGCCGACGAACCTACGGCACACGTCACCACGCGGGGTCACGCAACGTGACCTTGCGTGGCAGCCATATTTGTCTCTATTGGAATCGCCTAGCAACCTCCACAGGCTATCCTTCCTCTCACAACCTCACCTCATAGTTACAGGAAGACGCAAGTTATCGTCTTACGCATACCAGCAATTTATATACGTTGCTTCCTGTGCACCTTTAGTGTATTTTCGACAGTGTTTGGAGATTGGCTGCTCCACGACATCTACGGTGTTATGCACACCGCGTATCACTTACACTCGCCATGAATCTTTGTTTCATCGTTCTTCTGAGCGTGTTCAGTGATGCGCACACTTTATGAAATAGCATTATTTCGGCGATGTGCATTTGGTGATGCACACACTTCAAGAATTCAACCCCATATTCATCAGGGGCACACAGTGATGTGCACACCATAATGATCTTCTACATTCTTGGGCAGGTACTTCTTTAAAGAATATTACAATAGCAAACATGGTTAAAAAGTATTAGGATCATTCTAATATTGCGCATCCGGTGATGCGCTCACCTTTTAATTACATTCAAGTACTTGACACGTTGTACTTACTATAAAGTTACGTTTTACTACATTTTTAACTCAGCAGTACTGCTCTACATGAACCTAGTTGATAATTATATATTATTTTCTAATTTAAGTATGGCTTCTCAAGGTTATGGTTTAGTTCCTCCTGTTCCATTTCTTCCTCGTCCTGGTGAACCATTATTAAAATGGTCAGACTGGAAAGATTATTTTTTAAATTACATCGCAGCTTTAGAAAAAGAAAATGAGGATGATTTTACACCTTCTAGGAAGAAGAAAATGCTGTTACATAGTTTAGGACCAGAAGGTTCTAGAGTATTTAATCAAACGGAAAAGAAGGTAAGACCCACCGAAAATGCAAATGTTTTTTTAGAGGCCTTAGAAGATGTGGATGCACATTATCACCCTACTGATGGTGTGGGAATTAACAGGTATGAATTTTATCAAAGGAAACAGAACAAATCAGAATCAGTTGGAGATTACGTCTCGGCTTTAAAAAAACTGCAAGTTTGGAACTCTTCATGATTATTTTTTTAGAGACCAGCTAGTTATGCATTCCAATAACTCAGCTATTCAAGAAAAGCTATGGGTGTGTGGGGATGCTCCCTTAAATGAAATTATCGCTATCGTGAAGAAGGGTGAAATGTCCAGAAGGTGTGCAAAAGTAGCTTTAAAAAGCAATGATGAGGGGAATATTGTCAGCAAAGTATCACATAGCAAATCTGATGTGAAGAAAGGTGATAGACGACCTTACAAGGAACTCAGTAAGAAATTTGCTGATTCTGGCAAAAGTGATGTAGAAGATAAACGTCCAGTTTGTTTCAGATGTGTTTACAAAGGCCACACAGCCAAAGACAGGTGGTATCCTGCCATAAAATCTAAGTGCACCTTTTGCGGGATTACAGGTCATTTTGCAACGGTTTGCAGGCGGAGACTTAACAAAGGGAACAGGAAATTTTTGGGGTGTGTTGAGGACAAAAATGAGGAGGTTGAGGAAAATATTGACTTTTCTAGCGATGATGGCATATTATGTATAGAGGATGTGTGTGATGCAAGTACCAATTCAAAGAAAAAACTGTGTGATATAAGTATTGGAGGAGTACATTTACAAATTGTACCTGATTCTGGTTCTCCATACACCATCATACAACGCACAGTTTGAGAGAACAAATTTGCAAATGTTCTTGATAAAAAATTGAGACCCTCTGACATTCATCCAGTAACTTTTACCGGAGAACAAAATTCCTATGGTAGGGTTTGTTGAAGAAGTTTTCCAATTTAAAGACAGAATTGCACTCGGTAAATTATATGTGGCATAAAAGGGACCATTTGTACTTGGTGGATTTACCAAGGAGAGCTTGGGATCATTCTGAATCCTAAAATGGATGATCAAGTAATGCTTTTGGACGAGGATAACAAAAGTTTAGTTAATGATATCATTAAACAGTTTCCCAGTGTTTTTTCTGGTGACGTTGGGAAACTAATTAGATTCGTACATAGAATTGTGTTAAAAGATGATGCTATCCCTGTTTGTCACAAACCCAGGAACATTCCCATAAGTGTGAGAGAGGGAGTCATGGCAGAATTAGACGCTTTGGAGAAGAAAGGTAAAATAGAGCCAGTAGAAAGTGCGGAATGGTTGGCTCCTTTGGTCGTAGCACGCAAACCGGACGGCCGTTTGCGTCTATGTATCGACTTGAGAGACCTAAACAAAAATATTATAGTTGATAAGTTCCCCTTACCCAAGATTGATGAATTATTGGCTCAATACAAAGGTATTAAATGGTTTTCAACTATAGATCTAACCTCAGCGTATCATCAGATTCAGTTACATGACAGCAGTAGGGACTTAACAGCATTTATAACTCCATTTGGATGTTACCGTTTTGTCAGAATGCCATTCGGCCTTGCTTCAGCCGCTGCAGTTTTTCAAAGGTTAATGCACAAGTTGTTCAAAAATCAAAAAGGCAACCTACTTCCAAGAGGACATTTTAGTCATGGGTCGCAATAAAAATGAACACGATGATCGTCTGAAAGCTGTCCTAAGTAAACTGTCTGAGAAAGGATTAACTGCTGAATTGAAGAAATGCAAATTCGCCATGAAATCGGTCACTTACCTTGGCAATGAAGTTGGTGGTGATGGCATTTCACCTAAGAAAAGTTTAATCAAGGCAATCAGCAATGCCTCAGCACCTAAATCAAAGGACGAAGTAAGATCTTTTCTTGGCTTAGCTGAGTTTTACTCTAAGTTCGTACAAACTTTTGCTACTAAAACTTATAGTATGAGACAGCTACTCAAAGTTAAGCAAGAATTCTTTTGGAATATGGAACTTCAAAAAGATTTTGAGAGAATAAAGCAAGATCTTGTTTCTGCTTTTCCTCTACAAGGGTTTGACAATCTTGCTCATAGCATCATTACCACCGATGCCAGTGGTAAAGGTCTAGGGGCGGTTTTGTCACAAGCAAATGAAAAAGGTGAAGAAGTGACAATTGCATTTGCATCTCACTCCTTATCCCCGGCGGAGGAGAAATTCTCTGTTATAAAGAAAGAGATGTTAGCTACAGTATGGGCAATGGAGAAATTTAGACAGTTCATTTGGGGTACTAATTTTACTTTACGCACAGACCATAAACCTTTGCTTAAAGTTTTGACTTCTGAAGGTATACTCAAGGCTACACCTAGGATAGCTAAAATGAGTTTGAAACTGTTGGATTTTACGTATGAGGTAGAGTATTTGCCCGCGAAGAGGAATCAAGTAGCTGACTACCTCAGCAGATCTCCTCTACCCCTGGAAGAAACTGTGAGTGCTGATTGGGATGATTTTAATGTGGCGGTCATATATGATGATGCTTGTGCTATCTCTAAGGAAGAGTGGGATACAGAATATTTACAAGATGATATTTTGAGTAAAGCTTGTAATTTTGTCATTAGGGGGTGGCCTAATAAAGGTGATCTGCAAGACGATTTAAGAGCCATGTGGGAAATCAAGGATGAGTTATCCATTGATAATGCCAATTACATATGCAGAGGTGAAAGAGTTAATGTTCCTTCAAAGTTACGCTCCAGGGTGTTGGAGATCAATCATGAGGGTCATTTGGGCATTCTCAAGTTAAAAAATAGGATTAAAATGTCATACTGGTGGCTTGGAATTGATAAAGATGCAGAGAAATGTGTCAAACAATGCTCTATTTGCCGGGAAGCTGACAAGACACAATGTGTATTCAGACCTACTTTAGGTATCAGGATTATTCATGAACATCCCTGGGAAGATTTGAGCATTGATTGGTTAGGTCCCATTGAGGATGACGAGGGTAATCGTAAACACATTCTTGTAGCCATTAACAATTATTCCAAATGGCCTGAGATTGAAATTACAGAAAACTTTGACACCAAACAGGTTATCAGTTTTTTAGAAAATGTGTTTATACGTGAAAGTATTCCCAAAAGTATCCTTAGTGGCAATGGTCCCCAGTTCTCTTCAGAAAAATTCTTGAATTTTTTAAAATGGAATGGCATTTGTGGAAGAAAAACCCCGGTTTATCACCCTGCTGAGAATAGCATTGTAGAGCGTTTTAATAGAGTTATCATGGGGAGCGTACACGTTTCCTTAAATGCGGGGAAAGATTGGGAAAAGGAACTTTTTAGCACCATCTGGGCTTACAGAATCCGACCCATGGGTACCAGTTATAGTCCTTTTAGGATTTTGAGAGGCAGACAACCTTTTACAAAGGACAATGTTGCTTGGAACACTATGAAAGTGTGTGGCAAATGGCCACCTGCAGTAGTCAGATCTAATTTAAGGAAAATGCATGAATCTTACAAAGTTCACTTTGACAAGACGCATAGTACTAAAGATGCTGATTTAAAAATTGGAGATTGGGTTAGAGTAAAACTTGGATCCAAGGTGAAGAAAGGGGAAAGCAAATATTCAGCACCATTACAAGTTATTACAATCTATTCGAAATCTGCTAAATTAAGTGATGACAAGGTTTGGCATCACAGCAGAATGGCTAAATGTGATAATGTTCATGTTAACAAAAGCTCAGAATGCAGTGATGTTTGTAAGCCCTCTTCCACGAGTTGGATGTGGGATGATGTTACTGATGATGGGTTGAAACACACTTCTTCACAATCTTGTACTGTTCCTAATAGGGTTGCTCTGGAAGATGGAGTGCAATCTTCTAGTAATACTTGCAGGGTAACACGTGCTGGCAGACATGTAAATTTACCTGTGAAATACAGAAGTTTTTCTATGTGATTTTTTTTGTGTGTGTAAAGAAGAGGATATGGTTACTGCTTGGTAATTCACTGAGTATAATATCCTTTCTTGTATTTTTATATGGTTTTCAAATTGGTAATTCACTGAGTATCATATCCTTTCTTGTACTTTTATATGGTTTAGTCTTTTGAATTTTAATATATGGATGGACTCTAGTTTGTTAGCTCTATACAGTTTCATAATATTTTAGTGCAACCTTTCATCACATGTTTATTCAAATGTAATTAGATAAAAAAATATATTCTGCTTGTAGTTTATGTTATATGTTTAATTTTTTGTATAAAGGGGGAAGATGTGGTATCTGGCTACCAGTGTCATGGTAACTGGAAGCCTGATACTACATGGGGATTCTGGAATGGAGGTGTAGTGGCAGTTAGAGAGGTGTTGCTGTTGGAGGTGCATGTACCTGCTTGCTCTGAATAAAGATACCAACTTTATTCCCATATTGGCGTGGATTTATCTTTACAATTTCTTTGCTGGAAAATGTATACTGAATTTTTCTTGGAAAGTTAACATTTTGCTGGGATTTATGGAGCATAATGGCATTGCAGAGGAAAAGATCACTAGGGGCTATATTACAATACTCCATTATTTCCTGTGCCTAATACCACACTGGGTATTACCACGTCAATTCGCAGTCCACTCTTCAGGATATGGAAGTGTAAGAAATCGGGCTATAGCCCAGTGCAGGACGTGGGGCCTGTGCAAGCAATAGGCCCACAATTGTCTCTTCAGTAGGAACCAAGCACCCCATTGAAGCACTTGACTCTCAAAGGGCAGCGAAGCCCACAGTCCAAGGCCTACTCACGAGATGCACAGTAACAACACTCAATATATTATTGTCCAAATCAATGCTTTTCTTTGAAAAAGGAAAAATATATTTATTACACACACACACTCTCTACTAAATACTACGGATAAAATTACAATTATATACATCAGACAGATGGACTACCTTTGGCAACATTCTGAAATCACATCTGACCCCTAGTGGGTCATAACCCCAAATATCACAATGCCCCCCTCCCCTCTGACAGATAGAACACCCAGTGTTTAATTTGACCTGTCTACAGCACGTCTCAACATTCTTGTACTGAATGGATTTGTGTTTCACGGGCGCACCTTAAAAGCACGTGACCTAGAATCAATCAATCAAACATTTGTATGTTTGAATGACATGTTAACTGAGTGCTCGGTCGAAAACAACGTTATGACCATCTTTAAATGGTGCACAACTTATGCACAGTTCTGTATACCTTCACTAATCATGCTTATTTTAGTCTCCTGAACATGCTAGCAGACAAAATAATCCTTCTAAATTCATAAACAATCCGTTACTCAGATTCACATTATTATGTACTATATCTGTCATTTGACCCATTTCCACTGCTAGTATTACCGCCCTATGGACATCATGTTGAGTTATGTTATGTTAAAATATTTGTAAAGCGCATGGCTATCCCAGCGCTAGTATCAGAATGAACAGCTGAAGAAGATATGCTGAGCATTAAGCAGAGAATAGCCAAGTCTTCATGGCCCTTCTAAAAGCCCAGTGATTCTGAATGCTCCTGATGGGCAGGGGAAGTTCGTTCCAGAGGGCGGGAGTTTTGGCGCAAAAAGAGCACCCTCCTGCTCTCGCTCTTCTGACATGAGGGCCACATGCCAAAAAAAGATTAGCTGAGTGCAAGGCCCGCCGGGGGACATATGGGTGGAGAAAAGTGGATAGAATGGAAGGCCCCTGAGAAGTGAGGATTTTATTTGCAATACATAGAGCCTTGAAGTGAATTATCTTATCCACAGGGAGCCAGTGCAGCCTGTGGCTAAAGCTGGAAACCGAGCACAACTTAGGAAAGGCAAATAATAGTCGTGCTGCAGCGTTTTGGGCCAGCTGAAGTCTTTTGATCACAGTCTTATTGGATCCTAGATACAAAGTGTTGCAGTAGTCCAACCTTGAAAGTATAGTAGATGGGATAATAACCAGGCATGTTTGAGGATCAAAAAATCCAAGAATGGGGTTTAGCCCTCATAGGAATCCAAAACAAACACTTGCAACCGATTTCGCATGGGCTTCAAAGGTCAAGACGCTGTCGACCCAGACACCTACATTTTTTTACCACCGCCTTGGGCTGGGGGTTCGTCCTAAAGAGAAGGGCCACCAATGGTCGCCCCATTGGTGGCTATCTCTCCCCAGGAGAAGAATTTCTGATTTGCTTGAGTTTAGCTGTAAGCAATAGAGTCTCTGCCTTGTAGATTATTAAAACCACTACCGGAGCGAACAACCTGTGGTTAGTGTTTCTAATACACGTCAGGTCTGCAAACATACTTACAAATCAATTCTGTGTTGCTGTGACCATGATATTGTTATGCTGTGTATTAGGTCATAATACATACATCTAATAGAAGTGTTACATATAGATTTTCGATGGTTCTGACGACAACCACTAATGCTGACCGGTAATGTCAACCATTACATGTTCTATCAACTGCAAAAAAACAGTCTGACAAAAAAAACATGCCATTTCAATCCTATAATTCATTCCTTTTGGATGCAATGTGTCCAGGCACTTAATCCAATATATCTCTCTTTGAAGTCGTTTTTTTGTCATGCCCTTGCCTCCTGTGCCATCTACAATCTTCAGTATCTGAAATTGCAGTTGCTTGACATTAGGTTTGCTTTAATTAAAGTGTAGTGCCACATTAAACTTATTGCTGTGGTTCCTGATGTTTCTTTTATGCTCCAAGATTCTGATTTTTGCTGGTTTTTGTCTGTATTTAGATATAATTGAATTTGTCGATTTCTCAAAGAAGAAGGACCTGTGAGGTCCCAAATGCATTGGGGCTACATAACCAATTGACTAGGACAGAATAATCAAGGCTATTGTCATGATGAATTGATCTGGATGAATTGCATGTTTGAATTAATCATGGTTGTGAAATCATAAAGAAAAAGATGATTTTAAGTTGAATGAATTAAAATGTTCAAACTGAAAACGTGGGCAAGTGTGGATGTAATTACTGAAGCTCACAATAGAACTTGAATACTTTGCACCTTGGGACAGCACTCCTCACATGAGCACAGCCATTTAAGAATAAACATATGTTTATTTGATTGGTGGACACGCCAACATAGAATGGCTATTCAACGGAAGAATTGTTAATTGATTAGAAGTGTAAAAGGTGTGCAGAAAGAGGTTAGATCTTTCGTATTCTGCATCTTTCTTGTACTACCTAAAGTCACATAGAATGCAGCCATAGAACCAACCACTGTCATGTGGTCAGGATAGGCCCGGTGAGAAACGCTGCCATTTTACACGCTAACGTTTCTTAAGTTGTCTTCTCTATTTCACACAGTGACTTTTGACATACATTTGTGTGTGTGACCATGCAGGATAACATTCTCTGAATCTGCACTGCTTACATTTCCACTTCATAGGCACACTATCACGACACCTTGAACATTCAGTACAAGGGATAAAGTTCACTGCGCAAATATCATTTATGTTACTGTCCGAAAAAAGGCGACGCTATCCAACTAGAACAAATAATTACGGCCTGACGGGTTGCGACATGGGTTTTATTGTTATAAATACACAACCACTTCCTTGTTTTAAGCAGAGGAGCACTCAGCGGACACTGCAAGGTTACCATATGTGTGAATTCCAGCTCAGCAGATTCCTGCGTACCAACGTGAGGGATATACAGCTCTACACCAAGACAGACAGCCTGATGACACTTACCCACAGGTAATGGGCTGTTAGTCCAACCTGGTAGGGATTTGGCAGATCACGCACCATAGGCAAAACTACGTTAGGGAGCGCTCGGTAGGAGTACAATAATACACAGTACTTATATGCCTGCATATGATCACTGTCTTAGAACACTGGTGGAACCGTTAATCCTTTTCACTGTTCTTGTAATGCTAACTACGCTAATCTGTTTCATTCTACTACTTATCACAGCGCAGGTATTTTACGCAAAAATCACAATGCTTCATCAAATATTGAAAAGCCTTGCTGAGTATTAATTGTGTGTTTCTTTGGGTATGCATGAGAGTTCAAACGAAAAGGTTCTAGATCTGTGGGAAATCAGGGTTGTCATGTTCTTAGGTTACACACACATTTGTTGCCCTGTAGGGTTGGGGGTACAGATGGTGCACTCTAGCTAGCAGGGATATTGGCCAACATATCCTGAGGGTGTGCACGGAATCTGTCTGGCACAATCCTGACAAAGCCTCCATACAGCCCAAAGTGCTTGAAAATGAAGACTTAACAACCTGGGGTCATGCATTTCCTGGCCCTGGTAACTTAGGGCAACTTTTCAAATACTTGGGGAGGCAAGAGGTACTGCATACCCTGCAGCCCTTACCTCACTTAAACACTTACATTGGTGGTGTCCCTGCCCATTTCGGAGCAACCGCTAAGCCAAAACCATCAGCGAATCCAAGCTCCGCAGAGCATTATGAGGCGCTCCCTTCGTGAAGCGATGAATAATTTCCGAGCGGAAATGGGGGCGCCCCAAGGGTGAACGTGTGCTCGGGGAGGGGGGATCCATGCCCGTCCCTTTTCACTGAGCACTGGCCCACCCTGGAGGTTTCCTTGGAACTTACAGCAGAGCCCCACTCACTCTGTCGCTCAAGCAGAGGTTCAAAGGTCAAATCCTTTCCTCGTCCATATCTTGGGCCCCGTCGGCTGATTTTGACGATCTTGGGCTCATTGTGGTCCTGTGGGTGAACCCTAGCCACCTATAACAGGTCTCCTGGGGCTAAAAAGGGGACAGCTTCACTTTCCTTTCTCTTGTTTTTGTCTCTCCCCTGGAGCATGCGTGCATTACTGTGTCATTCTGCTCGTTTTTTCAGACCCTACTGCTTTTTCTTTTTGTTTAAGCACTCCACAAAAGTGTATGTGTTTTTTAGCTGTCTCCCAGTGTGTTTCTCTTTCCCTCTCCACAATGCTCTCTCTCACCCATGTGGTTCTTTCTTTCTTCCCTCCATGATATGCTTCCCGCTCCATCGCCTGCATTGCTTTCTCACCCATGTGCTTCTCCCCCTCCCAGCTCCATGTTGCTCTATCTTTCTCACCGGTCGGCTTTTCTTACCTGTCCTCCGTGCACCACGTTGCTCTTTGTCTTGCCCGTTTGTTCCCATGTGCCCTCTGTGTTGCTTCCTTTTACGCCCCACCCTCTGTGTTGCTTCTGAGCCTCTATGTTGCCTCAGACCCCAACAGCTCCCCCATGTTGCTTCTGTGTCCACCCGTCCGTGTTGCTTCCCCCCCACACCCTTTTGCACATTTTTATCTTTTATATTTGCTGATAGGTTCAGATTTTCCAACAATCACGGGCATGGAATGTTAAAGTGCATTGTAGACATCCGCAGCAAGATCCTCGGCGCCTAGATACCCTCACGGGTGATTAGCAGCACTATATAAGTCTGGTTTGATTGATTGACAAGCAGGGCGCATTAGAGGGACTTTAGGGACAGTGGAAAGGAAGAAGAATACTGAGGGTGGGGGTACTGGGTGGGAGAAAACACAATATTTGGTAAAATAACCAACACTTTTGAAGACTTTTAAAACAGAGAGGGAGAGAGTGTGTATGCGTTTTTGTCTGTGTGTATGTAAAAATTCCTTGTGAAATCCGACAGACTCCTCACCATAACCTTCTGAAAGCACCTGTACCCATCAAATTACCAGAAAATACATTTATTGGGGGGAGGGGTTGAACACCCCAAAAACCCCCATGATCCCAGACCTCGGAAAGGTAGAGCAGAAGCAATGTGATGGGGAAGAAAAGATGGAATACTGTGGCTTGTGGGCTGCAGCCTGGACATTACTCCAAATCCCCAACTTCCTCGTCACATTGCACACTTGCGAGAATCGCCTGAAGTATTGAGAGCTGGGCGAGGCACACTGCATGGGTGGGGCGTGTTGCATTTTTCTCACTTGTATGTATTGCTGACTATGCAGAAACTGCGCCACAGCCCTGAATAGATGCTGACAGTAAATTGACAGCCGCAACAAAAGAAAACACTCTGTGCAACTTAAACACTGAATCTGAATAGGCAAGTGTCAAGAAAAGCAAAACTCGTGGGAAATCGAGTGACAATTATGCAACTTTAAACAGCTGGGAGCTGCAGTAAGCAGAAAATGCAAGTTTAAGTGGCAAGGAGGAAGGTAAGAGTAGACGACAGCCTGAATATAAAAGTGCCCTAAACAAAGACATGAAACATAGGCCGATGAAGTAAAAGGCACACGAGTGCTATATTTATACGAATACAGCAGTTTAGTGTGACCCAGACTGCGACTATCCCCCAGTAACTGCTTGTTGCTATATCACACTCAAAACCCGCTGAAGTCGCTAGTGGCGTAGGTAGAGTTTTACCGCCCGAGGCGGTCAATGAGTTTGCCGCCCAGTGGCGGTCGGTGCAGGTAAGAGCGGTGGGGGATTCGACAGACGACGACGAGGGAAAAGAAAAAAAGAAAGAAAAGAAAACCACTTAACTTGCGCTCGCGGCATTGCCGAGTCGGCGAGCGCAAGGTAAGTGGTTTTCTTTATTTTTATTTTCCCTCGTCATTGTCTGTCGAATTCCCCCCTCACCTTCACCGCTCTTACCTGCACCGGCCGCCACTGTTGCCACCCCTCAAACACATCAAAGGCCAGCTTCCTCCTCATCCGCGATGGAAAATTGCTCACCTCACGTGAAGTGCCGCCGCTCCCAAAAAAGTGGCGCCTGCGGCAGACAGCCCCCTTCCCCTCCCCCCGTAGCTACACCACTGTAAGTCACCTCTCCACCTGCAATCTGACAACCAAGTGAGATCATCACACACGCATGGAGGCTAGGGGTGGTGAGGGCCAGCACTCTGGGAGGGTGATTTAGTTGCAAAACAGGCTTCTGTGCAATATGGTCTCACCAACACGCAGGGGCATAACTTGGTGAGTAATATTGGGGGTCTGTGAGCTTAAGATTTTCCCCACAATCAGTCTGGCATGTAATGTTATAATAGGACAAGCAGAAAGCATGCGAGGGGCCTAAGGGGCAGTGGAAAGGGAGAGGAATGTGGATTGCACTAGTACTAAGCGAGAGGAGCACAATATTTTGTAAAATAACCAACATTTTCAAGGACTTTCAAAACAGGGAGAGAGAGAGTGGTGAGATGGCCGCCGGGTAGGAGCCCTTCTCAGGAGCTCCCGGGTTGGGGATCTCCAAATCGGGAGATATCCCCCTATTTACCCGACCATCCACCCCCAAACCTACCTACATCTTTCACCACTTGAGACCAGATCTACTATTTCTTAGTGGCTTATCTGCCTGAACGAACTCCTGAGCTCCGACGTCCCCTACCTCGACTGCCTCTCCGCTCTTCAGCAGCACAGAGCCCTCCGACTTGGATGATCGGCGACTTCACCACCTCCAGGCGGATTGAAACTACTGTCCTTGCACCATCGGACATACTTCTCCCATGCGGGACTGTTCTCTCGCCGAAGTGTGCGTGCGTCGCCCGGCCTCCCTCCTCTGCAACGAAGACCCCTTTTGGTCCGGGAAGTGGTGACGCCCGGGTTCCCCCCCTGGTGGGGCCACTCGAGATGCCGCTGGAGCTCTGGGGCCCATTTCCTCCACAACGCCGACGCATGGAGCGCTGCCGCAATGGAATTATCATAGCTTGATGGAAGGTGCTGATTCAAGCTAAATCACCGCCGCATTCCGTCGGACGAAGAAACGCGAAGCTTCAAAATGGCGGATGAAAAGAGACCTCAATTAAACCCGCTCAGAAGGTACAGAATAAACAACCGGATTGCCCTCCTTGAGCGCCCGTTTTGTAAGGTTTTTACCGGCATTATCTTCTGACAATGCAAGATAACTTTTGTTGCCATGATCAGTGTTCTTAGTCTTGCGACGATCGTTTACTAATAGTCGCCTGACCCTAAGATGGCGGCTGAAGTGAGTGGTAGGCACTCTTACACCAAATCAGCTGCAAACCGTCTGTGGTGACCCACTAGGATCTGCCGGCAGCTACGGTCCCCCCGCTGTACGATTTCATTAACTTAATCTAGACGAACGCAGCAGTTTCCCCCACTCAACCAGCAGCGTGTTGTCTGACCCTAAGATGGCGGTTCTTCGTCTAGTTTGTGTTGCAGTAGTTCGTTCCCCCCTCACGCTGACCTAACATCCCCTTGCACAAGCGGCCCTCACTATTGCTCTACCGCTATCAAGGGAAGCCCACACAATTCCACCATCTCTGAGTGGATCAAGCTTTTGCAATTGCCTGACAGCATAATAGTGACTGCTTATCTGGTTCCCGGAAGCTTTGCCACCGAGTGCACAACAACCCACCAGCAAGGCTCCACCTGCGTCCATTTTACACAAATCGGAATGAGAGCTGCGCACTTAGCAGGACAGATTCGCGCAGCAACCCCTATGACACTAAAAAGTATACAACAAGGTCGCAAATTGACTTCGAGTCAGCTGAGTAGGGCCCAGCTCATGACGAAGGGGAGCAATATACTCAAATGGCGCTTACCGGAGATGACCTAGTGGCAACGCTGCGAGACTCTTAAAAAGAAACTGTGCTCAGAGACTGAGCAATATGGCCGAAGCCCGGTGGAGCTGCCTAGACAGCTATAGAGGAGATCAGCCCTGGTTCACCCCCTTGGCCATCACCTACCCAGCCGAATTTTGGTCACTGTTTCTCCCCGTCTCCCTGCTGTGTCCCCTTCCTCACCCTCCCTCTGACTACTTACCGTAACATTGCTTCTTTTTTTCTTATTCTTACTATGCTCTTGTAACGTATGTAATTTGTAACTTGTAACTCGCATATCCTCATGTAAAGCGCTCTGATACCTCCGGGTCGAGCCAGCGCTCTTCAAACAAATAAAATAACTAAATTGTGCGTTTTGTCTGTGTGAATGTAAAAATTCCTGGTGAAATCCGACAAACACCTCACCATACACAACTGAAAGCACCCGTACCCAACTATTTATCAGAACATATATTTATTGGGGAGGTGTAACACCCCAAACACCCCCCCCCCCCGAAGCTACGCCCCTGCCAACACCGAGTGGTCAACAGCCATGGACAACCACCAGGGAATCCTTAAAAACAACTGCGAGATCAAAACCACTCCATGAAAGAAAGATGAGAACATGTTTGTGCAGGAGACATTGGAATTCCCACCAACAATATGTTCGAATGGTGAGGAGGAAAACACCAGGACCCACTTTATTCATAGAGTGTACCGTCCTTGCTTGCACCTTTAAATGGGCGACTGGGGGCAGGCTCAGACATTGTGAGTTCTGAACTGGCCATACCGGGCATCAGGCGTTTCCCCGGGAGGCTGGAAAGGTGGGGTCTGGTCTTGCAGTAGTGGGGGGCGACTTTGTTACTGGGGGCTAGTTTTGTAGCTGCGCTGCAATATCTGCCCCAGCAACAAAAGCAGCAAGCAAGCGTTTCCAGCCTCCCGGGGCCAGGCAGTGCTCCGCCAGAGGCTGGTCCGAGAAAACTGCCAGGGCTGCTTTGGGTTCCCAGTCCGGCCCTGGACATTGCGCCCTATTATAGGTATTTTGCTGCTCCTAGTGTGAGCGTGACCTCATGCCTGCCCTGGGACAACATATTAGTATTAGACTGACTGTTTGAAGCTGCCGTTCCACCGTGAAACCGGCCTGCAATTCAAAGAGAGGCAGAGATCCCCTGCAGCCGGGTGCAGTGAAAGCCTGCCTGCAAGGGGATGACTTAGGGGTTCATGGGGTCTCATTTTCCCCCTTTTAAAGGCTGCCCTCATGGATGCACTGATTATACACCACTTATTTGTGGCACACAGTCAGTGTGCCTCTCGAAAACTCCTTTGCCTCTGTGCCTCCATTCGTAATATGGCACAGACAAATGTTTCCCTCAATTTCATGGGACCAAACCCCTATGCAAATAAGGAAAATCCCTTGAGATGGCACTGGTGCATATGTATCACCAGCATAATGTGTATTACAGAAGGGGGCATGCTAGCTCACAAGCCCCATCTATACTACCAAAGTGCCCCAGAACAGAAAGCAGGAGCACACGCCTATTGCTTTTCCAGGGAAGTTAGTGTATTATGGTCCCAGGTGGCATAATTAGGCCATGCAGCTATTTTGAGCAGAGTTGCCACACCTGAGTGGGCCCGCTCGAGTCCCTTGTGCATTTGGTGGCCGAAAACAGAGCTCTCTAACCACTGCTAGCGCCTCCTTACATTGATGAACTGGATCTCAACACTAGCCCACGATCTGTGCTGCATAGCCAGAGACTTCGATGAGCTCTCCCGCCACACGTGTGGGTGTAAACACCACTCTACCACCTTGACCACATCACACGGATCACTTGCAAACATTACACTCTTAAACCCCAAGCCCCACACAGGCTGGCTGTGTGCACTACCAAACATGCACAATTGTAGATTGTCCATCTCACTGTATCTCCCAACAAAAAAGTTGCCACCGTGAAAATGTGTTGTGTCCTGGTATGACACTATGGAAAGGTATACTGTGTGTTGTGATGTTTGCTACATGTATTGCCATACTAGGCAGGAGTTATAACCAATACATCAGCACACACATCAACAGGTGTAAAGAACCAGAAGACACCAAGAACAAATCATGTTGAACTAAAAATAGTTTTAAGTAAATTAAATGTGGGATTGCTGTCGGAAGGCAATGAGTGCAGGAAAAAGTGGGATTTGGGGTGATGAGTCGCGAGGGTCAGTACAAATAAAACAATGTCTAAAAGCAATGCCCGATTCCAGGAAGGGATGCATAACTTTGAGGGAATAGGCTATAAAATATTGCCCAATCACCCCCTTGAATGACATCTACTGACTGTATGCCAGAAATTAACTTTGTTCATTATACATTGACAGACCTGCCAACTTAAAAACGAAATTCCCTGTGTGGGGGCAGGGGGAATGTGGGGCCTTGGAAGGTGCGAGGCTTCATGCACATAACTGCCTGTGAGGTCTTTCTGCCCCCACCAATCCCCACACCCCAAAGAGCGTCCGAGGCTGCTGCCATGTCCTGGGTTGGTTTACACCCCCTCATGAACATTTGTTGCTTAGAGCCTACAAACACAAGTTAGACACCCACTCACTGGACAGGTTTCCTGCTCACCGTCGCTGCCACTAATTTTGGCACTTCACCAGGGGAACGTGTGACGACAGCCAATATTGTGTGATCCACAGTGGCATTGTGAGTTGGTTGGTCCGCATTGAGCAGGATACGACTCAACACATGAGATCACAGTGCATGACAAGGGCTTTGGTGCACTCAGCATTGCATAGATACATTACTCACCACTGTGTTGGCTACTCTTGCTCCTGCTGCTAAGCATGGAGGCATGTCCAGTTCTTCTCCTCCTTTGAAGTGGGGTAAGCAGGGAAATTGTTTTCATGCAGTGTTGAGTGGAGCTCTTGCAGATGTCCTTCAACTTAGCTATCTGGCGGAAGTCCTTCCAAAGCTTGCTACCAACCTTTCTGGTGGCAATCTCTCCTGTAGTGTCCTTTCTGGGATATTCTGCTATATCAACAGGTACGTCTTCTGACTCAGGTGCATCTTGGCCCTAAATATAGCTAAGGGTACATGTTGAGGATCCTCTTCTTTGAAGAAGTTGTAGGCCTCTCAGCTTTTCAGAGGCATTGCCAAAAATGTGCAAACTCAAAAGGTTAGTAGGATAGAAGCACATGTCGTTCTGATGGCTTTGATGGCTCAGAAATTTACAATTTCAGTTTTAGGTCCCCAGGTTGGTATAATATTTCACTCTATGCTAGCTATGATTGCGGTGTGTAGGAACTGAAAAGAGCCAAAAACAAGTGATCAAACTGAGAGAAGGTAGACAAGTGACCTCGATATGTTCACAGGTAACTGTGGAAAATGTATCTAACTGCAGACCCACATCATCTGTTGCATTCATAAAGAAACATATTTAAGGCTATAACGACTAGCCGATGTACATGCATGAACAAGCGGAGAAATAGTACACATATCAAAAAGCAGTCAAGGACTCCATATCACTCATTCCTCAGATTGGTTTAACACAAAAGTATTCATAAGTGACCCTAAGCATGTTTCATCAGTCCAACCATGTATGTGCTTTCCATAGCCATAATTAGATGTTGCATCAGGGTCAAGCACACAATCGTGTCTCAGGATAGTATGTGAAGTTGGAATAATGTGCCATGCTTCATTACTGACTCAACACAAGAACCAGACTTTGCATAGTTAAAGTGTAAGGCTAAAAGTTGTTGGTGTATACCAGCAGACCTCGACCTCTGGGCTTTTGGCAAGCTCAGGGACCTGAATTGATAGGTGTTGGTCAGTGTGTATGCCCCATTTAATGGCAATATTGTGCAACATGCAAGGATTGCAAAGGCTCCCCCAATTCGGGAGAGCAGAACATATGGCGGCGTGGCCGTGGCCCGACTTGGGGGTGTGGCGCAAGGCGCCGCGGCCCTCGGGAAGGGCGTGGCAGGATTGGTGCACGTTGGCGTGACCCAGAAGCACTAGAGTTGTGGGCTGCAGGGAGCGCATTGCCCTGCAGATCGGACGTCACCTGGACCCCGCGCTGCCCCAATGTGTGGAGCAGAAATGTTTTTCTTTCTCGTCTCCCCCTGCAGGTTTCATGGACTTGGGGGCCGCATCTGGGACAGGACATGCTTCGCTCCGCACTCTGCAGCTTGTAGATTGAGCATCCAGGAGCCAGAAGGGCTAGAGTATTTTCTCACCTGACCCAAGTTAGCATTTGGTGGCGGCTCTGCTGGCGTACTGTGGGCTGCAGAGGTGAGGGGCTCAAAAAGGTGGGCCTGGGGGCATTTTCTGTCTAATTGTAGGAGAATAATTTATTGTGTGGACTAGAGTCAGGTGAGGTCATGATTGGTGGGACAGTTCGGGTACATGCAAGACATCCTTTTAGACCAAAGTGACAGTGGGGTCATGGGATCCTCCAGGGGGTGCTGGGTCCAGGTATAGAGGTTCCAGGGGCAACAGGGCTTGGGGGCGGGCAGTGGCAGTCGCCCACGCAGGCGCAGTGGGCGCAAGCTAGCACAGGCCCCTGGGGGTAGGAGGAAGCTGGGTGCACGGGGTGGCCAAGGTTGGTATACCACTGTTGAGGCACAGTTGTTAAAGGTCTGAAAGAGGTGAAGAGATGGAGAGAGAGGCCATAGGCCCCATCAACTGCATTTCTTCATGTTTCACTCATGCATGCATTTGCAGCTTGCATCAGGGATTGTGCAGGGAAGACTGTGGGGAATCTATAGTAGCCGCTGTGGTGGTATGCCCCATTTGTTCATGAACATTCTGCATGTGCTTGCTGTACTCACCAACCACCCATTTGTCTTCATAATACCTGGCATTTAATTGACATGCAAATGTGGATTATTGGAAGATGACGCTAGCATGTGTTGACATCACAGAGAGCTCTTACGTTGATGCAATGCCAGCGGTGTGTACTGTAATAATGGTGTTTGACCTGCCAAGGTGGCTGAAGTTCCATAGTTGATGGCTACGGAACCCGAAGAAAGGGGCAATGGCATAGAACCGCTGTGCCATCTGTAGCCTATCATGCTGTGACTATGGCATGGTGGCGCATTGCTACACTCGATTATGGATGCATCTGAATACCTGCTGCAAGCACCAAGATTGGCTTGCCCTTCAGATACCCTCCTTGATCTTGCAGATCCTCTGCAATGATACAATAGCCAGGAAGTGAAGTGGAGGCAGTTCTTGTCCATGCGTGGGATGGCATTGTAGTGGGCTGTTTGTGAAGTGAGCTCCTGCTCTCATTCTGCAACCTGTCCAGCATTACCTTTGGAGGAAAGCACTATCTCTCCAATCCCTCTTACTCAGACATAACAAAGAGAGCGATCCTCTGTCTGCGTATCCTCGCTCTCCTCCTCGAATATTATTCCGGAGACTGTGGCAGTGCAACAACTACTGATGCCTGTGCCTTGATTACCTATTATGCTGATCTCTGTGTGATTGGTTGTGGGTTAATGCATTGCATGGGGTCGGTTGCAAGTGTTCTGAATGATTGGTCAGTGTGTGTAAGCATTTTTAAACGTGCACATGCTTTTAAGTGTTAATATGGGGAATTTTGAATTTTCTGTTTTGTGCATCCATGTGGCCAGCTGTGTTTATTTTGTTGTTATTCGTATTGTATGTTATAGTTACCCACTAGGCTAGTGTATGTAAAGACTACCAGTCCCATGATTCAAGCTGTTGTTACTCACCTGATTTACATCGAGGTTCCAACTGAAAATAAAAGAGGGGACTGACTGGTAGGCTGCGGTTGCTTTTCTTTTGCCTGATCCTGCCCAGAGGAAGGGAGTTTTCCCGAAACGCGTCGGCAGCACAAAGATGGGGAGATGTCATGTGTGAGCTGCCTTCTTTCCTGACCTCACCTCTAGCGAGTGCGTCCCAATAGAGCGGCAAACTCTTCAGTCTATATATATATATATATATATATATATATATATATATATATATATATATATATATACGGTCCAAACAAATGCCCGAAAGCTTGAGGACGCACACAACAACAAATGTAAACCAACCGGTTTATTTTTTTCACACGAAAACTTGCATTTTCATTCCGACGTGACAATTCCTTTTAGCCTGACGCGTTTCGAGACTTGCGCCTCTTCCTCATAGGCAGCACTGAATGTCACACAGAGAGCTCTGATTACTTTAATTAACTGCATGCTTAACCCCCAGTGGATCACGCTGAGTGCGCTTTGCCAATTATTGCATGCTGGGACTTGTGGTCTCGATCAGAGCAAATATCATCCTTCAGTAGGTTCTGTTTACACATTCACGTTATTAGTGCATATTATTATTCCTCCAGTAGGCCCCAGAATGATAAGCAAGTTTTAATTTATCACATTTGTTGTGCCGCAAAACAGGTATAGAACAGTTCCAACCACACAGCCTCTCCTTGAAATTGCCAAGATGGTGCTGTCCTCCACGGCAGGACAGCCGTGTCAATTAGTGTCCAAACAAATGCCCGAAAGCTTGAGGACACACACAACAACAAATGTAAACCAACCGGTTTATTTTTTCACACGAAAACTTGCATTTTCATTCCGACGTGACAAATCCTTTTAGCCTGACGCGTTTCGAGGCTTGCGCCTCTTCCTCATAGGCAGCACTGAATGTCACACAGAGAGCTCTGATTACTTTAATTAACTGCATGCTTAACCCCCAGTGGGTCATGCTGAGTGCGCTTTGCCAATTATTGCATGCTGGGACTTGTGGTCTCGATCAGAGCAAATATCATCCTTCAGTAGGTTCTGTTTACACATCCACGTTATTAGTGCATATTATTATTCCTCCAGTAGGCCCCAGAATGATAAGCAAGTCGCGTGATAATATTGAAGGTAGCAATCATGTCATTTATTTAAATGAAATAGTAGTTTTTACGCTTGTAATTATATAAGTTACTATGGTTGCTTAAGAAATTTACATTTTAGCAATTGATAGAAAAGTCCATTCAGGACTGATGAATTTATTGTATAAAACATCATGCTAAGATGGCGGCTTCTACAGACATTGTATAGTGGTCTGTTTTCAATGTTGTTGCCCATATGAAATGTCTCATAAACAACCGCTTCCGGTGTGAAGGGTAACACCGACGAAGGCGCAAAGCCGAAACGCGTCTGTTGTTGCGTTGTAATTAAATTCTCTGCAACTGCCCCTGCGAGTGCTTTTTTCTTTGGGATTGAAGAAAATGAGCTTTGATTGATTTCACGGGCACACCCACGCGACACAAGCACCCGTCCGTGAGTGCTCTGTTCAAGGTGTCTTGGAGCTATTATATATATATATACATACATACATACACACACACATATATATATGTACATACATATACATATACACACACATATATATGTACATACATCTATATATATATCAATCACCTCGCAATTTCACCTTCACCTTCAAGAATAACGAGCGTGGACCCAAATTCGTGCTGCAGTGCATTTTATTTTCAGCAAACACAGATGTCAGCCATGACGGGTTTCTGCCGTCCAAGCGGCCTTGATCACATGACACTGCTTAACTGAAGCCTCCATTTTTAAAGTGCTAGTGCTCAAACATTTTCATAGACAAACAAAATACTTCATATATATGCATAAATGCCTCAATTCAAATAACTAGAACATTATGATGATATGTATTTCCCTGGGCCATCGAATTTCCGATAGTTCCCTTTCAGAATTTGAATAAAAAATAATTTTTATATATATATATATATATATATATATATATATATATTCTGTACATTCATTTCTAGTATCCATTATTTAATTTCCGCATGAATGCTTAAAATTGAATTTAGTCGTGTCATGTCCTGAAAATTTATTTAAAATGCTTTAAATTCCTAAAAGTGCCCCCTATGCAACGTGGAAAAGTGGTAAAAAAAGTTTTGATACTTCAAAAACAACTTGACACGCATATGTAGTTCCTTTACATTTCATAATGATAGGTCTTAAGGTTGAACTAGTCAAAATCACTGTTTTTATTACTCTCCTATGAAAAAAATCCTCTAAACTACACATGACTCTAAACGTCAATGCTATATGTTTCCGTTCTGAGAACAATTGCGACCTACTTCAATCTATTTAATTAATAAAGTGACTACGTGCTACAGTACATGTCAAAACTAACATTTTTTTGACCAATATTAAAATGCTGAGTGCTTATTTTTGGGCAAAATCGTCGGACAAACTTCACATGTAAGGTAAGATGGGACTCCATTCAACTAAAGGAGATATAATATAGTTAAGGCATTCTACTCTCTTAATCTCTTTCCTTCATGAGTTAAAAGGTCATACAGTATCATACTCCTATGGACTTATCCTATAAGAACTATATCTTGAATAGTTAAAAGAAATTTCATGTATCTACCCAAGTAAAAAACTATACCAATAACTATTCAAATAATATCTAAATATATAAATATGTATGAATAAGACCATAAATATCCATAAAACCTAAAAACTTCATAAGACATGTTCTTAAAAACAGCTAGATGTTATAATTCGACATGAGTGCAACTATGTGATATCCCAGTTAAAGGAAAGTGTATAGGTCTTCAGTGGCATTGAGACCGCCCGGATACTTAGAATCAAATTCCAGAATGTAACTAGTGTCCAGGCGTCTCAATCTAGCCTCCCTATCCCCACCCCTTTTGGATACAGGGACAGCATCAATGGCAAAATATTTTAAACATTTCGGGTCACTGTCATGAAAAACCTCGAAATGTCTTGCCACTGGATAATTTTGATCCTTATTTACGATTGCTCTAACATGCTGCAGGATTCTCTTATGCACCGCCAATTTGGTGCTTCCTACATATTTAAGTCTGCAACTGCATTCGAGTACATATACAGCGAATTCGCTTTTACATGTCAAATGCTGTTTAATCTCTCGAGGTTTAATGGAGAATGCCGTTGTATAGGATTTAGTATTTGCACCAAATTGGCAGGCTTTACACACTGAACATTTAAAAAAGCCCGTCCTGGCCATTAGCCATGTATCCTGCACTTTTTTCTCCTGGCTGTAACTCACTAGCATGTTTCCCATACTCATACCTCTCCTAAAGGTGATAGATGGGTTAGACAAAACTGAATTCCCAATTACCGGGTCATCACGAATAAAATGCCAGTGACGCCTCATAATAGCTCTTATTTGCTTTTCTTGCCTGGAGTAAGAAAGGATCAATCTGGTAGGTTGCGGGGTTTCTGTTTTATCAATTATTTCTGTCCTCTTGGCTCTATATTTTAAAAGATCCTCCCTAGCTTGAACTCTGGATCTTTTTATAGCTGCCTCAATTATTTTAGGACTATACCCCCTGACTAGAAACCTAACATGACTTTCCTCCTGCTTTTCCTCTGCATCCGCATTGCTGCTGCATATTCGTCGAATGCGCAACATCTCCCCATAAGGAATACTTTTGATAAGATGGGGAGGATGGGCACTCGACGCATGCAGCAATGTGTTGCCTGCCGTGGGCTTTCTAAAAAGGGTTGTGTTTAAGACATTGTCAATGACTTGGACCTGCACGTCTAAAAATGTTATAGTGCTGTTACTTATAGTTGATGTAAATCGCAAATTAATATCATTTTTATTAATTTGTTCTATAAATTCAATTGCACTCTCCTTATTGCCCCTCCATATTATGAACAAGTCGTCAATGAACCGCATCCAGGAAATGACATTGGTTTTATAAATATTCTCATATTGTCTCATGAGGACCAGCTCCTCCCACCAGCCCATAAATAAACAGGCATAACTGGGGGAGAAGCTGGCCCCCATAGCCACTCCCTGGATCTGTTGAAACAATTGTCCATTGAAAAGAAACACATTGTTCTCCAAACAGAATAGCAACATATCCAACAACATTTTGGTATGCTGTACAAATGCTATGGGCCTTGAATTAAGAAAATGCTCTACAGCTCTCATCCCATCCTTATTCCGAATGCATGTATACAAGGATGTAACATCCAAAGCTATCAGCAGATAATCAGGATTCCAAACAATATTCTCTATTTTTCTTAAAAAGTCACATGTGTCTTGCACATAAGAAGTCAAATTCTTCATAAATCCTTGTAAGAAATAGTCAATATATCTCGAAACATTTTCTAACGGCCCATCACAAGCTGCAATTATCGGTCTCCCAGGTGGGTTCTCAACGCTCTTGTGAATATTGGGTATGAAATAAATCACCGGGACCAATGGACAATCTTTTTTGAGGTATTTGTATTCCTCCCAACTGAGAAGACCTACACTTTTCCATGCCAGGAGATGTTTAAATAAAGAATCCTGTATATTCTTAAATTTCAATGGATTACTTCTCCTGTAACATTGCTGGTCATTCAGTTGGCCATATGCCTCCTCCATATATTCCTTTTCTGGCCATAGGACAATGTTACCGCCCTTGTCAGATGTTCTTATTATCACCTTTTCTTTCTGCAGCTTGGTAATTAGTTGGTTATATTGCCTCTCCTTATTAGTGTATTTCCTTTTTGCTGGTCCATTGATTTCTAAATTCAATTTTTTGATTTGGGCCACTACCTGCTCGCTGAACATGTCCAAACCATCTCGGGCCATATTTGGAACAAATTTAGACTTGGGTTTAAATGGTTGTTGTCGGTCTCACATTGGTTACCAGGGTGGACAACAATTGCACATTCTCAGCATTGTGGACAGTTTCTATGCCACTATCTAGTTCACATAAGTCCTGATATAAGCCTATATCAGAGACCATCAATCCTGCGGGGGACAACTCACTAGATACTTGGTGTTTCTCTCCTGGTTGATTGGGCACTGGTTTTTGTAAATGAAATTTCTTGAGCTTCAATTTTCTGATATATTGATAGACATCTGCTCTTGTCCTGACATAATTAAAATTTGACTCAGGGCAATGAGATAGTCCCAAGGACAACAGCTGGGCTTCTGCTGCAGATAAATCGATGCTAGCCACATTTATAATGGTGTTAGCCTCCTGCTCTTTTATGATGTTGTTAATACTTTTGTTGCCCATTGAGATCATATTGTTAATGACGTCTTTCGTTAATACCTTGCTCTGCTCCGACCCCGCTTCGTATTCTCTGCGCCTTTGGCTGGCCTTACGCCTGCTCCTTCTTCTTATTTGTGAGCGGGTTTTACAATCGCTTCCTTGTTGCGAGGTCGTAGCTTCTCCCGTCTTCCCTGTTTTAAAATGCCTAGTTCTTCCCCAAGGTGAACTTGATTCCATTGTGTGCTCTCATTGCCCTCGAGCCCTCATTGTCCGACTCACTTTCAGCCACTGAACTGAGATCCGACACAGAAGTCAATTCCGCTAATTGTTCGCCTCCTTCTGCTTGCTTGGATGTCTGGTTATCTGTTTGCATGCGTCTGCTGGCTGTTGCCATTCTTATCGAGTCATACCGTCTAGCAAACGTGAAAATCTGGCCATTGGCATAGTCCTCACGGTCCCTTTTGAATTTGTATGTCTTTCTTGCCTTAATTTTTTCTTCCTCCTTTGTGAGTCTCACCATCATTTCTTCTCGCAGCTTCTGACCTGCTCTTGAGTCACCTTCCTGCTCTTTAATTTCATCCTCTAGTTTGTCAATTTTGATTTGTAGCTCACCCCTGTCAATAGTAGTTTTTACGCTTGTAATTATATAAGTTACTATGGTTGCTTAAGAAATTTACATTTTAGCAATTGATAGAAAAGTCCATTCAGGACTGATGAATTTATTGTATAAAACATCATGCTAAGATGGCGGCTTCTACAGACATTGTATAGTGGTCTGTTTTCAATGTTGTTGCACATATGAAATGTCTCATAAACAACCGCTTCCGGTGTGAAGGGTAACACCGACGAAGGCGCAAAGCCGAAACGCGTCTGTTGTTGCGTTGTAATTAAATTCTCTGCAACTGCCCCTGCGAGTGCTTTTTTCTTTGGGATTGAAGAAAATGAGCTTTGATTGATTTCACGGGCACACCCACGCGACACAAGCACCCGTCCGTGAGTGCTCCGTTCAAGGTGTCTTGGAGCTATTATATATATATATACACACATATATATATATGTACATACACACACACATATATATATGTACATATATACATACACTGATGTACATATATATACACACACATATATATATGTACATATATATATACACACACATATATGTGTGTATATATATATATGTATATATATATATACACACACACATATATATATATGTACATATATATATATCCATCAAGCGTTCTCCATACTTTCCACAAAGGACACGACTTTGACTTGTAGCCATTAAATACATCACGCTGGTGGAAACAGATAAGCCGCGTCGTGTCCTTTGTGGAAAGTATGGAGCACGCTTGATGGATTTCTAGGGGCTGGCTACCCCATCGCAGCTTATTATGGCAAGTGGCTTGGGTAAAGCGGACTGTTGTGGTACATATATTATATATATATATATTCATTCTTGTATTGATTTTCCTGTGTGGATATCCTGTTATTGTAGTGATTTTGTGTGTTATAACTGTTCCATTAACTTTTTGTTTCACTTTTTCCCCCTTCTTATGGTGGTGTTAGTCCCTGCCCTTGCTTTTTGTCAGATTAAATGGCAATTCCTATGAGTTGAAAGTGTGAGCAGCAATTTTCTTAAAGGATGCACTGATGCAACTTAAAGCCTGCTTGCTTGTAGTAGTGCTAGTATAGTATTGGATGTATAGTTTGTGAAATTGTCTTTCTTCAGTTGACTTATCCATTGCTCTTCGTCCTTTGAGACTAATGAATTTGGTTGCAGGCATGCCAATACTTAATTCAGATGGTGGGCTCATGTTTTTAACACAAACCTAACATTTCTTTACCTTTCTCACATATATTAAAGGCCTATGTTTACAGCACACTATACCTGAAACGTAGCTAAAGCTGTCTTGCACCTATGGATAGGTTGCCCACCTTTCTGATCATTTCAGGAACTATATAAACACAAATTCTAGTGTGATGCTACATTTAATAGCATATTCTCATTTCCCGGCTATGAAACTTCCAGCAGGCAAACTGGCCTGAGTGCCGTGAGTCACTGAGAGAGCTGCAGACCTGCTGCTGTGATTTCTAGCATACAACAAGAAAGCAAGTGGAGAGGGGTTAATGCCAGGAAAGTGGGTGTTAGATACCCTAGGTTGTGTGTCACAGCCAATGAAGAGTGAGTTAAAAGCTGTGCTTCACAGTTTGCTGTCCTCGCCTGTGTCCAGCCTTCATTTTCCCCTGCCACACCCACTTTGGAGGAGCTCTTTCACATTTTAGGCCCATCTCCTGTGCATGCCCAAATTTACACCTTGCCAGTATGTTTTCAACAGCTTGACACTCGTACAGTAAGTGGACAGATATATAGTGTAAGTTGGGCTACATCTACTCTTATATTTTCGAATGGGGTTTCCTGAACTGCAATTAATTCCAGTTTGTCCTGACTGCTTATTTTTTACACACAGCACTATATATCACCTATTGGCGATAGCCAGTAGGTAGTTACAGTTAGGACCAAAGTTTCAATAGGAAAAGTTTTTTTTGTTTTGCCAATAATTTTGGTGCCGCTTGACAAATCTCCACAAACTTTTTCCCTTTTTGGTTCAGCTGCTGTGTTGAAATTTTCGGGGTGTTCCGTCAAGTGGGGGCCGAGAAAAGAGGGGGGCTCCCAAAATGTGTTTCCCTAATGTTATGTCTCTGGGAATTTTTCATTTTTTTTATCACGACTACAGTCCGAACTGCTGAACGGAATTACACCAAATTTAGCAGAAAGTTAGATGTTGGTCCAGAAAGCATGCTTTTCGTGATTTGGTGTAAATCTGTTCAGGAGTTTCAGAGAAAATAAAGTAAAAAAAATATAGATATCTGGGGATGCGAGACCTTGCAGTGGACTAGCAGATCCTACTAAAATTTGATTGGCTGCCAACACTTCAACCAGGAAGTGTTGGCAGCCATCTTGGGACTCGGCTTGAAACCGAGTCCCAGAAAAAAAGTTAAAAAAATAAAGAAAAGGGGGGCAGGGTAGGAATACCCTGACCCCCCGGATATGGTGGGGGGGGGGGTCCCACAGGGACCCAGCAGTGGTTTAAAAGATTTTTTTAAATATATTTTGCCGTGGACTTGCGGGTGGATCCGCGAATCTGTGGCAACATTTTTTAAAAAAAAGATGCGTGGGCTGCGTGTCTTTTTTCTAAAGCCCCCGGGTGGGTCAAAAATAAAGAAGGGGGGCGCATGGGGCCCCCCTCCTAAGGGTAAATTAAACCCCGGGGACCACCGACTCCCCAGAGTTTTTTAATCATTTATGCAGGGGGTGCCTGCACAGCACCCCCGCGACCCGGGGACCGCCACCTCCCCAGGGCTTTAACTTTTATCAGTGGGGGAAGGTGGGCGCAGAACCCACCCAGCCCTGGGGACCACCACTTCCCTGGGGCTTTTTCTAAATAGTGCGGGGCCTCGCGGACCCCCTCACAGCCCCCAGGACCGTCACCTCCCCGGGGCTTTAAATTTAACTAATGTGGGGGGGCTACGCTGCCCCCACGCAGTCCTGGTGACTGCCACCTCCCCAGGGCTTTTGACAAACTGACGGTGGGGGGGGTCGCAGCCTCCCCCACAGCCCCAGGGACCACCACCTCCCTAGGCCAAATTAGAATATGGGAGGGGGGCCGCATGGCCCCCCTCCAGGAGCCCTAGATGGCCCTGGGGACCGCCACCCCCAGGGTCGGCTCCTGCAATGACACAGTGAGTTTGTGTATGGCTGTGTCAGTGAGTCAGTGGTATATGGGTGAGTAACTGCGTATGTGAAAGGCAGTATAGGTGAGTGTTGTGGTATATGAGTGACTGTATGGGTGAGTGAGTGATTGTGAGTGCGGCTGTATGGATGAGTGTGTGCTTGTGTCAGTGACTGTTTAGGTGAGTGAGTACGTGTTAGTATCTGTAAGAGTAAGTGAGTGGGTTTATGTGTAAGTGTATGGGTGAATACGTGGCTGTGTGATTGATTGTATGGGTGAGTGAGTAGGTGTGTGAGTAGCTCTATGAGTGACTGACTCAGTGTGTGAGTGGCTGTATGGTTTATGAGTGGATCTGTCAGTGGCTGTGCTAGTGAGTGAGTGGATGTATGAGAGGCTGTACAGGTGAGTGAGTGGATGTGTGTGTAGTCCTAAAAATCAGGGAGTGGCTGTGTAAGTACTGGTATGGGTGTGTGAATGGGTTTGAGAATGGTAGTGTGGAAGTTGGAGTGGGTGTATAAAAGGTTATATGGGGGTGTGAGTGGGTGCATCAGAGATTCTGTGGATGATGTCATCAGTGATGTCACTGACCATGTCATGAGTGATGTAATATGTAAGGTCATAAGCAGTGCATTGCGGGGGTGCGAGTTATAGTTAGCTCAGCTAACTAGAACTGCTGAATTTCTCTGGTTTTGTATGAGTGAAACCTGAGCCTAACTATAATGTCTCTGTAATCTTTGGTTTTTTCAAGTCACAGGTGTGATGATTGGTGATTATATGACCAACCAATTTAAATGCAACAGTGATGCAATTTTGTAGTCCCTATAGACTGCAATAACCAGCATGCAGTGCAAGTGCAGTTATCTCATGTCCACGTGCAAAGTGCAAATCACAGTAAAATACCATCATGTTCCTGCAGTGGCTAATTGATCAAATAGACGCAAAGCTGGTAAAGTGACTTGGTGCATTTAAAAATATAAAAATAGTATTTTTTCATGTGCCACACAAATAAAAGAACTTTTGAAAACAGGGGAACCCGAAGCCAGAAATGGAGAAGTGCCAGACTCCTCCAAATCGCCCTTTATCACCTCAAACTGTTCAAAATACCAGGAAAATCCTTTGGGAAAGAGAGGTGAGTAGATCAAGCCCCCCAATATTTGTCCATCAGACTCCATGCATTCCTCCAATGTTAGGGGGCCATAGACCCTGCAGGGTGGCTTCAAACAGGAAACGGAGCACCTGTCACATATTCCAAACGAGAGAGAGTCTTGAAGCCAAATCTCCGGTTTCACTCTGTTTATTTTACACAAATAGAATTGGCAGCGTGCTGTCGTTCACAGAGTCCTTCCTAACGCGTTTCAGCCCGTCCTCGAGCCTTGGTCACAGGTGATGAATATGACGAACCAATTTAAATGCAACAGTTATACAATTTTGTAGCCCAATAGACTGCAATAACCAGCATGCAGCGCAAGTGCAGTCATCTCATGTCCACGTGCAAATCACTGTAAAATACCATCATGTTCCTGCAGTGGCTAATTGATCAAATAGACGCAATGCTGGTAAAGTGACTTTTTGCATTTAAAAATATAAAAATAGTCTGTTTTCACGTGCCACACAAATAAAAGAACTTTAAAAAAATATATATATTCTGTTCGTATTTCTACCCAAGCTGTCGCTTCTCGATGTAACGGGTGCTCCGACCATGAGGGCAGACTCAAGTAACAATTGCAACAACTGCCACTCAGGGAGCATTAAGCATCCATTTTATTGCTATTAGCAAAACTACAGACGTGTTTCAGCACTCAACCTATGTCAATGTGTATACATTACCTACTGGCGGTTGCCAGTAGGTAGTTATAGTTAGAATGCAGTTTCCATATGAAGAGCATTTTTTAATTTGTCAATAAGGTTGGCGTTGCTTGACGAATCCTCACGAAATATTCAAAACTAGTTCAAAGCTCACTTCAGCTGCTGTCTTGAAAGTTTCAGAGTGATCCGTCAAGCGGGGATACAGAGGGGGGGGTCCCAAAACGTGTTTTCCCCATGTTAAATTCCATAGGAACTTTAGACACGGCTACAGCCCTAACTGCTGAACGGAATTACACCACATTTAGCACAAAGGTAGATGTTGGTCCAGAAGCGACCTTTTTGAAAATTTGTGTAAATTCGTTCAGTAGTTTTTGAAATATAAAGGAAAATCCAAATTTGGATATATAGGGACGCAGAGGATCTGCGACCCCTCCCGATCTCGTGCTGCCAATAATTCAAACCAGGAAGTGTTGGCAGCCACCTTGTGACTCGGCTTGAAACGAGTCGCAGAAAAAAAAAGAAAGAAAAGGGGGCAGTGTGGTGATACCCTGAACCCCTAGGCCTCTAAGGGAGGTCCTGCAGGGCCAAAATTGCTATTTTTAAAAATAATTTGGCAGGAGTCGTGCTACATCCGCCTCTCCTGATGAAAATGTAAAAAAAAAAAACTTGCTTCAGTATTAATTGGCCCCCCGGATGGGCCAGGTCCCAAGGGCATCTGCATAGTGTAGGGGGAGGGGGGCAAGGTGCCCTCCCTCCTGGGGCTTACTAATGCCCTGGGAACCTCCACCTCCCCGGGTCTTCATTTTAAATGCTGAGGAGGCCCATACGGCCTCCCCCGCTGCCCCGGAGACAACCACCTCCCCAGGGCTCATTTAATTATAAATGGGAGGCCTCTTGGACCGCCCCCACAGCCCCGGGGGCGACCACCTCCCCAGGGCTTTATCTTTAAACAATGTAGGGGGCCGCGTGGACCCCCCTGCGGCCCCCCACAACCTCCTTGGGGCTTTAATTTGTATTAATGCGGGGATGCGCTGACCTACCGCAACCTCGGGGACCGCCACCTCCCTGGGGCTATTGTTAAATTGAATGTGGGGGACACGTAGCTCCCTGCAGACCAGGGGACCACCACCTCCCCGGGGCAAAATTGAATAAAGGAGGGGGGCTGCACTGCCCCCCTCCTGGAGCCATAGATGGCTCTGGGGACCGTCACCCCCCAGGGCCGGCTCCTGCTATGTCTCGGGATGCCCACCCCTGGGACATAGCTGTTTGCTATTGCTTGGCGGTAGCTTTACTGCTCCTGCCAAGCCATAGCAAACGCTCCGCTTCCAGCAAGCTAGAGCTTTTAAATATGCTCTCGCTTGCTGGAAGCGGAGCAAAATTGCTTTCACACACAGGGAGCTGCATTTTTAGCAGCTCCATGTGTGTGAAAGCAATGTCGGCTCCCGCAGGAGGCGGGGAGCTGTCAGGGACTGCCTTGACCTTGAGGATCCCCCATCGGGCCCCAACAGTTGCCAGTGGGTGCCCTGGATGGGACCGGTGCACCCACAATAGAGCCCGTGCCCAGAGGGATGAGGTCCCTGGGGCCAAAATCAGCCCAGGGAAGGGGGGCCACGCAGTCCCCCCCCCTTAATATATATTTAAAAAAATTAAATGCCAGATTGGCAAGTCACTGGAGGCCACGCCCCGTTTCACCACCACTCTGCAAACGTATCTCCTGATGCACAACAGGTCCTCTTGGCTGCAGAGGCTCATTGAGGCCAACAACCCCTCCTGCTACCTCTAGTAAGTCCCACACAGGGGGATTGCTGAGAGGTGATCGGAGGCCCACCCCCTTTCTCCACCACTCGGCAAACGCGCCTCCTGGTGCACTACTGGTTGGGGGATAAAGTCCCCTTGGATGCTGAACCTCCTTGGGGGCCAGAAACCCCTTCTGTTACCTCCAGCAAGTCCCACGCAACAGGACTGCTGAGAGGTTGCCGGAGGCCACGCACCCTTACTCCACCACTCTGCAAACGCTCCTCCTGGAGCACTGCCAGTTGGAGGATGATGTCCCCTTGGCTCTTGAGGGTCCTTGGGGGCCAACTACTCCTCCTGTTACCTCCAGTAAGTCCCACACAGCTGGATTGATGAGAGGTTGTCAGAGGCCACGCCCCCTTTCTACACCAGTCTGAAAACTCACATCCTGCCGCACAACTGGTTGGGGGAGGAACTACCCTTGGCTGCTGAGAGTCCTTGGGGGCCAACTACCCCTCTTGTTACCTCCAGTAAGTCCCACACAGCAGGATTGTTGAGAGGTTCACTGAGTCCAGGCCCCCTTTCTCTACCACTCTGCAAATGAGCCTCCTTGCACACTATTGGTTGGGGGATGAAGTCCTGTTGGATGCTGAGGGACCTTGGGGGCCAAGGAGCCCTCCTGTTATCTCCGGTAAGTCGCATACAGCGGGATTCCTGAGAGCTGGTCGGAGGCCCTGCCGCCTTTCTCCACCATTCTGCAAGCACAACTACTAGTTAAAAAACCACAGCAATTCACTTAAAAAAACAAACGGTTACAGGGACGTTATAGTTAGGAAATTGAATTAAAAAAACCTTAGAAATTCATTGAAAAACAAAATCTGAGATTACAGGGACATTATAGTTAGGCTCAGATTTTACTCGTACAAAACCAGTGAAATTCAGCAGTTATAACTTATACCCCTGCAATGCACTGCTTATGAACACACATATTACATAACCCATGACATGGTCAGTGACATTACTAATGACATCTGATGAAATCTCAAATGACATCACTGATGACATCATCAACAGAACCACTCGCACACCCACTCAGACCCCCATACAACCTCGCGTACGCCCAATCACACACCCACACTAACACTCACATACCCATTCACAGACCCATACTAGTACTCATATACCCACTCACTCCTCCATAGAGGAACTCACACACCTACTCACTCACTCGTACAGCCACTCACACAACCATTCACTCACCCATACAACCAGTGATTCACCTGTACAGCCATTCACATAGCCACACACTCACCCATACAGCTACTCACACACTCACTTATTTACCTACAGTCACTCACACACCCATACAGCCTCTCAACACAGCCACTCACTCACCCATGCAAACACTCACACACTCGCCCACACAACCACTTACATACCCATTCACACATCCATACAAGCACTCACACATCTGCTCCCACAGGCCCCCACTCCCACGCCACCAAGAAACTTTCTCACCCAACCAATCATACCTTAGGTCGTAGCTCATTGTAAACCCCTGGTCCTCTCAATGACTACTTACCCATGGGCAATCCCCTATGCAAATGTAGCTATGCAATAATAAAACAATGTATGTGTTAGTGTAATGTTAAAAAACACTGTAGGTATCTGTGCAATGTTAAAAACACTATATATGTGCACATGTATATACAAGCATTCATGTGTGTGTGTATATATATATCCAAACGAATTTCTTTTTCAGAAATGCGACGACTCCGGTGTGAAGACAATACAAACATTTTATTCCAAACTTCAGAAACAGGCTGGCAGTCCATCATATAACACTTGTCCAAAGTTCCTTACGCGTTTCGGCGTTTCCCTCACGCCTTGATCACAGGTAGGCAATCTCTTTCAAACTGTAAAGGTCACGTGCTTATTTAGCATGGGTCAGACTACCTGATTGGTTGTAGTCTACCAATTCCTGTGTCCGTGTATGAAGAGCACATTTTCAAACTTTATTTTTAAAAAAGGATTTAATCAAACTGCAAGCTTGTAAGACGCTTTAAATGTTCAACGTGCAGTTCATTATAGCATAACGGGATTGTGCCCAGAAGAAATTGCAATAGGAGACAGGCAAGGGATGCCAGCAGAGTATTTCACTCTGCTTGCTGGTGTTGAAGAAATACGAACAAGCACTCGGAAACTTGAAATACTCAAGGCAAGTCCATCGCACTGTTTTATTGCAACACATTTTCTCACTAAATGCTATAATGAACTGCACGTTGAACATTTAAAGCGTCTTACAAGCTTGCAGTTTGATTAAATCCTTTTTTTTTTTTTTTAAATAAAGTTTGAAAATGTGCTCTTCAAACACGGACACAGGAATTGGTAGACTACAACCAATCAGCAAGCAGAGCGAGGGGTCTGAAAAGAGAGACCAGTCCCTCCTCACACCCTACTGTGCACAACCATTATTACAAAGATAGGTCTCAGCAGAGAGGCCAGTCCCTACACATGCTCTACTATGTACATCCGTCATCTAAGAGAGGGTTCTGAAAGGAGAGGCCACTTCCTCCCCACACCCTACTATGCACACCTGTCATCTGAAAGACGGCAGTCCCTCCCCCACACCCTACTACACACACCAGTCATCTGAGAGAGGGGCTTGAGAACAGAGGCCAGTCCCTACCCAGACCCTACTACGCACGCCCATCATTACAGAGAGAGGTCTTAGCAGAGAGGCTAATCCCTCCCCACACCCTACTATGAACATCCGTCATTTGAGAGAGGGGTCTGAAAGGAGAAGCCGTCCCTCCCCACACTCAACTACACATGCCCATCACTATAAAGAGAGGTTTCCGCAGAGAGGCCAGTCCCTTCCCACACACTCCTATGCACATCCGTCATCTGAAAGGAGAGGTCAGTCCCTCCCCACACCCTAATACGCACACCCTTCATTACAGAGAGAGGTCTCAGCAGAGAGACCAGTCCCTTCACAAACCCTACTATGCACCTCCGTCATCTGAGAGAGGGGTCTAAAAGGAGAGGCAAGTCCCTCCCCACACGCTACTATACACACCCATCATTACAGAGAGAAGTCTTAGTAGAGAGGCCAGTGTCTCCCCACACTCTACTACACACATTTGTTATCTGAGAGAGAGGTCTGAAAGGAGAGGCCAGTCCATCCCAACACCCTACTACGCACACTCATTATTACAGAGAGAGGTCTCAGCAGAGAGGCTAGTCCCTCCCCATACCCTACTACGCACACCCGTCATCTGAGAGAGAAGTTTGAAGGGAGAGGCCAGACCTTCTCCACACCCTACTACGCACACCCGTCATCTGAGAGAGAGGTCTGAAAGGAAAGGTCAGTCCATCCCCACACACTGCTATACACACCTGTCATCTGAGACAGCGGTCTCAAAGGAGAGGCCAGACCCTCCCCACACCCTACAAGTTAGGTACCGCAGCCAACCCCCCTTCCACCCCCAGCCCCCCGTTGCACGGCAGGGGTTGCATTTACGTATGGTAATTAAGTATTACTTTACTTTTAAAAAAACCTAGAAATTCACTGAAAAAAACAAAGGTTAAAGTAACATTATAGTTCGGTGTGATAAAATGATCTGTTTTTTTTTTTTTTTAAACGTTAGAAATTCACGGAAAAAAATCAAAGGTTCAACTAACGTAATAGTTAGCTGAATTTCTTAGTGACAACTAACGTTTTGAACTAAAAAAAAACACAGAAATTCAGCAGTTATAGTTAGCAGCGCAAACAATAACTTGCGCCCCCGTCATGCACTGTTTATGACCTCACATGACATCACTCATGACATTTTCTATGACATCATTTATGACATCACTGATGACATCTCAATTGATGTGTGGATCCTGATGGGCCCACAGAAAGGGGTGCACCAAGGCCTGAATGGAGCGAAACCAAGACCTGGAGAGGTTATGGGGGATGCTTAGCAAAACATATAGGAAGTGTGGCAACACCATCATTTTAAACAAGGCAGTCCTCCCCATGATGTTAAGGGGAAATGAAGACCACCTCTCCAAATCTGTGTGCATGCGAGCCACCAGGGGTGTCAGGTTGAAGGACCAGGCAACAGTGGGGAGGAGCGTGACGTTAACACCAAGATAGAGGAAGATAGAGGAAGCTTAACTGACGGAGAGGTATAATGGCCCGCCAGTCATGGTCTTGGAAGGTGTCTGTCAGCGGGATCAATAAGGGCTTTGAGTGGTTAACCAGTAAACTGGGCACCTGGCCATAAAGGTCAAGCCTGTGTAACATTCTAGGGTCCGGTACCACAGTGTCATTCAAAAAGAGGAGCACGTTGTCAGCGTATCGAACGACGCAGTCCTCCTCGACCACCACCGGAACCCCTCCAGCCAGTGGCTCAATCACGAAGGCAAAGAGAAAGGTGGACAGGGGACATCCCTGTCTGCTCCCCCTCTGAATCGGGAACACCCACGAAAGGGCCCAGTTAACCCGAATCTTGCCCGTGGGACCAGCTCTAAGGGTCTGTACATAGGACATAAAGTGGTGCCCAAAGCACATTTGAGCCAGAATATCTCGGCGAAAATCCCAGTCGAGGGAGTCAAAAGCCTTCTCGAAGTCTATAAGCAGAAGAGTATTGGACCCTGTCAGCAAATGACGGTAAGTCACTGCAGCCTATACCCTGCGGATACAGTTGTGTGTACCACAAAGTGGGATAAACCAGCATTGGTCGGGATGGATCAGCGTGGGAATGACCCGGAGAAGGCGGTTAGCCAGCAGTTTGGCTTAGATGTTAAGCTTGGAGTTAATACATGAGAACGGGCGATAAGAGGCTCAATTCACTGAAGACTGCCTCGCCTTGTGTGGGACAACTATGGTCACCTTGTTTAACTCCGCTGAGAAGTGACCCATAGTTATCGCGTCATTGTAGAGTGCCAGCAAATGGGGCAACAATGATTTCTGAAATTTCCTTGTAATATTCTACAGGGAAGCCGTCGGGTCCCAGTGTCTTGCCGGAGTTCATGTCTGAAAGGGCTGTATCAACCTCCGTGAGGGTGAATGGTAAACTCAGGTCAGCTGCGTGAGCCACCACAAGAGAGCGCAGTGGCAAATCTACGATCAGAGGGGAAAAGTACTCATGTGGTGATCTCTGGCATTGGGCATATAATGTGCAATCATAGTCCGCTGACAGGATATCACGGGTCTTGGTGACCGGTCCCCGTTCAGGGGCCCGGATACTAGGAACCACCCTGTTAGCTAGGCCACGAGACGCCAGCCAGTACAGAAGCTTACCCGACTTATCACCCCAACCATAAACCCAGCTCTGGGAGGCCACCGACACTGTCTGGCCTCATGAAGGCATAGCTGTCGCAAAAAAGTCTATCCAGTGCAAGCTGATGCGGTTCTATAGCATCTGCAGCGGACTGTGTCTCTGCCCCCACAGTCCTTCAATCTGCAGCAGTATCTGGCGGACCAGATTGTGAAAGTATATACATGCGCCCACTTTTGAATGCCTTACGCAGGCCCAAGTGTCTCCAGTGGATCCACTGATCCCACGTTCAGCTCCAAGAAGGCATCTAGGTCCCTCGTAAATGACTTACCACAGGCCCAATGTGTCTCCGGGGGATCCACTGATCCCACTTTCAGCTCCAAGAAGGCATCTAACTCCTGTGAAAGGTACTCCGCTACAGCACTGTCCACAAGGCGCCATGCATTAAGGTGCCAGATCGGACTTTCCCCCTGGGCATCTTGGCCCAGGTAGGTGGTAACTGGGGCATGATCTGAAATACCCCTGGGAAGGATCTCTGATCCCGTAGTGAGGAACAAAGTAGGAGCTGGCATGAAAGCATAATCGATGCGTGAACTGGTGTTGTGTGCTGTGGAGGTGTGAGTATAAGCTTGTGTGTGTCGGTTCCAGGTGCGACAGACATCGCAAAGGCCAAGGCAAGACGCCCAGTCTGCAAGGTGGGAAGCCACGGGCGAAGGGTCAGTCCAGGCCCTTGAACTGTCAGCAATGTAGGAAACGGTCATGTTGAAATCTCTGCCCACAATGGTGACCCCTGGGGAAGCCCCGCCAATACCTGCTTCACCACATGTAACGTAGGATGGGGCAACTAGGGTGGGGGGGGGCGGGGACATAAACGTTCAACAAATTGTGGGACTGACCATTGATAGCCCCCCTCAACAGTAACATATGTGCCTTGTGGGTCCTGTCGGTCTGACGTGCTGGGGGTGACCATCATGGGGAGGCGTTTGTGAATCAGAATAGCCATGCGGCGAGAGCCCTTCATGTGGCCAGTTAGTATACCTTGTTGTACCTATAAAGGGTACCAATGAAGGTGATGTCATTTGAGAGATCATCAGTGATGTCACTGACCATGTCATGAGTGATGAAATATGTGATGTCATAAGAGGAGAAGATGTGGTCTAATGGCTAGAGCGGTCGACCTCGAAGCTGGGGAACCGGGTTCAAGTCTCAGCAGGGGCACTCAACATCCTGTGATTCTGGGCAAATCACTTAATCTCCCAGTGCCTAACAAAATGAATGTGTCTGTGTGTAACGCTACTGGTGCTCATGTAAAGCTCTCCGATACCTTCCCGTCGAGTTCACGCTATATAAAACTCCCCAAAAACTTGCGGGCGTAACTTATAGTTAGCTCAGGTAACTAATTGCTGAATTTCACTGGTTTTGTATGAGTGAAATCTGAGCCTAACTATAACGCCCCTGAAACCTACACACACATATATATATCTATATATTCTTTTAGGAGTACCACACATTTTAGTATTATAATTTGTGAAGGAGACAAGAATAAATCTTCAGCTAACCAAGCAATCACGAACAGATACAATGTTACAATGTCACTTAAACACTTACTAAGAGCATTTTTTAACAAGCATTGGCATAGCCAATAGGTCTCGCCTTTGGGACCTTATAAGTGTTTAGTTATGCAACAGTTGATGTTGTTGCACCAAGGATATTGTGTTGCATATCTAAATACTTATAAGGTCCCAAAAGCGAGACCTATTGGCTATGCCAATGCTTGTTGTCATGGTAATTACTCCTTCTGCCCCAAACGCCAGTTGAATGAGTGCAGTGTCCAGTCACTCTCACAATGCCATGAAAGCCTTTGTTTGCCAAGGCATGAGCATTTGTGCAATATGTGGAATGCAGGAGATAAAACAAAAACAACCCTTATAGTATGCTCTTTTAGTAATACCCTGGGAACCTACTGGGAGAGGTGGGGAGCAACATAGAGCCTCGGAGACAGCAAGAAAAAAACAGACTTTCATGAAGTGTTGAATGATAAATAAAAACAGAGTTCCCTAAAAGTGAGTAGTGGAAGGATACACGTCAACCAATCAAAAGGATAGTAAAGAGGTTACATAAACAAAATTTGACCCTCAATTGCCACATAATTCTTATGCCACCGTTTATAAGACCAGCCAAGATCAAATGCCTGTCAGCTGGTTAATCTATCTAGATTCTGTAGTAAAGCAATGTGGCAGCTTAATGCACCGTAAAATGCAAGATTTGGCAAAGCTAATAGGTTGCTCGTTTATAATAAGAATGCCATGGAACTGGCTTTGACAATGCATCTTAGTAAAGAATTGTTTAAAAACTAAAAGAAAGAAACATTTCAAAATAGTGGACGAAAAGCAAGCACATATTGAAAGGGATCTCAAAACTGTACACTCAACTCAATATGTTCAGTCTTTCTACACGGCATGGTTTATTTATCAAAGACTGTTTATTCAGGAAACTCTGCACAGATTTGAAGAATAAAAAGTTTATAGGAAAATGTTTGCCAACGTGTCATTTACTTTCCAGAACTCAGAAATGAAAAAATGCTCTAGTTATTTGGCCAACAGCAGTAGTGCAAAGAACAGATCTATGGGCCTACAGAAGAAGACATCTCCCTTGCCTTCATTTGAATTACACTTTCTGCCTCAGACTCTAGCTGAGTGAGTGCAGCATGCACCCACTCCCCTAACGCCATGAAAACCTTTATTGCGAAGGTTTGAGTATTTCTGTAATATTTGGAATGCAGGAGATAACACACAAAAAAATCCTTATAATCTGCTCTTTTAGTCAAACTGGGAAAAATATACCTGTTGCTGTTCATTTACAGACAAACTAGGCAACACAGAGCATGGAGTGAGCAAGAAAAAACACACAAACACACGTTCAGATGAAGTGTAGCATGAAAAATGGAAAACATAGTTCCCTAAATGTGAGTAGTGGAAGAATACAAGTCAACCAATCAAAAGGATGGTAAAGAGCTATGCTGGGCAGGGGAGGCAATCACAAGAGGATCAAGGTAAGTCGTGGAATACGAAGCAAGCAAATGAGAGTGGCAAAATAAGTCAACCAATGGTAGGTAATGGGTGAATTTTAAGCCTACTGTAAGTTTTTGGCATGGTCCACAAAAGGCTATTACCTACCGAACAGCTTAAAGCTAGCCCAAAAAGAGCAGAAACATTATTCTTCATCCACCCCATTTTTCTTCATCTACAGGGTGGTTGATAGCCAAGATTTGCCCTATTCAATCAGCTGCTAAGTAAAGAGAGTGCATTCTGACCACGTCAATAACAGCTTGATCATCTATGAGCAGATGACTTATTTAATTGAAGGGTCTACCATAGGAACGAACACCTTTCTGAGGTCTCACTTTAAGCTACCCATCTCCAATTCTGATTTTTTTACTCTTACGAATATCTACCCTCATTTATAAAGCTAAAAAAATATTGGAACTCTACTCCTAGCTTGCACAAAAATATGTTTCATAATGCACATAACGCTGACAGAATGGAACATTTTGTGTTTAAATGCATCCCAAATTTTATTTTTTCAACCCTGCGCACAAAGTACAACCCCAAAGGGCCCACTATGAGGGGTCGCCATATTCTAACAGCCAGCTGAGGGACTGAAAAATTACATGTAATCATTAGCTGGTCAGAAACAAAATGACTTTGATTACAACAGTGGTCGAAGTGTCGCCAAGCGTCCATTCAATCTACATTAGTCTGAAAGGGTTTTTTCTTAAGTGAGACAACTTAAAAATTCTTTAATTTATTACACATTAAATACAAAATTGCTTTCATTTATAGCATTAATAGTATCGGACTAAACAAAAAAGTGCATCTTGAACATCTTTGTTGCTAGTACTTCACGCGCACGTAATATGTATGTATTATCTTGATTTACACTGGCTGACCCAGTTCTTCACCGAAAAGAAATCGGACATTAGTCTGAGCCAGAAGCAACCTCACAGCTGTGGGTATTGAAACCTGATCCGGGCTTTTCCAGTAACACTGTAACCCCGGTGTCCCCGCAGACAGACTGCTCCAGTGAGACCAGGACAGTCCCCTTACCATCACCCTACGGCCCAATGTCAACCAGGCTGCAAAATGAAAAAGAAATGGCGGCCGCGCGGTTTTAAAAATAAAATAAACAGTGGTGCGCGCGCACCACAGAGGAGCGGAGGGGGGAGGAGGGAGCGCGGCAGCCTGCTCAGCTGACCAGACGCTCGTGCGTCATGGCCTTTTGCCGGCATGTGTTTACAATTATCGCGCCCGCGTCTGGGCACGATAATTGGAAACACATGTTTGCCGCGCGTACCCATCCCAAAAAGGCCAGCCACGACGCACGAGCGTTTTTTGGACTGCTTTTCAAACTCACTTACTAAAAGTCTTCGCCTCTAGCAGCGCTTGCGCGCTACTCGAGGCTCGACCTAAAAAGGAGATGGAAAATAAATGAAATTTATGGAAAATAAATCACCATATAACTTTCACTGAGTGCGTGCAAAATAGCCAGCATTGAAAGTTAATATAAACGTTTCCTTTTTAAAAAAAGCAGTCTATGAACCTTTTTTGTCATTGAAGAGAAAGGAACTATTTTAGGTGGATGTGAACAGTGTGTACAGGCTTTGTACAGTCTTTTAGCGTGAAGAGAGCCAATGGGAAAAGTGGCTTGACTTATTGCTCCATGCTGTATGCTGTGATGGGCAAAAAACGTGAATGGCAATTTAAAAGGAAATTGGATGAAGTCGGCTGACCAAAAGCCCTTCTAGGTATGAATATTGTGTATTCATTTTATGGAAAAACACTAGTCTGGTGAGACAGGACCTTGATCTAAAGATAAGGATAGATGAGTTACTCATGCAGGTCATGGGAAATCTTCATAACTCTACATAACTATTCATCAGCCAGAGCTTCTGACCTCCACCTCACTGTAGGAGCACTGCTTGCTGCGCGCCCTTTTCCAGCAGACTTTGGAACTGCTGTACCCTCTCCTCATGAATGCTTTCGGACGTGGCAGATGAGATTTGCACAATACATGCTGTGGTCTCCACACCCAAAGCTCATCCAGTCCAGCTTTTTTTAATGTATATTTTAGGATGTACTTGTATACCTGTCTAGTGCACCATAGGTTTAGGGCTGCAAGCAGTAGGATGCAAGGAAAAAACTGGACTGGATTAGCTACTTCCGTGTGGAATTTGGAATCATGAGAGCTCTGCTTGCTGGATGTTACCTAACCACCGCTTGTGGCACTTTCAGAAGCAAACATTTCCGTAAACACAAAAGGGGAATTGTGTGAGAAGGGGCCCCATGTCATGTGACTCCATCAGCCAGACCTGGCTTTTTAGAAACCAGAACTTTGCATTCTGGGACTGCGATTTTCACATTAAAGCTACGGGCTCAAAAATCCCGGCGTGAAAAGTGCCGTTGGCTGAAGGTTTTACACAAGATGTGGGGCCACTTGGAAGCCATAATCAATGCTGTGGGGCTATGTGCACCCGCAAAGATGAAAGGGGAGAGGTTGTGGCCTTACAGCCAGAGCTGCCGACTTTGGAGCTGGGGAACCAGGTTCGAGCCTCGGCGTCGGCTCAGCTTCCTGTGATTCTGGGCAAATCACTTAACCTCCCAAAAATGAATGTGTCCTTGTATAACGTAACCGGTGCTCATGTAAAGCGCTCCAATACCTTCGGGTCGAGTTCGCGCTATATAAATCTGCAACAAAAAACAAACATAACCCCCCACAAGCTACACACAGATGTCTGCATCCGGTGGCTTACCCACTGAGCTACCTCAGAGTGTGTGCATCTGTTTCGGGCTGCAGTACTCGCAGGCACTGATTGCTGTGCAGCCTAGTAAACAAACACAGTCTACCCAAAGATAATGCAGGCTAGACTTCCAATACAGACCAGCCCTTGTGTGAAAAGCACCAGGCATTCTTCAAGGACCGAGCTCCCTTCCCCCAGCCAGGATTTGTGCTCTGGATGTTCCTGCTGCAATCAGCCCCCTTGTTCTCCGGTTGGAGTGGGCGGGAGGAAGGTCATTAGAGAAGATGGTGGTTGGATTTCACTGGTGGGCGTTGAATTCCACAGCTGAGCGCTGATTACAAGAAAGCAGGTGGTTTCAGCCCCGCCTTCCCGGCTTCAGAGGGACTGCAGCGCAACAGAAAATAACCAGCTTTAAGAACAAGGCGAAAAAACAAAAGCTTGAAGTGCGTCTGGATGCAGAATTATTTGATAATGCAGCTCGTTATCCAAGAGCTAAACATCATCTCTCACTTCAAAGGAGGGCCATTCGGTTCTTCACTGCACACTTTTCACAAACAGTTGTGATGGCAACTGCAAACTCACACATAGATCATGTGTATAGCATGTACTAGGAGCCCCACCCACTGAGCAAACTAGACCAATCTGCCAAGAAATGATTGTCCTAGGACACTGCAAAAGGGACCAGGGTCCTGTATTATATAGGGTGCCCTGGGGAGCAACAGGCCTGCACCCACTTTCTGGCACTTTGGTATTACGGAAGGGGTCTCGGGTACTTGCATGGCCTCTAATGTAATACACACCGCACCGGTGCACATATAGTGCTGGCACAATCATAAGGGGGTGTTTCCTCATTGGCATGGTGCAGAGGCAAAGAGGCTGTCACGAGGCAACATGACTGTCTGCCACAAAAAACTGGTGCACGGTCAGCTCCCCCTCCAAGCGCGCACCTGAAATGGCTGAAGAGGAGTCCCATGGACCATCACGCATCCCACTGCAGGACAGGTCAGTCACTCACTGCACCCACTGCAAGGGGGATCTCCTCCCCCTTTAGAAAGCAGGTCGGATGCTGCATAAACTGTGAAAGATGGAGTGGTTACTTCAATTAGTTCATCTTTCACTAATGACCTGCCTCCAGGGTATGCCCGAGTTTGCTGCTGCCCAGGGGGAATAAAACCCAATAGCACACAATGGGGCAACAGAACACACTGTTTGCGCCAAGCGCACGCACCTTGTTAAAGGTGCACAATGGCACAACAGGAACAGTGCACCCTTGGTATAATATGGCCCCAGGGATTGAGGGGTGACCATGCCTGCGGTGGTTAAGGGGCCCGGACCGTGTCCATTCGAAGGTTATTTGCTTTGTTCTTCGGGGTCTCCATGGTAAAGGGCCAGGGAATCTCACCTCCAATATGTTCAGCTTATTTCACTGGACTCATATTTTCTCTTTCTCGTCCCAGGTCTCACATAAAAGGAGGATTCTGCACACACCCTTAAAGTGATAAGAAGCACATGAACAGTGCCTTCCCCCTCCTGTGCTACACCCTATACAAGGGACCGTAGCCCCTCCTTCCTGCTGGTGCAACTGGCCAAGCCCGAAGAACCAAAGCTGTGAACAAGTGGGAGGGACTAAGGCCTGGGCTGAGAAAGAGAAAACAGAATAATAGGATTTATTGGATGTTACCTTCTAATTTTTCGTCCCAGTCTAAATCCTTACTTTATTGGGCATACCCATGCTAAGACGAGGCTTTGGCAAAGAATAACAGAGATGAAACCAATCAGAATGCAACACCCAGGTGACATTTTTAATGTTTTTAAAACACCTTAACCAGAGACAGTAGACAAAACCCCAGTGCCAAATGTTGAAGGATTCTGAAAATGACATCCAGTAGGTAATGAGACACAAACGTTGACATCACAGCCCAAGTAGCTGCCAAACAAATGTTCGAGAGAGAGACCTCCTCACCCCATAAGGTGACCATGACTCTAGTGTAATGCCCCTTAATGTTTCCCAGCAATTCCTTTCTTGCAAGCTTGTAAAAATTTCAAATGGTTGATTTCACCTGGCAACCCAGAGTAGCCTAAGGAGTTAAATGCTTGCCTGCAGGACTAAAGTTAACGAACAGGTTAACACGCTGTTCCAATGCAACCTTATCCAAATAAATGGACAGTTCTCTGCAAACATCTAGAGAATGCAACAGTGTTTCTTCCAGAGCAAAAGGACTTGGATAGAGTACCGAAAGAGAAAGCTCAACCTTTCTGTGAAATCTGGACAAAAATGTGGTGATGAATCCTGGATCCAGATGAAGAACCATCCTGCTTGGAACGACATGAAGATAGCAAGCTTGAAAAACCAAAGACTCCAAATTCCATTAATTTTCTGGTCGAGTTGATAGCAACCAGAACATGGTGGTTATAGGCGTTAAAAGATGACAACGTCCTGGAAGCCTGAACAGCAGTGGACACGACTTCAGGTAACCCCAGATTCTGCAAAACTAATCATTCAAACTCTACACTAAATGTGCAGTATCAGGAGAGACAACAGTGATGAGGGGGGGGATTGAAAAGGGAATGGACACACAAGAAGTATCCACTCCTGAGCGGAGGAAAGCTGATGTAATATCAGAAGCCAGAACTTCCTGGGCCAGAATGGAACAACGAGGATGATCCTCTGATGGCACGTCAAGAAACAGGCCGAAGCTTTGAGATTACCAGGAAGGGAGGAAAGCGAAAGAAGACTCTTGGGCCAATAACAAATCAGACCATTCACCCCCTAGGCATGTCTCAGTCATGACAGTTCTCAAATGTGCTTCAGAGACACCCTCAAAACCTCCCAGACTCTCGTACATCGGTGTTCGGTCAGGGGAGGCATCCCTTAACCTTTTGGGAAAGTCCTTACTCTCCATAACCCACATAGCAAAGACACTCTTGATATATTGATCCAAATAACAGCTCCAAGTAGCATTTAGCAAACACATTGAGCTGCTTAAAAGGATTATACATATTCCCTTGCACTAACCAGGTTGGCCCCCTTCTTCCTGGAATGGCGTGATCCTCAAGCTCATCAAAGACCGACGAATGCGCTGGAAGCGCAGAGAGAAGAGGACTGAGCTCGGTGGCCAAGAGATTCATTACAGGGGACCCACATCTCTGCAAATCATGCAAAATATTGTCCAAGACAGGCAAAACTCTTGAGATGGGGAGAACTCCTGACTCGGGGAGTCTACCTTAGAATTATTCACTCCCCTGATGTGTACTCCTGAGAAGGTCTTGGTCATAGGGTTGTCCGTTCGCAGGATGACAGATTTGCCCTGGACGTTAGTGACAAAGGTCTTCAAGGAGGGGAGAATTGCAGACAGTTCCTTGCAGTTGGTGGAATGACTCAGCTCTTCGTTTTCTCTCTCTGAGCTGAGAGAGACTCCAACATTGCTACCCGGTCCAGTCAAGAGGCATCCGTGGTCAGGATTATTGGTTGCAGAGAAGCAAGTGGAAATCCCTTCCTTAAATGAGTTGGTATCATCCACCAATAAAGTTCCTGGCTAATTTTCTGGATCACAGAAGCCTCAGCTCCTAAAGGCGAGAGACTAGATCCCAAAACCTGAGAATATGTCCCGACACTGGAGATGTGCCCACAGAATGACAAAGATTGAGGAGACTTGGAAAGGAAACAAGAAGGAAAAGTATGATACAGCATAATCAGAAGGGAGGATCCATTCCAATCTCACCGGAGATGGGTGAGTGACTCTCCCTTCTCCGGTGAGTCAACTCCAGCTTGAAGTAAGCCACGGATCTAAGAGGAAATGGTGAGTGACTCTCCATTTCCCCCTAGATCCGTGGCTTACTTCAAGCTGGAGTTGACTGGTGAGCCATCAAAGACATCACGTGCAAATGAAGTCAGGAAGCATGTTCTGGAAGTAAGGACAGCATTCCCATATCTGTCTGGAATTGAGCCCATATAAATGGGAGATCTTGGATACGTACTACTCTGGATTTGTTCAGTTTGACCATGAAACCCAGGAAGGATGGAATCTTACAAATTGATTCAACATCAACTAAAGACTGGTCTCCTGAAGGAGCATGCACTAGCCAGTTATCTAGATACTGATGGGGGAGGGGCTACCCCTTTGTTGTGAGGGACAGTGAACACCTGGGCCAGGAGCTTTGAAAGGTTTCTTGGGCCAATTTCAGTCTGAAAAGGAAGGACTGGATAGCAAAGTGCAATGGCCTGTAGTGAGGAAAGTCAAACTGGGACATGAAGCTAGGCATCCTCCAAGTGCAGAGCCACTAGAAAATCTCCTGGCAGGGTTTTGGGACATAGAAAGAGTGAGTAGAAGCCCAAATACATAGGATAGGACCCAAACAGGTTTTGCATAGACACCCATTTACTTTTCTGTCCACTACATCCGCTGGATTGGACTCTTCAGTGACCACCGATGATCTTCCTACCCGGTTCGGTAGGCTGGATTCACAGAGACAGAAAGAGGAAAGTCAGGAACATCCACCATATACAATCTGGTTAGGAAATGAGGGACTGATCTTCTCCATCTCTTTCCACTAGCATCCTTGGCAGCAGGAATCATAAAGAAGGATCCAGAAGGGTGCTGACAAAAATGGGAAAATAGAGTATCCCAGGTAGAAGGGGCCTGTACAGGTTCTATAGGCAGACCCAAATTCTCTCTCAGGAATAAGAAAAATGGATCCAAGCTGCTCACTTTACCCACTAGTCTCCCCCTGAGGTCAGACGAAGCTTTATCTGACTTCATGGGAAGACCCGGAGGAGAGAGAAGGTACAGGACAATGCAGTAAGTCCTGTGAGGAGCCTTCTGTTGAGAAATCAGCTCAGTAAAAGTCTCAGTCAAGAGAGTTCTCAAATATACTTCAGAGACACCCTCAAAACCTCTTAGACTTGGATGTCCTGTCGGTGGAGGCATCCCATAACCTTTTGGGAAAGTGCCTGCTCTCTGTGGTCCACATAGCAAAGACACTCTTGATTAAGGATTAGAGGAGAGGATGTGGCCTAATGGCTAGAGCGGTCGACCTTGAAGCTGGGGAACCGGGTTCGAGTCTCGGCAGGGCTGCTCATCATGCTGTGATTCTGGGGAAATCACTCAATCTCCCCCAAGCCTACCAAAAATGAATGTGTCCGTCTGTAATGTTACTGGTGCGCATGTTAAGCGCTCCAATACCTTTGGGTCGAGTTTGCGCTATATAAAACTCAAAAAACAAAAAAAGGCTCCTAGTTTTCAGTTATTACTGATCTTTACAGATAAATATAGACAGAAAACAATGTGTTTCCTTTCTGTATTTATTTTTAAAAGTAGAAAAATACAGAAAATTAAGCATCTTGTGAGTGACTCTCCATGCTGTCTTTCATGAATTCCAGGCCAACAGCTAAGCAAACAGACAGCATGGGGAGTTAAAAAACAAGATAAGGTTTCCTTAAATCCAGGCAAATGTTAGCATATATTTGTGGTATGATGCTAATATGTGAAACTAGAGATACGCTCTACTTAGGTCGGGTGTTGTGTATTAGAACTAAGGGAAAGTGATCCTTTATAAGGACGAGAACCCTCACTCACCCAAGGGTGACATGCTTCATCATTGGGCTCCCTCCTCACATCGGGGCCGCAAGGTCCCAGATGTGGGCTACAACTTTCCACCTAATGTAGTTGGTGGAGAGGAGCTGAGGTGTTTTGAATTGGGGATGCCACTGAGCAGTATGAGTGAGTAAGGGGCAGAGTGCAAAAACAAAATAAGTGAATGGTTAAAACTATCTCAGGGGCTCAATTCTTTATTCAGTAGTGCCCTTGGATAGGATTAAAAAAAGAGAGGACTGGAGGTTCAGAGCAAATATACCCCCTTAGTGGTCAACATGTTTCTGCCTTTGCTAGACCCTAGAGTGGTCGAAGAAAGTGGTTCACGAAGGTTGACAATGGCTTGAGGAGTGACCCGATGCCAGAGATGATCGGGCGTCCACTTCGACCACTTGTTTGTGAGATGCCTACTTATCTCCAGGATACGAAAGACATCCTGAGACTACTAACAGACATTCCTTTTGATGCCCAGAGAGACTACCTTGTCTCATTTGACATAGAGTCTCACTATACTTGCATCCCCCAAGATGAGACTCTTGCCGCGATACAAACCCTGCTAAGCAATAGGAACTTGGACACCATCTCTCCAGTACATTTCATCATGAAATGTGCACGACTCACCATGAAGGAGAATTTTTTCTAGTTCGAGGACACGTTGTACCTACAAACATCGGGCACTTCTATGGGCAGCGTTTTTGCACCTAGCTTGGCTAATCTGTACGTGCACCTGTTTGAGCAAGAACACATCCTGACAGAAAACAACCCTTACAAAACCCACATCCTGCTGTGGAAGCGTTATTTCGACGATGTGTTCGTCATCTGGCGAGGAGAACCAGAGACCATCACGGACTTCCATCAATGGCTCAACACAAAGAACGAATTCTTGAAATTCACATTTGAGTTTGGTAACATCAGTTTACCATTCCTGGACATCCGCATTTTTCCCACAGGCAATGGACTCGGGACAGAGCTCTACATGAGTACTCGGTTTACATGTGATCAAATGTTTCTATCAACAGATTTTTGGCAAGGAGATGTGTCAATATAATTACCACAATGTTTGACACAACTAACATCCTTTTTTCCAGAGCAGTGCCCCTTCCCTGAGCTGTTGCCAGGTTGAGGTGAGGCTTCTTATCCGTACGTTACAGGTAAATTAATCTTTAACTTTTATTTTTGTCAAATATGACAGACTAGTGACGATAAAGTGTATCCAATATGGTCCTGTATATGCGTCTTCTAATCTACTTGGAGCCACATGCATTTTTGATTTCTCCTGTTGCTTGTGTTTTTTTCTATAGGTAGGACCAGTAAATCAGCTACACTATCTGCAGGATTACTGGTTTTGTATTTCACTTTAATTTTCTAGCACTTAACACTTTTTCCGCAGTAGCACATTTTGAGGTCCTGACGAAAACCGTGACACCTATTAGGGTCTTTATGGCTGAAACATGTAGATCTGTTTTCGTCTCACACATGTAGTTATAATTTCACGCTGCAGGTGCACTGTTTTTAATCCTGGCACCAGGAACGAGTCAATAGAGTTTCCCCAGTTGCTCTTGGTAGCTAGTTTTAACATCACTATCCCCACACTTTGTATTTTTGTTGCGCTGTGCCCTTCACCCAACGAGTCTTTTCTCTTCTCATCTACAGGATTTAGTTCATCCAAAATAGAGTAGGAATAAAACATCCCTTAGCTCCTCCCTCTCAGAGAAGGAGTTGTAGCCCCTGGCGGGGCTAGGATTTTCCGCCAAGAGGAGAATCCCAGATGATGAAGCATGCCACCATCGGTGGGTGATGGGATTACGTCCTAAAGAAGGGATTCCCCCATAAGCACTGGGAGACAATTTCTTGTCTCTTCTTAGTTTGGTATTCTAGACCCGAGGATTTCTTGTGTTTGTTTAAGAAAATTAAATGACAAGAACAAGGGGGATCTGGATTTTAACAACTTTATGGAATGCAAGGTGTCCATCTATGAGATGGATGGAGACATGGTGGCTGTTCCAGTCTATTGCACCTCGATAGGAGACGCACCGGCCTCCCAATCGCGTCTTGTTTAAGGACGGTTCAGCAAAGAGGAGAGGATGATTTAAGTAAACCACATGCAGCACAGTAAGACTTGAAACGTGAATGCAAGTACCAGGGAACAAACTTATGGAAAGCACTGTTGACAAGGCTCTCAAAACGATACGGTTGGAAGCAGGAAGCCAATGCAAGGTGTCAAGGTGGCAGACATGTTGGAGTGATGGGAAAGGAGGAAGAGAAGATGAGCAACATTCTGTGGTCCCTGGAGCGGAGCTACCTGTCCAGCTAGAAGTCCACCATATCAAGAGTTACAGTACACTCAAGCCAAGACATGATGAACGCCTGGACCACAGACAGCCCGGAGGATGAAGATAGATGTGGAAGAATGATCCTTTTTTATTGCTGACTCATATTATTGAAAATGAGCTGCGCCTCTGTCCTCTGCAATTTCATTCTTTGCCGAAAATGAGATTAAAAGTATCTAGTAGATGACAGCAGAGGGATAAGACCCAATTCACATAATATCCTGATTAATTATAGTTTGCTTTAGTATAGCATTTAATACAGCAGCTTTTCTGCTTCTAAGTACTGTAAGTAATAAGTCTTGCTATTGTGAAATAGAACAGTACTCAATGTTCGACCTGGGTAGGGTGAGAAGCTGAGTAGGCCTTGCCAGGTTTGGAATGAAAAACCCTCAGACCTCCACAAATGCCCGCATCATGATCTTAACTAACCGAGGCGCCCTACTGAAGAGGGGCGTTGGGATCTAAAATAAAGTTTTGGACTTTGGAGAGGAGAAGGGAGAGAGGTAACTCGCAGCAGCATAGCCAGTGTGCAGCTACGGCCCGTGCAGCTAAGAGCGGTGGGGCCCGGTGGGGGGAGAGGGGAGGGATTTCGATGGACGATGACAAATTAATTATTTACCCTCGTCATCCGTCGAAATCCCACTCCGCCGCTCTCACCTGCACGGGCCCCGGCTGCCAGTGTGTCCTGGGCCCTAGTGCAAGGACGGAAACTGGCCCTTGGCTGCTGTTTGAATTATAAAGTACAGCAGTAACCAGGGCTTAAAGGGCTCCTCAGGCCTCTGTGCCCCGGTGCCACTACACCTGCTGCACCAGTGGAAGTTGCACCCATGGTAACGTGTACGAGCAGAGACAGGTCCAACAGGTCAGTGTCTTCCCCCTGGCATGTGTAAGGCTCTACCAGTTTAGCTTGGCACGTGCCACTGCCTGGATGGAACTCGCCAGAGAGCGTGAGAGGCGATTAGGGCGCGAACACCTGCTCGAAACTGGCCTCACCCAGGAGTTGGCGGAGTCAGTGCCTTTAAAGGGGTTCGTATGTTCAGCTCTCGCCATCCACGGGATGAAGCGAGCAGCCATTCTTGTGGTCTCAGACTACGGTGCTCTGAGCCCTTAGAACCAGGTTCATGCTCTGGAAATACTGTTAGATAAATATTAACAAGGCGAAGAGACGCGGTTCGGAGCTCTGACTCCGTCCCCGGCTGCGGCATCCATTGGGGTGTGACGCCTGTCCCGCAGGGGTGAGACGTGTGAATCACTCCCACTGACTCACAGAGGCACCTGTCTCTCACACACCCCTAGGCCGCGTCCAATAACTTTCTACCTGCCACAAGCTTCAGCCGCGACCACTTCAACTCATCCAGTGCCCCTCACACGGTGTATAACAAAGATGTATACAATGGACGCCCAGGACTGACACGTGACCTGGGGTCCCGGAGCACGTGGTCACCCGCCCCACAGCATAATGTCCGTACCTGCCAACGACAGGTGTGTGATACCGCCAGACAGTCCAGGCTTTTTAGCAAGAAGCGCTTTGCATGCTGTGCTTTTTCAACTTGTATTTCAAAACCAAAAATTCATCATTTTGCTAAAAGCCAGGACTGGCCGAAGGTGTCACAAATGACAAGTTGCCAATTGGAGGCTATGAATGTCTTAAGCTTTCGCGTCCTGCCAGTCTGACTCTGGGCACGGGGTTGGAGTCCTGAGTACATTGCAATGTCTGTCCCAAGTAGAGCTATCAAAAAAAATCTAAGTAACAGGGGGGTCAGACTTATCGCTTCACGTAATAAAGTAGTGCATTCTGGGAGTTGTAGTCTTAATTTCATATTAACGTAACGAATATGAACTAAAGGAAAAATATATTGTGCCGTCCATGGATAGAGTGAATTGGTAAGCTTAGCTTCAGTCACTTTCCCTGCACTTTTCGTCAAATGTTGGTAATAAACTGCCCACTTTTCCGAAAAAAGGTAATCATTGAATCTAGCAATAGGCTCAACTCTTCCCAGATGTGCACAGAGTCCTTTCCAATTACGTGGGTTTGTCCAGCTCCCTTGCACCTGTGGGCTGTCGGCTCCGAGGAGTGTTTTGGAGGGGACCCAGAAGGCGCGAGCCGCTCCCCAAGATGGTTGCCCTGCCTTTTGGCTCTTATCGAGCTCGGCTCTGAGAATACGAGACTCCTTGGTAGAATGTTGTCCATCCTTGTGCGCCTGGAGTATAGACACAAGCACGAGCTGGTATATATTGTCAATTACTTATCAAGGAGAATTGAGTTTAAATCCCTGATCCGCTGCTTATGAAAATGTGATCGTGGGCAAATGCCTTTATCTCCCCATGCTTTGATTCCCTTTGCTGCAAATAGCTGGCACCCATCAGCAATAGGATACATACTATATAAGAACACGGTATAAGAAATAGCCCATACTGTATAAGACATATCCCATTCCTAGTGAGAAGCTGTGGGCTTAAAAGGTTTGTTCATGTATCTGGAGGCCATCACTGCTTCTTCTGCTAGGGCGCGTAGGAACACGGGCAAAAATGGGCTTTCTTAAGCAGAAAAAAATGACAAATCACCTTTTTTCACATGCCCGGTACATCGACTCTGCAAAAGTGGCGCACCTTTACCAGTCTCTGCAGTCACAGTCCAGATTCTCACATTATAACATACGTGCGTTGTTCGTCCAGTCCTGTTTTGTTTTTATTTTCCATGTGATACTTTTAGTTTTGACTTTTCAATACAACAATGCATGCAAGTCCCAGCTGCAAATACCAGAACGTCGAAAAGAAAACCGAACTGGACGAAAAACACCCATCTGTCACGGAGAGATCATGTTTGACACTTTTACCATTCCTTACTTTTTGGCAATAAACATTCTCCATCCTGGGACTTGTAGTTTTGCGTTTCTTCTTTGGCGCATGTGCCCATAAAACCCAGAATGCGACGTGAGGTTTGATCAAAGGCTAGAATTATTAAATGTTTCAGGACAAGGAGTTAGTTGCCAAGTAGGACAGACATGTAGGAGAGACAGAGGCGCAACTAGAGCCAAATTTCGGGGGGGGGGGGGGCTGACTCTTCCAGCAATAGGCTGAGTAGGGATGCAGGGGCTCTAAAAAGGGTGAAAAACAACAGAGCCTCATTTACAAGCAAATGGTCTTTTAAAGACCTGTGAAGTACTCGGGTGCGGCTGTGTGTGTGCTCGGGAAGCTGTCTCAGCCCGGGCTGCCACACACGGGGAGGGGGGGCTGAAGCCCTTTGAGCCCAATGGGCGTTGCGCGCCTGAGGAGAGATAATAAGAGTAAAAACGTCATGTAAAACTTTGTAGCACACGCCTATCTGCAAATCAACCGAGCACGTAACAGCAGCAGGGAAGAGAACGCGCTATACCGGGCTGTGCGGAGGAATCCGCCGAGAGTGAAGGTGCACGTAGAAGGCAAAGAGTGCGGATGACGCAATAATCTACACTAGGGTGCACACGTCGCAAAGGGGTGTAGTAAAGAAGGTGGGTATGAGGGCCCACTTTGAACCCAATCATTGGTGCCTTTTTCTACTCACCAAGTGTTGTGGGGTTATTTTCTTGCTTTTTAGATACATGGATACAATGCACGCTTGCTAAGCCCTTTGGCGCAAACCAGCGTTTTGCGCCTGTTTTTGTTATAATTTCGGCTTTTCTGTCCGGTTACAAAGTGAGCAGGGAGGCTCGCCGTTTTGACAATGTGTGCGTAAAAAAGGCCTCTTAAAAAAAGGTTCCCACTGTGGCCGGCAGAGGGCTCTAGACACTAATACTAGGCGGCCTCGCTTCTAAGGCATCCAATTGAGTTTGACTTCTGTGAAACTCTGATGGCACCCTGGGGCGGGCGTGGGCGACCTTCGGGTGGAGTCACTGCATGAGGCGGGCGTGACTGGGCCAAAACGCACCAGTCACGTCTGGGTGAGGCCTGAGCCATTCCCTGTGAAAGGCCAGGTACGAAAACATGTGCAAGGCGATAAACTACCTGACTCAGCGCCTTCTCAGATTATTTTTCAACACCGTCCTGTGACAGCTATTAATTTTCTTTTACGATTTTTAAATAATAACTGCCCTCGATTTAAAGTTGGATTCAGCTGGCATTAGTATCAATTTCAGAAACCTTGTTTGGAAGGGAGGCGAACATGATGAAGGGCATCCATTTCAGTGGCGGCTGGCATGCAGTAAATAATACAGTAAAAAACACCGTAAATAAAATAAGCCACTTACCTCCTGTAACAAGGCGAAGTCCTCCGTCGTCTTCTCTCCTCGAGGCAGGCTCCCAAGCAAATCCTGGTGCTGCTCTCATGCTCATGAGAGCAGCGCCCTGATTGGATTGAGCGATCTCTGTTGGCGCTCCCGAGGGCACTGGCTACCCACACTTACTCTTAACCCTGGGTTTAGAGGTTTAAAGTGCACATGTCTGGCTGGTCGTTGCAACCAAGGCCAACAAGCCATGCACACTTTAAACAAGTGAAAAAGGGAATCTACCCCGTTCTGACACTCTGTTCGGGGTGGCGAAAAATAAAATGGTAATGCATTAGCTTCCTTACCATTTTATTTTTCGTCTCTGGGGGCATTTCAGTGGGGCAGCGCTCCTCTGCTATAATGGAGGAGCCGTCCCTGATTGCTTTGTACAGTAGAAGTAGTGGAAGGGAAGTGACGTAACGGCCAGAACTGCCAACTTTGGATATGGGTACCCACCCGGGTCCGAGTGTCAGCGGCTCAACATCCTGTAATTATATCTTGCCTATCAAAAATGAATGTGTCCTTGTATAATGTAACTGGTGCTCATGTAAAGCGACCTTCAGTTCGAGTTTGTGCTATATAAAAACTACAACAAAAAAAGATAGTATTTCCCAACTTCTGATCATACTTTCAGCGGCAGATCCCGTACCTTTTTGTAGCCATGCGTGGGAGCACTTCAAGGTGGCCTCATGAGGCTCTGCACTATCTCCATTCCACCCTGGAAGTGACGGATCAGAGCCACATGTAAGCACAGCTCCTGCACACTGACGTAAGTTCCTTTCTTTCTGTGCCATCTGACAAGGATGCAGAGCTCCACTCCTGACTTTGCTGTTTTTCCGACAACTTCAGAGTAAGAGTTTAGATGTTGCTGGTTCAGGTTGCAGAATTTCAGTCAAAACATTTGTTTTAGACTCAGCGGAGGGCAGCTATAGTACCACAACATCAACTCTCCTCCAAATCACCGCTGCAAACGAGGGAGTTTCTTCTGTTGGTGGCCCATGCAGAAAGCCACCTGAGACAGAGCTTGGCTTTCCACATGGGCCACCAACAGAAGAAACTCCCTCGTTTGCAATAGTGATTCGGAGGGAAGTTGATGTAGTATTATAGCTGCCTTCCGCTGAGTCTAAAACAAATCTTTTGACTGAAATTCTGCAGCCTGAACCAGCAACATCTAAACTCTTACTTCAATGTAATGATACCCTTACATAAACCTTAATGCCCACTTGGTCAAAACAATGTTCTTGCCTATCTGTATGCCGGTAAGTAGCCCAGTGTCACAGACCAACACCTGGTGATCACGATTTTTTCAGCAAACTTCCTACTCCTGAAAGTTCTATTGTAGAGGCTTCGACTAGTAAAGTGAACCCTAACTTATTTCCAACCAATCCTCCGGATAAAGTATCCCAAAGGATTGATGCCTTTCCTCTGTCAGCTTGGTACTGTGATCCGTAAACCCATTCTGCCTGTTTGGCTGCGGCACCCATACCGTTTGGGAAATGTCCTGCGAGATCTTGCCAGCAGTCCTTGAGGACCTTCCGGCCTCTTTGGCTCAAACAGTACATACCACAGACTACATTGGCAGAGCAGTTCAAACTAGCGTTGTCCTCTGCAGACATGCCTCGATGGGGTGTACTGGATTCTCCTGCAATATACAGGCTTTACTAATAGATATAACCCTGGATCGCGCCTCTTTAGAGAGAAGGCAGACTCCACTTTGGAACTCTTTAAAGACAGTAGAGCTACATTGCGTTCCTTGACACCTGCCTAACAATTTCCATTCCAGTTTAGAAAATTTAGGGGCTGCTCTTGGGGAGATACTTCTTTGGTATCTATTCTAAGTTGAGGAACCTGCAGATCAAAGTATACATCAGAAGAACAAGTTACTTACCTTTGGTAACGCTCATTCTGGGGGGCACTTTATTTAACAGCAGGTTCCTCATCTCTCTCACCTCCTGCTCTGTGGAGTGGCCTCTTTTTAACAGCTGAAAAAGGTCCAAGTTAGTGTCCAGCACACTGTTACCAACTATTGTTTATGCTCTGCATCTGAAGGCATGGAAAGGGAAACGAGAGACTGATATCGGCTTTTATGTGGCTCTGTCATTTCTGGAGCAATATGGAACCAGTGCGTAACCTCAGATCAGAAAACCACCTTACAGCGCGTGGGAGTGATGCTGCAAAAAATCTCTAGATCCAGTCTGGTGCCTTGTGGATATTCTAAGGTGAGGGGTCTGTGGTTTGTTAGGGTGTCCAGCAGAAAGAGCGTTACCATAGGTAAGTAACTTGTTCATTAGGGTTACCAAGCGACTCCATTTCTTTGGCACTCCCCGTTTCCAGCGGCAACCGACACAGGTAAACGCGGTGGGGCGGAAGTCAACAGACGACGGAATAGGTATAATTAAAATAGATAAATAATACCTACGTTCTAAAAAACAAAAGTGCCATACCTCTCAACTCACCACCCTTGCTGTTGATAGCAATTGCCTCCAATAATATGTCTTTTACACTTCGTGTCATGCAGGGTAAATATCAAATGTTACTGTACTCAATTGAAGAGGACAGTAAGCTAAGTGGGCGTTGCCAGGATTCAAAATCCTGAACCACACTTCCTTCAAGGAATGAACATTCAGCTCATTGTGCTATGTTCCTAGCATTCTGTTCATGATTCTGCTGCTGGGAAAAGATGAAGCAGGACAGAGCCCATGAATAAAAGGTGGGCAAAAAATTCCGCTCCGCTGGCGGAGTTCTGTCCACTCTGCGCTCAGCTTGGAGCACAGCGTTCCTGCAAAATTCCGCCAACCACCGCATGGTGGAGTTTTTCCACAAGCGCGATTCGCTAACGTTCAGTTGACAACGCAAGTGAGATTTTGCATCCCCTTGTGTGATTTTCGAGCGCTAAAACACATCCGGCGATATTTCTCAACGTGGACGGTCGCTACCATACGTATTGAGAAGGCTGCCGCTTGCAGTGAGAAAGCTGCTGCTCGAGCAGAAAATCTACTCAAGTGGCAGCAAAGAAGCAGTGCCCTCTGGAGTGCCGTGTGGTGCCGTTCACGCTGATTTTACACCACAGAACAAGCTCCAGGTGCTAAAAATCAGTGCAAGCAGCGTGATGTGGCAAAATTCTGCCACTCACAGAACTGCGCAGAATCTCGCAGAGTTTACTCCGCAGAATTCCACAGAGTAAAACTCCGCAAGTACCACCACTCCTAATGAAATGACTACTCCATTAAAAAGGACATGCACTTTTATCATTGTTTATCCTGTGAGTTCTAAAAATAAAATATTTGGTTCAAGCTAGAGGGCTGACAGGTAAAAACAAAATCTTACTTTGTTAAAAAAAAAAAGAACAAAAAAACCCAGTAGTCTCCGGCTAAAACGGAGCGTTTTACCCACCATGCTGCAACAAGGTTAAGAGGCATGCTACACATGAGCAAGTGTGTGGTGGAACGAAAGTAGGAACACTGTACATAGCACATTGTTTGTAGGCACCAGAGTGCTTCGCTGCAGCACCAAAGCATCTTATTGCTATTAAAGCCATGCAATCAATAGTATATTTTTTAGATAATTTGTGACCTGAATAAGAGTGCTTCAGATTGAAGTATTGCCCTATATTATCACTATTGATTAACATGTTTCAGTCTTGAGTTTTCAATAAGGATTGTAAAAAAATTACAGTGGTCTTCCTTGGGCAATTTTCACGATCAGATATCACATGATGTACCGCTGACAACAGGCCTGTTGCCATACCTGACACCTTGAGCACGTCCTGGAGTTTTAGTCCATGGCTATATTTTGGGACTTGTAGTTTCTCTTTTAACACTCTGAATAGGGACTCCAAATCCTTAGTGTGCCAAATGTTGTTGTCTAAGAAACCTGGGCTTATTTAAGATGTCACTTAAACCATAGGTGTGTGAGTCAATTCCTGATACCCAGCCCTACCACGTTTGTTAAGACTATGATCCACTCCAGGTTTTTCTGTATCTGCGGGGGTTTTCGTCTCACTTACCCTATTATAAAACTACAAGTACCAGAATTCAAATAAAAAATCTGGACTGAATCAGTTAGTGACTCATGGATCTGGGAGACCTGGCAGCTATTTTTACAGTCACCCGATCAGTCTGCCTGCAGACACAATGCTCTAGTCATGGGCTTTCTTTTTCTAGCCACCGTTTTCAGATGCATTAGTACAATTGGTTCAACTAGAGAGACCCATGCCTATACCTCCCAGAATGCACTGATTTGTTTAATGAAAGCCTAGGCCCATGTAGTTTCACTTTTGACATTGTAAATATGTGCTAAAAAATCCCAGCATACATAGTGCTGCTGGCTAAAATTTCAGGACTGGCATGAGGTGGCACACATGGCAAGCAGTGGTGTAACAATAGCCCCCGCGGTGCGGGGGTGGGCCCAAGCTCCAGGGGGCCCCCTCTGGCACTGTGCACAGATGGCGGGCCCTGGGCCTGAGAGCTCCAGACTAGGTCCGAAGTGTGGGGGGGGGGCTCCATGTACTTTGCAGGGGGCCCCCTCAAGTTTCGTTGCGCTACTGATGGCAAGGGGGTCACTTCACTGCTGTTCTGGATATTTGAGAAGGTTCCAGGGTAGTACACTCTGCTCACATTACCCTGTGTTACATTACCCCTCGCTATTGTCCCCCAACAGTATACAAAAGGCTAATTCAGAGGACAGAGGGCTAGAATGCTTTCACAATGTGAAACTTTAAACCATATCAAAGCTGCACCAAATGTCCAGTTACAATCAATTATATCATTTGTCAAAAAATGTCCAATCCGTGTTGTAAAGTTTCATCTCGCTTCTTTATTAATCTTTAAGGTCACAGCCAACGCGTTTCGTTCTGAACACAGAACTTCTTCAGGCGATAAGTGTCCGTCAGAATCTTAGTTTATGAATGCGTAGGCAATATTTCTCAGTAGTATAATCTTTAGAGATGGTACTCGTATGTCTCATCCGTGTGTCACCATCGCTATTCATTAGAAATTAGCGTGATAGCTTGGTTTCTCTACTGCCATAGGTATATACCAGTCATTTCTAAATACGAGTATCATTTAATGATATGATAATCATTTAGCTAGTTCCAGCGATCGATATATATAAGACACAGCATACATCGTACCATGAGTAAAGGCCAATCAGCCCGATTCGTACTCCGGCGTTCCTGTTCCCGCCCGTGGTAATAAAAAAATAAATAAACCACGGCGGGAACAGGAACGCCGGAGTACGATCGGGCTGATTGGCCTTTACTCATGGTACGATGTATGCTGTGTCTTATATATATCGTCGCTGGAACTAGCCTAAATGATTATCATATCATTAAACGATACTCGTATTTAGAAATGACTGGTATATACCTATGGCAGTAGAGAAACCAAGCGTAATACGCCAATTTCTAATGAATAGCGATGGTGACACACGGATGAGACATATGAGTACCATCTCTAAAGATTATACTACTGAGAAATATTGCTCTACGCATTCATAAACTAAGATTCTGACGGACACTTTTATCGCCCTGAAGAAGTTCTGTGTTCAGAACGAAACGCGTTGGCTGTGACCTTAAAGATTAATAAAGAAGCAAGATGAAACTTACAACACGGATTGGACATTTTTGACAAATGATATAATTGATTGTAACTGGACATTTGGTGCAGCTTTGATATGGTTTAAAGTTTCTAATTTACCCTGAGGTTAAGGGTGGTGCCTTTGGACAGAGGGCACTTTTAAGGCTTGCACAAAGAATTTGGTTGTAGTTTATATAAGATTGGCGATTTTCGGTAGGTGGTGCCCTTTTTAGGCTAATTGGTCCACTGTCCAAGTTTTTTGCTTTCACAATGTGGTTCCTCCACAAGCGTACGAGCATCTCTGTGTAGACAGATGCCCACAATCCTACACACAGAATACATTCCCACATGGCTGTAAGGCCAGATGCACCCTCGCCACAGCTTTGCCAAAGATCACCACTCAGTTGGCAAGCACCGAAATTCAGAGACGCTTTAAGGCATGGGCAAAGTAGGTAGTTGTCCAGGGCCCCACCTTCTAAGAGCACCCCCACAAGAAGGTGAACATTCTCTCTACTCCCCTCGGTTTCTTGTATTTCTCTGTTGCAACATCTCTCCCTGTTTCTGTCTTGCTTTAGCTCTCACCCTGTCTCTCTCTACCCACTGTCCTCTTAAGGATTTGTGGGGCACTGGACAACAAAGATTTCAACTATTTTTGTGTGATCCTGTTTCTGAAATGTTAACATATATTCTGTATTGTTTGGTAACATGCACAGGGCCCCCAAATATTTTAAGATACTACTGATGTCACTGGTGATGATTGGGGTGAAAGAAATATACATTTCAGTGCCATAGATGTGGGAAGTACACACATTTTGCAGTTACTTCTACCAGTGGAACTCTAAGTGCTTTGTGTCGGTGGCTGCAGGTGGTGGGCACCAGCAATCATTTTGGGGTATTTGTCATCATCAGACCCTGACTAAGAGCAAGAGAGGGAAAGGCTGAATAGGAAGAAAGAAGGAAGAAGACAAACATAGGAAAACAGTGACAGGAGACAGAGGGATTCAAAAGGACCTACAAAAGTGAGATAAAAGATAGGAGGTGCCGGGAGGTAGAAGAAAGAGGCAAGATATGAACGTCATTTGGGAGTAGTCGGGGGTCGCAGCTCCAACCTCTAACTTGCCACTTCTGAGGACAGGGGTCACAAAGGAAGTGTTAGGAGTAGCAAGTTGGAGGTTGGAGCTGCAATGAAAAGTAGGCAACCTTGACATTCAGCACCCCAACATGTGCAAGGCATGTAGTGGGCTCCTAAGACAAGTTTTGAGCTCCTGCAGTGGTAAAAATCCTATCATAGGAGCACCGAAACAGCGTGAACGGACAGAACGTAAGCGCTCTCGTTCACAGTGCTTGTGTTTTTGCGCTATTTACACAAGAATGCATTTCACACTCTAAATATAGTGCAAAATGCCAGTTTTGTGTTTTGCATAATTACACGTAATTTTTCTTACATTCCATGGAATGATGCAAAAGGAAATTACACAAATTTCTCACACCCCTTGAAAAAAGGTGCAAATTGTATATATTTCAATGTCCAGACTCCAAAGCATGATGTATTTATGTGTATGGTGACATGGCTGGATGAAGCCATCTTTCAATATATTTTCTCTTTCTTTCACGACAGTTTGTAAAGCATGGTTAGTCAGAGCAATTTTACAGTGTGGTGGAGGGATGTGCCCAAGCAGTTAATCGAGAGAGCAAATATAGCATTATTGTTCCTCTGGCCTGCAGGCACTTAAAGAAATAACAGACATGCAGTTTTCTTGTACTGTTTTTCTGTAAGCTGTGGCAGAACGCAGATGTTTGCATGCAGGTGACAGTGTGGGTGGTTTAGATGCTTTGCTGCAGCAGATCATCCACAATTAGTAGACATGGAGTGTTATTAGAGGAACTATGGTTAGCAATTGAGGCGGTGGGTGGGAGGGAGTGAGAGAGGGATATTGCTGTTCTGTTATTGGGTCGTTGCGTTTATTTTTCAGGTGTGCAGACTGGCTCTGCTCTAAGCCACAATAGGAATTGTCTCCCACATTCATTCTTTCAGAAACTGAGATTACCCAGCGCACCTTTCTGCAAGTTTTTGCATAAAAGTGGGAGGCGTTGACTTCGTTAATAGTCCTGCTTCATTGATGTACAACTTTGAAATGTGCTACAAATATGGAAAGAATATGTCTGTGGTTACAAGACAGCACAGCTTCGACACCCTAGACCCGGCCACTACGCCGCCACCAACGCACACAGCCACACCGCACCCCAACAGACAGTGCTCTGCTGGATCCTGCTCACAACAGAGGACACACTCAAGACCATGAAGAGCATCCACTCGGGAGCCCCGACAGATCCTTGCCCGTACCACATCTTCCACAGAGCAGCCACCGGCATCGCCCCCCAGCTTCACCGCACCATCAAGTGCTCCATAGAAACCGCCACCTTCTCCGATGACTGGAAACATGCCCAGATCAACCCCCGGTTGAAGAAGCCATCCTCAGACCCAACGGACCACAAGAACTTCAGACCCATCTCCCTCCTCTCCTTCCCAGCCAAGGTCATTGAGAAGGCCATCAACGCCCAACTCTCTGAGTTCATTGAAATGAACCATGTCCTTGACACCTCCCAATCTGGCTTCTGAAGCAACCACAGCATGGAGACTGCACTCCTCGCTGCCACAGATGACATCCGCTCCCTCCTCGACCGGGGCGAGACTGCAGCCCTCCTCCTACTGAACCTCTCGGCCGCCTTCAACACTACCGCACCCTAATCACGAGACTCCATGATGCCGTCATCCACAACAAGGCACAACTCCTGCCTCACTGGCCAGACTCACTAGCTAGACTACCACTGTTCATCTTAGAACCCACAGAGATCGGCTGTGGAGTGCCCCAGGGTTCCTCCCTGAGCCTCACCCTCCTCAACGTCTACATGCCCACTCTCGTAGCCATCGTCAGAAGCCATGGACTCAACATCATCACCTATGCCGACGACACCAAGCTGATCCTGAACCAACTTCGACAGTGGAATGAAGGCCATTGCTACCTGGATGAAAGACAGCTGCCTCAAGCTCAATTCGGACAAGACCGAAGTACTCTTCCTGGGACCCACCCCTTAAGCCTGGGACGACTCCTGGTGGCCAGCCGCTTGGGGATCACCCCACCTGATGGACCACGCATGCAACCTCAGCATCATACTGGACCCATTGCTCACAATGAACCACTAGATCAACACAGTTTCCTCAGCCTGCCTCCACACGCTCCGCCTGCCTCGAAAGACATTCAGATGGATCCCCACAGAATCCAGAAAGATGGTAACCTACATACTCATCACCAGCAGACTCGCCCTACGGCAACTTACTCTACGCTGGCGTCACCCAAAAACAGCTCAAGAAACCACAGAACGTTCAAAATGCCGCAGCCAGACTGATCCTTGACATCCCCCGCCACAGCCACATCATGCAACACCTCCAACAACTCCACTGGCTCCCAGTCAACAAGAGAATCACCTTCAAGCTCCTCACCCATTCCTACAAAGCTCTACACGACGGACCAGCATACCTGAACCACCTCCTCGCATTCCACGTACCTGCCAGACAACTCTGCTATGCCCAACTCACCCTAGCCTCCATCCCCAGGATCCACAAGACCGGAACCGGAGGATGTTCGTTCTCCTACCTCGCTGCCAAGACCTGGAACACTCTGCCCCTCCACCTCAGGCAATCCGTGTCGCTGACCCAATTCAAGAAGGACCTCAAGACCTGGCTCTTCGAATGAGCCTCCACCAAGTGTGACCAGCAGCCCCCCACCCCCAGCGCTTTGAGACCCTCGCGGGTGAGTAGCCTCGCTATACAAGCCCCATATTTATTGATATATATATTATTCACTAAAAAAACAAAGGTTACAGGGACGTTATAGTTAGCCTCAGGTTTCACTCGTACAAAACCAGTGAAATTTAGCAGTTATAGTTAGCTGAGCTAACCATAACTTGCGCCCTCAATGCACTCCTTATGACCTCACATATTATATCACTCATGACATAGCCAGTGATATCACTGATGACATCATCCAGTGACTGTGAGTGCTTTACAAAAGTTTATGAGTGTTAAATATATACACCAAGGTGTATTGGTGAATTAGTGGGTGTATAAGTGCCTGTATGGATGATTAAGTGGGTGCGTGACTGACTGTAAATGTGAGTGATTAGGTGTCTCAGTGAATGTATGGGTGAGTGAGTGGTTGTGTGAGTGTCTGTATCTCTCTGCCAGTTGGTGTCTAAGTGGCTGCATGGGTGTGTGAGTGGCTGTATTGGTGAGTGACTGGGTGTCTGACTACCTGTATGGTTGTCTATGTGGGTGGGTGAGGGGGTGTGTGACTGCCTGCATGGATGAGTGAGTGAGTGGGTGAGTCAGTGACTGTATGGATTAGTGAGAGCGTGTGTGAGGGGCTATATGGGTGAGCGAGTGTGTGTACAGCTGTGTGGGTGAGTATGTGGATGTATCAGTGGTATATGGGTGAGTAACTGGGTATGCGAAAGGCAGTATAGGTGAGTGTTGGGGTACATGAGTGACTGTATGGGTGAGTGAGTGAATGTGAGAGTGGCTGTATGGGTGAGTGTGTGCTTGTGTCAGTGACTGTATAGGTGAGTGAGAACGTGTTAGTATCTGTATGAGTAAGTGAGTGGGTGTGTGTGTATCTGTATGGGTGAATCAGTGGCTGTGCGATTGACTGTATGGGTGAGTGACTAGGTGTGTGAGTAGCTCTATGGGTGACTAACTCAGTGTGTGAGTGTGTGTATGAGTGGATATGCCTGTGGCTGTATTAGTGACTGAGTGGGTGTATGAGTGGCTGTATGGGTGAGTGAGTGGATGTGTGTGTGTAGATCTATGAATCAGTAAGTGGATGTGTAAGTACTGGTATGGGTCTGTGAATGGGTTTGTGAATGGTTGTGTGGGAGTGGGTGTATGAAATGTTCTATTGGGGTATGTGTGGGTGCGTCAGTGTTTCTGAGGATGATGTCATCAGTGATGTAATTTGAGATGCCATCAGTGATGTCCCTGACCATGTCATGAGTGATGTACTATGTGAGGCCATTAGCAGTGCATTGCGGGAGCACGAGCTATAGTTAGCTCAGCTAACTATAAACGCTGAGGGGCTTATTTACGCATTAACACCGCCGTTGTGTCACTTTTGGTTGCGCCATATTTACGAAGTGACACATCTAGGCAGATGCATCACTTCGTAAACCCCTGCGCTACATTATACCTGCGTCTGGTATAATGTATGCAGGGTGGGCATTCTCCCGCATCAAAGCCTTGTAGAAGTGGCGCATTGAAATCTATAAGATATCAGTGCGCCACTTCTAGGACGCCATTGCGTCAACACCTTACGCCTGCCTAATGGCAGGTGTACGGGTGACACAGGCCCTTTCACATGGGGCTTGCCCCATGTGAAAGGACACATTGCTGGAAACCTTCGAATTGCAGGTGGCGAGAACTTCCAGTGAAATACAGTCATTTTTAAACACAAATCTCCCCCTACATTTAGGTGAACTGATGCATCAAAGATTTAATGCGTCTGATACCATGGGCCTGGCAGACTTTTTTTAACTTGTAGGCTGCGGCCTCGTGACATCTATTCAAAATATTTTTGGAGTAATACCTGCTTTTATACATTCTATTTTTCCAGCGTGTTCGGTGGGTTCCCGCTGCTGCACGTCCTGATTTTGGGGGTTATAGTGCTGTTCCTGCTCTTCCGCAATGGATACTCCCTTTGTGGTCCTGCCAAGGCAGTCATCGCTGCAGCTGTACTGTGAGCGCATGCTACAGCTTTTTGTAGTGGTGGATCTGGATGCTCTGGATGCCGAGTTTTGTTTAACCTTCCGTTATGCTTACTTCACCTGTGTACAACCTGTGTTTCATTGCATCCGGTACCCCTTTCAGTGGGCTCTGGAAGTCTGCCTGGCCATGCCATCACAAGCTGCCCTCGATTTCGAACTGTTGATGAGTCCCTTAGTGGCCCATTACCAGGACTGTTCCTTGGACATGCGACTCATTCATAACCCGGCGTTATGGCCATTGGCCGGAAATGGTCCCTGTGCAATGGCACAGGGACCAGCATCTTCTGGGTCTCAGTTTCATCAAAATCAACACAGGTTGCCCCATGATGTTTGTTCCTTTCACTTACTCAATTGAATGGCTGATATTTGTACCTCGGAAGGATTGGATTTCATATTGGAATCGTTGGCTTCTCACTTGGCATCGCACATTTTGGGTCCCAGTGACACGCTTTAATTTATTACAATGATGCAACACTTTTTTTTCTCTTTTTTTTCCTCTTTTTTTTCTTTCCCTCTTCTGCATTTGGATTGCTATGCCCTATGCTATAATACAATTACTGCGTTGAACTACAAACTCTTTGGCTTTGTTTATCTCATGAATTCTGTCGTCACTTTGGTACTACCATCCTGATCAAGGTGAGGGTGTCATATGTCCAGTGCAGGTCCATTGTCGTTAACCCTATGTTAGCATGAGCATGTTGCAGGCGGCTCTCTGCTTTGCGCATGTTACTATATAAATGTATTTTGCGTAGTGCCACACTGTACTTTCACACAGAACCTGCTGTTGTTTTTGCATTCTGTTCTTTCCTGGGATTTAGTCTGAACACTGTAGACCAGGTCAAACAACAATGCCCCTTGTTATTCTGTTTCAGTCAAGCTCTAGCACATAGACAAAACACACAAATGCAGCTGTTGTTCGGGAGCACGTACTGTTTGTCATATAGGTATGCACAGACATGCAAATACACGCTTGGAGAGATATTTTACACAGAAGAGATTGCGATTACACCTGAGATGTAGAACTTTCATCAGTGCAAGCTAAGGTACGAGGTCCCCTGCAAATATATAATCACTTTGCTTCTGGAGAAGGGGAGGGGCGGTTAGTCTACCTTATCTGATATCATGACAGCTCCTTTTATGATTTATAGTAAGTCCGTTTTTATATAGCGCAGCTACTCACCCTTACGGGTCTCAAGGCGCTGGGGGCCGGAGTGGAAATTAAGTGAGCTATTGCCCAGAGTCACATGGTGCTGAGCTGAGCTGCCGCCGGAGCCGGGGATCGAACCGTGAACCCTGTGCTCCGAAGTCAGCTGCCCTGGCCGCTGCACCACACCTCTCCAATTTATGGATTACTTACTATGCTGACCGTATTTGTTTTAGGCATCTTCTTACTTATTGTGGCACATATACTGCAATCTAGAGAACGATAGTTCGAATAAATATTTTAAACTTTTCTCGTGTCTCTGTCAGATCTTATTGTGGATAAGTACAAGTGTGAGAGCGAAAGGGTGTGTTACATCACTGTTATTCCTGAGAGGGTTGGGAGTGTTGTGTTCTGGGGTTTCTAATCACTTGTTCCTCTGTGAGTGAGTAGGAGGGCTAGTGAGACACTATAGCTAGTCAATCCTGGGCTCATGGGTACTAAGGTGGTAGGATGACTCAGTCCTTGCCTACTAAGGTTCTATGTTCCCAAGCATAGTTCTGTGATTGCGCAGAATCCCTGCAACACTCGCTTAGGGCAGCACTCTTTGACATTTTCCACTGCTTCCTATCCACTTCCTCCATTTTAGGTCTTGCCTGAGACACTGCATGCACTGTTGCTTGTGAGACATTTTGTTTATCTACAGGGGGCATAGAGCCCACCCATTGTATAGAGCCCAAACATTGGTTGACTTCACCGTCCTCTCATTTCCTTGCTTCACTTTGGTCGCATGTGCTGGCTTCACTTCCTCTATTTGTGTTTTTCCCTCCCCTGGAGCGTGGCACAAGTACTGCTTCTTTGGCCAGTATCCTTCCATGCCTCCTTCCACTCTCCTATCTCATGTTGTTGCTTGCCCCACCCACTCTCCTGCATTGTTGCTTCCCCCTCCCACCACACCAATGCCTCCCCATCCCGCAAGGAATAAAAAAAGCATTGGTTACCTAAATGTCCTATTGGCTTTGTAAATGTTTTAGTGATGTTGGGGGTTCAGTCTTCATCCTGTAACATTTATTGATTTCTGCTTGGTCTTTGGTATGGTCTTGGCAGATTGACTCTGTAGTGTGCCTTTCACCCAGGGTTAGGGCGTCAATCTTTCCTGCATACATGACCACTACTTCCCTTTTCATCAATATTTTAGTGGATGACCTCTAGACTTCCACATCTTCCGTATTTTTATTTATATTTTCCATCTTAAATTCCTTCTACTCACTCTCATCAGGTGCTTTTAACCTTAGTTGAGAAGCCCTTCTTTGCTTCACTTTTCATCCTCCAAGATTTGTCCATGTCCTCTAACTGGTTCTATACATCCATCAAGATCAATAAGAAACCAAGAGGATGAGGCCCACTGGCTAGAGCCGTCAATCTCGAAGCTGAGGAACCGGGTTCGAGTCGCGACAGGGACGCTCAGCATCCTGTGATTCTGGGCAAATCACTTAATCTCCCCGTGCCTAACAACAAGGAATGTGTCTGTCTGGAATGCAACTGGTGCTCATGTAAAGTGCTCTGATACCTCCAGGTCGAGTTTGCGCTATATAAAACTCCCCCCGCCCAAAAAACTATTGATTTGGCCGGTTTGATCTGAATGCAGGGATATTTTTTGCAGGCTCATTTATTGCTGAAGTCAACCCTATCCTCTCACATGATTCTGAAGTACCTGACAGGCCAGAGAAAGGGTGATTGGTATCTGGGAGTTTCAAGTTTTTTTTAGGTTAATTCCGATTAAAAAATGTTGAATTGTATTCGCGTAGACAATCGAAACCAGGTTTAAGTTTTTATTCTAATTAAAACAATGGTCAACAGATTTTGTCGTTTTGCACTTTTGTAAATGCCAGTCATTATTACCCAGCTAAGCAGCTTTCGTGTCAATTTTTGAAGAAGAAATGTGTTGGAAATGGCCCTTTTGCAGGGTTATCCCCAAACTTTTGCTTTTTCCTCCTATTTGTCCCTGACCTGTTTGTGGTGGTTTTAGATTCTGGGCACTTTACCACTGCTAATCAGTGCTAAAGTGCATATGCTCTCTGTGTAAACTGTGTTATGGATTGGTATTTCCACGATTTGGATATTTGATTTACTTGTTAGTCCCCAGTAAAGTGCACTGAGTGTGCCAGGGCTGGTAACTCGAATGCTACTAGTGGGCCTGCAGCACTGATTGTGCCACCCACGTGAGTAGCACTGAAAAGGTACCTCAGACCTGCCATTGCAGAGTCTGCGCGCAGTTTGTAACTGCCATGTCGACTTGGCCAGTGCACACACTGGCCGGTCCCTAACCTTCCCTTTTCTTACATGTCAGACACCCTCAGGTAGGCCCAAGGTACCCCTGTGGGCAGGGTGCAGTGTATGTGAAGGTGGGACATGCCCTGGTGTGTGTGGCATGTCCTGATAGTGAATTACAGCCAATTTCGCTTTTCACTATTGCAAGGCTACCAGTTCCCCATAGGATTGAATGGGAGGTTTGTTTATAACATCTTATAAACATAACTGGCCCAGGGAATTCGGTAAGAAAATAGAATTTAGTATGCCTGAACTCAGAATCTAAAGATGCATCTTTTAGTGAAGGTGATTTTTACATTCTGTGTTTGAAAATACCACTTTTAGAAAGTAGGTATTTTCTTGCTCAGTCATCCCATGTGCCTCTGCTGGAATGTGGATTGCCTGTCTGGGTTTTGGATGACAGAAGGCAGGAGAGCCGGAGCGCTCCAGATAGTCTAGGCACCGCAGAGGGCACCGCCGCAACGCCGCAGCGCAACCCTGGTCTCACCGACGACGCCTGTTGATGCCGCCACCGAGCCGCTGCTCGCACCGCGACCTGTGGGCACCGCATTCCGCACCGCCTTGCTTCACGAGGACGCCTTGGCCTGCCTGATGCTGCCACTTCCCGCCGAAATCGACGCCGCTGCTTGCACCGTGGTTCGAGGGCACCGCTCGTAAGTCACACGATGCACCGCCCTCATCCCGCACTGCAGCCTTGGCCTACTGACGCCGGCGCCATCGACTCCAGTTCGTCAGCCGACGACAGCGCTTCAGCAACGACGCCGCCGCTGCTTGCACCGTGACCTGCCAGCACCGTGACGAGCACCGCCTTCATCTCGTAGCCTGCCAAAAATCCCATTTCTTACTTTGGTTGTCAGCGGTGAGGATAGGACTTGCGTTTGCACCTGACTTACAGTGATTGGTGTGCACTACTACCATATCGCAGACCATTACGTGCCACATACTGGTTCTTTTTTTTTTTTTGCCCTATTTTTTTGATCTTGCCAGTTTGAACTTGCTACTTTGTCATGCCTGAATCAATTGCATCATCTGTTGCATCCTTGGAAGTGGCCTTTGAGGAGGAGAGGTTAGAAACCTACAATGGGAAGGAATTGAAGGCGATCTGCAAAAACCTCAAAATCCAAATCAGGGGCCTCACCAGAAAAGAGGAGCTACAAAAGGCGCTGAGGGCCTGGGTAGCAGCCAGACATGCTAGTGAGCTGTCTGGAGATCTTGGCATGGAGGCAGAGGAGCCTATTCCAAGGGTGGATGTGCTTTTGGGAGGGGGGGCACCCTCTAAACCAGGCAGCAGCAGTCTGTCCCCAGAGGACCTGGAGGACAGGCGGGAAGCGAGGAAGTTCGAGTTGGAGAAACTCAGGATGGAAAGTGAGAGGGAAGACAAAAGAATAGCCATGGAGGAAAGGAGGATGATGTTAGACCATGAGTTTAAAATGAGAGAGCTGGACTGGGAAGCCAGTGGGGCTAGGCCCAGCCCAGATGGTGGCAGCAAAAGTGTTAGGTCCAGTACTGAGGATGAGGTACACACACACACAGGTTTGGGGCCCTGCTTCAAGGAGGGGATTGACATACACCAGGGGGTTCAGGATTGTGAGGTTACTCCAGTGGTGCGCAGTGTCCCTGAGGTGGATTGGGGAACTGGCACAGGGGATCATTTTCCTGGTAGTGGGAGGGACACTCTATTTACTCTAGATGAGAGGTGCAGGGAGAGGGGTTCCCCCATGATAGAAGCCCTGGTAAGTGAGTATGGAAACCAGCCAGACGAGTATTGGTTAAGAGACAGCAACAGTCAGACACTGTCTCACCAGTCTTGTGGGAATGATGTGGGGTACTTTTCTAAAGGCACTGGATGATTGGGTGAAGGGTAGTTTGGTTAACACCTGTGTGGGGCTGTGTGATTCAATTGTTGGAGAGCATATTTTAAGTCCCTGTTTTCCAGAGCTATGCCAACACCCACTGGAGTGTGAGTTCTCTGACCCCAGGGAGCTTGCATGGGAGGCAGACCTTTTGGTGAATTCCAGAGGTTCTGGAGAAGCATCTGGGGGTGACCCGGAAGGAAGCGGCTTAGGTATTTCCCAACTGAGGGTGGTGGGAAAGGTTTGTGGTAGCCCAGATAGGTCCCGGTGTCGTGGGAAGGGTATAGGGACTCACATCCTGTCTCCGCGGAGAAGGAGTGGGAATGGGCGGCAGCCCAAGGTGCCCGAAACCCGGTCCCAGAGCCTGGGTGGTTCCAGGAGGGAACACCAGGTGGGGAGCCTAGGCTGTACTGGTAGGCCGTCTGTTGAGGGGGATCTCCTACTATCAGGAGAACGTGGAGTGTCTGTAAACAGAGCTCCAGCGTTTCTGGTGTCTGGCGGTGCCGCTCCTAAGTGGAGGGTGCAGAAGTCCAGATTGAGGGGTGAGAGGGCTATGTGTTCCCCAGTGGGAGAACCAGTGGGTCAGGGGCCAGCCAGAAGGGCTGAGCCTCCTAGGAGTGACCATGGTGACACCACTTCTGTCCTGGGGGATCTTCGCGCACTGTCAGATGGACAGGGGGCGGGAGATCTGCGCCAGACAGACTGTCACACAACACATGAGTCATGTGTTACCCTCAGGGGAGGCATGCGTGCTCCCAAGGAAGTCCTGGTGCGCCGGGCAGGTGCTCGGCCACAGGGTTTAGTCCCTGGGTTGGGAGGCCAGGCTCAGGTCCTGCCTGACCTGGAGGGAAGGACGACTGTAAGCAGTGTCCTGACCGGTTTGTCTTCTAGGGGTACCACTCCAGGTGGGAGGGTGCAGAACTCTGGAAGGGGGTGCAAAGGGAGGGAGTCCTCGCCTCTGACCCCGGTTCAACCCGAGGGTTTAGATCTTAAGGTGGTGGATCAGTTGCAGGGTCAAGGCCCTGAACTGGTGGAAGAATTGCGTAGGAGGTCTGGTCCCAGCGTCCTGCCCATTTTTGGTTCTGAGGGTGCTTCTCCCGGGAGGGGAGTGCGGAACCCCGGAAGGAGAGGTAAGGGGAGGAGAGCCTCGCCCGAAACCTCTGGTCAACCTGAGGGTACAGACCCTGGGTTGGAGTACCAGGTTCAGGGTGTCCCCCCTGACCTGGGGGAAGTGGCGATTGCTAACAGTGCCCCTACCAGTTTGTCTTCTGGGGGTGCCGCTCCAGCTGGGAGGGTACAGAGCCCCAGGGAGGAGGACCGGGTGTGGGGAGCCCACCCCAGTCCCTTGTTCAGCCTCAGGGTACAGACCCCGGGCTGGTGTACCAGTTGCAGGATAGCACCCCTGAACTGGTGGGCGAATTGAGCAGGACACCTGCCGCAGGTGCCCTGACAATTCTGGAGGGGGGTACCGCTCCAGGTGGGAGGGTACAGAGCCCCAGGGAGAAGGAGAGGGTGTGGGAGAGCCCACCCCTGTCTCCTGGCCAGCCGCAGGGTAGAGGCCCTGGGCTAGTGGGCCAGTGTCAGGATGCCATACCTGACTTGGCAGAGGGGAGAGTGGAGAAAGGGTGCCAGGCACCTGGGGCTACCGCCCCCCACTCTCTGACGCCACAGCGGTTGGAGGGGCCTGAAAGGCCTAAGGCCTGGCTCTCATCACTGACATTTGTCAGTGGCCACTGTGGCTGGCTGTCCTGGCGGACAGAGTTGCCCCTGGGAGGGGGACAGGAGTCACACCCCGGGGGTGGACTGGGCCACACCATTGTGTTGGCCATGTGGGTAGTGACTGCCTGTTGGGACACATCTGTGAGCCAAGTAAGTTTAGGTGCTGCACAGATGGGGTCCACAGGTGAGGAGAAGGGTTCCCCATGGGTCAGCTTAGTGGGCCCTGAGAGTATGGATAGAGGGATCCAACTAGGTTCAGGAAGGCGTAGAACGGGAAGAAAACCCTGCTGTTGCGGGCCAAGTCCCATGTTCTATCGCCCCAAGCAGGGAAGTCCATCGAGGTATGGATTAGTCTACCCTGGCTTTAGGCTGGAAGGGGTTGTGTTGGAAATGGCCCTTTTGCAGGGTTATCCCCAAACTTTTGCTTTTTCCTCCTATTTTTCCCTGACCTGTTTGTGTTGGTTTTAGGACTCTGGGCACTTTACCACTGCTAATCAGTGCTAAAGTGCATATGCTCTCTGTGTAAACTGTGTTATGGATTGGTATTTCCACGATTGGATATTTGATTTACTTGTTAGTCCCCAGTAAAGTGCACTGAGTGTGCCAGGGCTGGTAAATCGAATGCTACTAGTGGGCCTGCAGCACTGATTGTGCCACCCACGTGAGTAGCCCTGAAAAGGTACCTCAGACCTGCCATTGCAGAGTCTGCGCGCAGTTGTAACTGCCATGTCGACTTGGCCAGTGCACACACTGGCCGGTCCCTAACCTTCCCTTTTCTTACATGTCAGACACCCCTCAGGTAGGCCCAAGGTACCCCTGTGGGCAGGGTGCAGTGTATGTGAAAGGTGGGACATGCCCTGGTGTGTGTGGCATGTCCTGATAGTGAATTACAGCCAATTTCATTTTTCACTATTGCAAGGCTACCAGTTCCCCATAGGATAGCATGGGAGGTTTGTTTATAACATCTTATAAACATAACTGGCCCAGGGAATTCGGTAAGAAAATAGAATTTAGTATGCCTGAACTCAGAATCTAAAGATGCGTCTTTTAGTGAAGGTGATTTTTACATTCTGTGTTTGAAAATACCACTTATAGAAAGTAGGTATTTTCTTGCTCAGTCATCCTGTGTGCTTCTGCTGGAATGTGGATTGCCTGTCTGGGTTTTGGATGACAGAAGGCTGGGGATCAGGAGGGCTCCAGATAGTCTAGGTGGGTCAGGAAAGGGCTGAATAGACCTGGGCTACAATGGGGGAAGGGAGAGGAGATTTCCTTGCACCTCAAAGGGCCTGGTCTGCCTCTGACAATGCCGTCTCCACCTCCTGCCAGGAAATCACACCAGAGAAGGCAGAACTGGTTCTGGCTGGGCACAGACACCCTCTGCCTAGAGGATCAAAGGATTTTTGGATACAAATACTGGGGCCCAGACCCCTGAACTTTAGAACTCTTTTGGATCAAGAAGACTGCCAAGAAGAAGAGCCGGAGAAGCTGTGAGGAGGAACTACCACTTTGCTGTGTGCTTTGCTGTGTTGGCCTGCAGTGGCTGCTTCTGTCTTGGGCAGTGAAAGGCCTGGACTGGACTTTCTGCAATCTACTTTGTGAGTTTCTCCAAGGGCTTGAGGTAGAGCTTGCCCCCTGTTCAAGAAGTCTCAGGAACAGCAAAGACTTCAAGTTCTTCTGCCCTCAGCACTGGGGACTGTGTGTTTTGTGCTGCAACAGAAGAAAAGCAACTCCACGACGTCGATGACGCCGCTGCCGACTCCGTGTCCCGAAGGCACCGCAGAGGGCACCGCAACCCTGGTCTCACCGACGACGCCTGTTGACGCCGCCACCGAGCCGCTGCTTGCACCGCGACCTGTGGGCACCGCACCGCCTCGCTTCACGCCGAAGCTTTGGCACAGCAGAGAGCACCGCCGCAATGCCGCACCGCGACCCTGGTCTCACCGACGATGCCTGTTGATGCCGCCACCGAGCCGCGACCTGTGGGCACCGCATTCCGCACCGCCTTGCTTCACGAGGACGCTTTGGCCTGACGCCGCCACTTCCCGCCGAAATCGACGCCGCTGCTTGCACCGTGGTTCGAGGGCACCGCTCGTAAGTCACATGACGCACCGCCCTCATCCCGCACCGCAGCCTTGGCCTACCGACGCCGGCGCCATCGGCTCCAGTTCGTCAGCCGACGACAGCGCTTCAGCAACGACGACGCCGCTGCTTTGTGACCTGCCAGCACCGTGACGAGCACCGCCTTCATCTCGCACCGCGACCCTGGTCTCACCGACGACGCCATCCGACGCCGCCACCGAGCCGCTGCTCGCACCGTGACCTGAGGGCACCGCACGCCGCACCGCTGCACTTCGCACCACAGCACCCGACGCCTGCCGACGCCAGCGCTCCTGACTCCATCAGAGAGGAGATCGACTTGCAACGCGTGTGACTTCGAGGGCCCCGACGACTCCTGCACCGACCTCCGGAACCGACGCCTGCGGACGCCGTGTTTTCGGAAGCTCAACGAGAGGTCATCGACGCCCTGCATTTCTAAAAGGTACTGTTTGCGGGTCTTCCCGACACCGTAGCTGGCCCGCGACGCCGCGGTCAGCCAGAACTGTTTGGATTTGTTTGCTCAAGACGCCGTGATAGCCCCGGACGGAGCTATTGACATCAAGGAACTGTTTTTAAAGCATATTTTGATAACTGAAGATTTTTAAGTACTGTATTGTGGATTTTTATCGTTTTTGGTCTTGTCTTAAGTATATAAAAATATTGGATATTTTTCTAAACTGGTGTGGTGTCCTTTTGTAGTGCTTACACTGTATTACTGTTGGTTATGTGCAAATGCTTTACACACTGCCTCTAAGATAAGCCTGACTGCTCGTGCCAAGCTACCAAGGGGGTGATCAGGGGTTATTGTAGGAGTGTAACTCCCTTATCCTGACTAGGGTGGTGGTTTTTGCCTGGCTTTGGCACATGCCCTAGCCTGCCAAAAATCCCATTTCTAACTAAATGTAACACAACTTCAAATAGCTCCAGATCATGTGTGCCGCCTCCTTCTTTTTAACCAACAGCACTTTGCACGATTGCATTATTGTGCCATACATAGAAAGCTAAAAGCAAACCGAAAACTCCCAGAATGCGATGTGCTGATGGCGAAGACCCAGGAGGCTCTGAAGCTGCCACACATGACGTAAGGCTTCTTGGCAGCTATGCCGTCGGCTTGGCAGGGACTTAAACCTGTGACCTTAGATTGTATAAGCTAATTTTTCAGAGGGCTCAAAAACCCCATGAGATCCTTACCTTAAGATCCCAACCCTCACCGTCCATTAAAAGTGGCAATGCCTCCATACACGCCATGTACAGTCTGCACACTTCAAAACAAAAACCTTTCAGCAGCATCCCTCTGCGAATTCTGACACTTCTTGTCCTAAATTTATAATAAATAGGATTGCAAGTCACAAAATGCAAAGAAAAATCTTGCCTGGATTCAGTACTCTCGCAGGAGTGGAGAACTTGAGATTACTGAATACCAAGGCTGCAATGCACTGATTCCACCTCATGCCTCTTTCTTCCACCTACATACACTCACTGCCTCCTTATCTCACTCTTGCGGGTTCTTTTCCACCCTTTTTTTTTTATCCCTTTGTCACTGTTTTTCTATGTTTCTCTTCCTTCCCTCTTTTTGTTTTTTTCTCTCTCTTGCTTCGGGTCAAAGTTTGATGAGGAAAATGTAAGTGCTGGTCCCCACAAATGAGTGCTGGTTGGCCCCACCGGCTCAAGTTAAGCACTGTATGTAGGTGTGCTGCCTGGTTTGTATCACAAGGGAAAATAAATACCTGACACACCTCAGTGTTTTCAGGTGTGTTAGTGTAATTGAGTCAATTAAAGTGATGTGTGGCTAGCAGAGCCCTCCTGTTTCCCAGGTTCAGCTGAGCCTTTAATCCAGTCATGTTTTTTTTCACTTTGCATTCTGGTCATTGTAGTCATGTTTATGCCATTCTAAAGTCACGAATACAAGTACCATCATGGTGGCAAGATGAGCTGCTCGGACATGGACCTGGTAAACATGAGGGACCTTGTAGAGCTCATCCAGTCATGGTACCTTCAGTCTGCACCCTGATAGTCTTGTCTTTTTTTATGATAAAAGCAGGACTGCAAGTATCAGAATGAACAGAAAAGCCATATTCTGATGAGCTATCCGACGCCTGACATGGGAACATTTGAGAGAAATGTTTTACATGAATAATTAGGAAGAACTATTATCTTAGGTTTCACCTCAGTGTTCCTCCCTTGGAGAGGTTTGAGTTCTCACAGCCCGTCGCCCCACCTTGGCTTCAGGGAAAGCTTAGTAATAAAGCGGCTTTCCTCTGTGTGCAGACTCTGAGGCCGCGCGCCAAGAGCGAACTGGCGCAGGTAAAATGCCGCGGAGCACTATGGGATTACGCTGCATGTTTCTACTCTCGCCAACCCAGCCCTATGCGGCACGCGGAAGAACCAGTTTTTCGACATCTGGTCCCCGTGAGGCAGCAGGCCTCCTAGATTTTGTTTAAGCCTAAACATAAAAATGCTATGGCAAGCTTTTTCAAGACCCAAGCGCGTTAAAGGTTGCAATGGACAAAAGTTCGATCTAACTCGGAAAAAAAGATCTATTCAGACTCAAAATCAACATGGGTTTATTTTCCCATTAAAGCAGGTTCCTACAAGTACCACCATGCTTAGCACTGTCGGCTGAAAAACCAGGACTGGCTAAAATCATACTCGTGGTTAAGGCAGAACTATCATGCATTCAAATCAGCCCAACTTCGCCTTTTAATGATGTGTTATGGTGTCTAATCGCACTCACTACTGCTAATGCTTTACACGCTCTTGGGCATGCCTACCATTCTAGATGCACACATCAGCACCAAGAACATGCAACCACAGCTCAATGAAGCTGACACATTCACTTAACACTGTAACATAAACATTCACAGTCCTGGGGCTGTATTATAGCAAGTCCCCCAAGCATGCAGTGGGCATGTACACCTGCCTTTTGCACCACCTAGGGCACTTGCTTTTACGGAAGGGGTAGTAGACGCTTGTGAGGTCACTTCTGCAATACAGATCAACACAGGCGCTAAATGTGCGCTGGTGCGATCTCAAGTGGGGTGTTCATTTGCATGAGGCCATGACCCCGTTGAAATGAGGGAATCCTTTGCACCTGCACAATATTACACACACGGGTGCAGAGGCAAAGAGGCTGTCTGGAGGAGTACATTGAGGTGGCACACAGTCCAAGCGCTCCCAGAGGGCATTCCTTGGAAGACTGAAAGGAAGGGTGCCATGGACTCTCCCTGACGCCCCCCTTGCAGGTGAGTGCACCCAGCTGCAAGAGGATTGCTGCTCCCCTTTTAAAGTCAGGCTGGTTGCTGCCTGCATGCTGAAATGCGGACCAGCGGCTTCAAACAGCAGGTCAGACTTTCACTAATGTGCTGTTCCCAGTACAGGTGCGTGTTTGCACCTACACTGGGAACAGTGTATTTGCTGTGTTGAGGCGCACTGGCCCAATCTGCACCAGTGTGCGCCATGGTGCAGAGTGGGGTAATGCTTCGCTTCCATTATATGTCATTTCAGAGCACATTTTCAAAAGCCGAATCAGACACTAGTCTAAGCTGGAAACCTCAGATCCATTTGAAAACCCACCGATGGAGTACCAGAAGCTCTGGGATCAAATCAAAATGCCAGATTCCACATTATACAAATGTAAATAAATGAACATACCATCATGACATGGGACCAATTGAGATCCAGGAACTCCTGTTTAGGTTGAAAGTGATTCCCCTATGCCTCATAAAGGTAAGATGTGAGGCCATTTCTGTTAGCTTTTTATCCTGTGAGAGATGCTAGTAGGAGAGAGCTGAGTAAAAACAAAGCTGAAGACAGAGAAGGAATGAAGGTGTTACAAAATGAAGAGCTGAAACTAGGCCTGATAGTTTTGATGATCTCTTATAAATCTAGTCAGTAAAGAGTAAAACTAAATATATTGCATACTGTGATTGTAGAAAATCTGCCTTTTCTGCCTAGTCACTCCTGATTTTTACCTTTTGCTGGACCCTATATTTTTGCTGGCTCTAGAACTCTGTGCACTATACCCATGCTAACCAGTAGTAAAGTACCTGTGCTCCCTCTTTACCCATGGTTAAAATGGCTTATTCCTGATTGGCACATTTAACATGCCTGTAATTCCCTAGTACATGGTCCAAAAAGTGCACCTAGGGCTTGGAAGTTAAATGACACTTGTGGACTGTAGCACCTATTGTGTTATCCACTATAGTGGCAGTGCAAACATGGCTTCAGGCCCACCCTGTGTAGCCAGACTGTTGCAGTGTAAACATGCACTGTGACCTGTCCAAATAAACCCTTTTTGACAGGTAAAAACTTCCCTTTTGAATATTGGTAAGTCACCTCTATATAAGGCTAGTAGCTCGCAAGGTAGGGTACATGGAATTTAAAACATGGGACATATACAAAGTTAGTTTTACCATGTCAACAGCATGACAAGGCCCTCAACGCTATTTTCACTCTGGCAGGCCTATGAGTCCTATGTAGAAAACCAGAGTACAGATTAAAATACTAATACTGTATCCTGGGAATGGAACCAGATAGAAAAATAATTAGACCACTATTTTATTAGTTATTAAAAATCCAATTCAATGGTGTAGTCAGATTTATAATGAAGATTAATGAAAAGTAACTTTTAGAAAGTTACACATTACCTGCCTGGACTGTCCGAAGGCTAATTAGCATAAGTCTCTGCTAGATTTTAGCCTGTGCTCAGCCTGGAATAGGTGTGAAAAAGGTGTGCAATGCCTCCCAGGGACAAACAACGGACTGACCTAAATGGGAAGAGATGACTCATCTGTACTCAACAAAATATGCAGGGTAGGGGTTGTTCTCATCATTGTTGACACTGCAGTGTCAAATCCTGCTTGACAGATTGATTGAGTCATATGTAACACTTGGGGTACACTTGAAAGGGGGAGAACAGGATGCCAAGACAGTTCTTGTGTGTCCACTGCCTGATATTTGGAGGTCCCTGCTTTTGTCCTATCAGACTTCTGTTTCTTGGTTTGTTGTGGGTACGGTGCCTGCCTTAAACTGGATTTCAGTGTTAGATGTGGGAGGACACTATGAGTATCATTGTACACTCCCCACACACTCCCCCAGCCCTCAGAGCCCAAGTTGAGTGTGGCTGAAGACTCTCACCATCTTAAAACTGCCCTGACACCTGGAATTTGGGGCATGTTCGCAGTAAGGTAAACAGCGATTGCTGCAAAAGATGTTGGGGTTACCACCCTAGGGAAAATTTAGCTAATTTGTTAGGACTTGCCCAGGTATCATCCCCAACCACTAGCTAGCGCCAGGTATAACTGTGGCACCTCCAGGCACCCACTTCCAAAACACTTTCTGGACCTGCGGAAGATCAGAAGAGAACTGGACTTGCTGTCTGTGACTAAAGAGGAGCACTGAAGAACTAGGCCTGCTCCCTCTTGTACCCAGGATAAAGAAGTGGACTCCAACAGTCAGTTGGCTGTCCTCCTGTATGGCTGCAGGGAGACACCAAGCTGCAAGAGGCCTTTCCTTGGAAGTACCCAGCTGGCCAGTGGCAACTGGAGCTGGACTGGACTTTGCTGCTGGCCTTTGCCTGACACCCTGTGAGTCTCTAAGTGCCTTCCCCAAGGACCCGGAGAGAGAGAGGGGGCTTTAGAAGTGTACTCCTGCGGTTGATTGAGAAGATAAAATCCTTAACTGGGAACTAACTGGTTGGTGTATCCAACCCGCCTTCATAGTGGTCAGCCTGAAATTGCACCTAGGTCCCAGTCTACTGCAACCGTAGACTATCATATGTACTTTGTCCTTTTTTTAGCTCTATTTTTCTATATGTCTTTAAAAACTCATATCTCTGGTTCTTCTTATTGGACTTTTGCCTTTTGGTGTCATTTTGTTTTTACTAAATTTTGCTCTATTTGTCTAACTCGGTTTGGAATTTTTATTGTTTGGCATTTGACTTTAATAATGTTTTTAGTGCATAAATACTTTCCACATTGCCCTAAGTTAAGGCTGTCTGTTCTGTGTCCTAGCTACTAGGGGGCTGAGCACAGGCTAGTTTAGTGACTTTGCAGGTTCACCCTGACAAAAGTTGTGATTATTCCCTGAGGTGAGTAGTCACCCATCCCTAATAATAATCCAATTTCTTACAGTGATCATCAGTGTTTCAGTTATTTTTCTTGTATGTTGTACAACAGAACACTGCACATTCCAACGTAGGCACTTCGAATCTGCTTTCATTAGGGTTAAACCCTACTTGAATAAATGGAACAGATACATTTTCTAACAATTTTCTGAATTTAAGGTAAATGCTTAAGTTTAATCTGCATGGTTGCCTATGGAGAGGAACTATCTCCCTTAGATACTGGGGAACATTTTCCCATATGCAGGAGTTAAAGAAGAGCTGCCAGAATGGAGTGTATGTTAGAAATTGGGTTTTTGGTGGAGGAGGGTTATGAATTTTGAAAGATTTTAGTAAAAACTAGCACCTAAAAGATGAAAGCGCCAACCATGGACATTTAGTCGTGGTGAGACCGGGGCAAAGTCGGAAGTTATGGCCAACTCCGATGGAGCGCGGTTTGGATACACAACATGGATTGGACCCGGTCTCTGCTTACCTTCGGACTTAGAAGAATTTTTGAAGAAAAATGTCTGCGAAGCTAAAGTTCAGAGGGGTAAGGCAGCTGGCAGTGTCCGAGGAGAAGGCGTCGTTAGTGGGAAGCCTCTGAACGAAATAGCAGTGAAGATTTATGCATTTAGATGAAGTTTCTTTTTTGGAAGTCGAAAATCAACTGCGGGACAAAGCTGCAGGCTGTATCCAATGAGGGCTCCACGAGGCTGAATACCCCTTCTGAGAGGAGCCACTGAACAGGATTTGCTGATGCAAAGATTGTAACAGGAGCTCCCGCCAAGTCAGGCTGACCGGCGATGCACCTTGGGCAGATCGGCAAGCAGGTAGGTCCTGGTCTCCTCACCGTTGTCAGGGTACTTTTTGGCAGAAAATGTTCTATGTCCCAAGTTTTGGTTTTAGGCTGTTTTAGCACCTTTAGCACCACTTTCAAGGGTCCAGGACTTGGTGGACACCACTTGGAGGGTAGTTCCCACTTCAGGCGGGGTCCAGTGCAGAGTTCAAGCTGTTGGAGGCTTTTGTGTCTCTGTCTCTTAGAACAGGAGGTCAGTCAACTAGCCCTTGGAGTCACTCTGGTAGCCCTAGATTCAAGCAGCAAGGTAGTCCTCCAGAAATAGGGCAGTCCTCTGGGGGTTCAAGACAGCTTCCAGCAGCAGGGCAGTCCTCTGAAGTAAAAAGCAGTCCTCTGAAATGGAGGGGAGGCCTTCTGAGTGTCATCCACTGGTCCAGAAATGAACTGAAGAGTGTGTCTAGGAGTCCTAATTTTATACCTGATGCCAGCTTTGAAGTGGAGGAAACTTTTGGAGTTTCCCCCCCACAAATGGTTCTGGAATTTCCTTCTTCCCTGCCAAGGATCCGAGGTGTCTGGAGTGTCAAAAGGCTAGTGTGAAGTTATTTGTTAGTGTGCTGAGGCAGCCCCTTCGAAATGTAAGTGAGGCAGGGAACAGCTCTGCCCACACATTCTGGCAGGATCCTGCCAACACCTAGCCAACCTTTGTTTCACTGTCGTGGAAGGATACACAAAGGCCAACTTTCACTCTAATCACAATGATGTGACCAGGACATAGGCTGCAGGCAACAAATGAATTGATTAGGACAAAAAAATGCCAACTTTCTAAAAGTGGAATTTTCAAAATTGTGACTTAAAATCCGACTTTACCATTAAAGACGATTTCAAATTATAATTCTTTAGAGAACAAACATGACAATTCTACCTGTTCCCTAACAAAAGTTATCACTTATTAAATGTAATAAGGTAATTCAATGTTATCCTATGGGAGAGGCAGGCCTCACAATAGTAAAAAACGAATTTAGTAGTTTTTCACTATCAGGACATGTAAAACGTAAAAGTGCATTTCCACCTTTTTAAGTACAATGCAGCCTGCCCTATGGGCTGTTAGGGGTCTACCCTAGGGGTGACTTCTATGCATTGAAAAAGGGAGGATTAGGCTGTGCAAAAGGTATATTTTGTCAGCTCGAATTGGTAGTTTAAAACTGCTCACTGGCTGCAATGGCAAGCCTGAGACATATTTTTAAAAGGCTACTTAAGTGGATGGCACAATAAATGCTGCAGGCCCAGTAATAGCATTTAATTTACAGGTCCTGGGTACATGTTGTACAACTTTATTTGGGACTTATAAGTAAATTAAAAGTGGCAATTGGATGTAAGCCAATTTTACCATAGTTAAAGGAGAAAGCACTTTCGCATTGGTTAGTAGTGGTAAGGTGCCCAGGGCCATTCTGCCAACAAAAACGAAATTCAGAAAACAGGAGGGGTGAAGGCAAAAAGTTTAAAGGTGACCCTGCAGAGAGGGTCAAGCCCAACAAAGTGTTAGGCAGAAAATAACTTATTTTAATATATTTCCTAATATTGCAAGTTTCCACTTCGAAGCACTGGAAATAACAGTTGTTAGTGTTAACCAATTTATTTGCATGGAATGTATCAACCTCAAAGGCATGAAATGCTGAGCTTGCTTTGCCAGGATTTGAACTCATGACTAGCAGTCACATGGGAAGTAACGAAGAAACAATACCTTAGGATTTATGAAGAGATGTCCATGTGGTTACGAGTCCGAGTGGGCAGGGAGAAGGAACATGACAAACGTTAATAACCAGGTTTATTTCAAAAGACAAGACTAATGGAATCGATACAAAAAATATTGTTTGCTGTTTTGGTATTTAGATTATGTCACGCAAGTGAGTATATTGGCCACTTGAAGACAGGATTTCATTAGATCCCCAAATGCATTCCATATGATTGTCTGTGTACGCAGCTGGATGTTTAAAACCGAAGTACAAAATAAAAACTTTAAAAACTGAATAATATAAACTTGGCTCCAAATGATGCCCATTGATAAGGAATGTATTTATTGCGAAAAATTGACAAAAGTTAATATATTGCCTAAAATAAAGATGAGACAAAGAAGTTAATAAGAGATTACATTCTCATTCTTTAATTTGTCTTAGAGATTTTGAACAAGGTAAAGTTGTATTTCTGAATATCAACTACGGGACTATCATGCTCCAAAATATCATAGCTTAAATATCAACAACCAAAATATTCTGGAGGTAAGTATATATTGGTAGATTTACTATTCTTAACTCCACATCTGTGCACCTTAAAGAAATATATATTGTAAAGATACATATGTGGGGAAATAAGTACAGTAAACATATACTTATCTATATATACTTCCCTTGTTGATATTTTGGTTGGTTTGGCTGTCCATATTTTTGTACGATAACACAATATTTGATAATCCAGTACTGTACCCAAAGGAAATAAAACGAACCCATATATCCTGCCACTACAATGCATGAATCAAGTACGACCACTAAGCCAATGAAAATTCTTCTTGGTTGCAGGCATATTGGCTGATACTGGCTGAATTAAGGCATAATGTTTAAAAGTCTGTTTGTTTAGAAGAGAGGAAGAAAACTTTCTAAGTTAGATAAAATAATTATCTTATATCCTATAATGTAGAGAATGGTCAGTACTCTATTGTAACCAGGGATCTTTCTTGATTTAAAAAAAGAGACTAATTAGGACTGCAGGGAAGCTACAGCTGAGGACTGTGGGTCAGGAAATATGTGAAGAATGAGGCAAGTCTTAGCAGTAGTTCGGGTGAAGATAATGAGTTGAACTTGGCCAACAATCTTCCCTTTTTTCAGTATATTAAGACACTACAAAACTTTAGCATTTGAAATGGGGTCAGAAAGAAGGGCTGCCTCTCACTTAAGTGTGGGTTTTAGTGGGGTTAAACTAAATAATTATTTGAGGGCCTTGTCTTCTGCCTTCTTTTCACTGGAGAAGAAACCTTCATAAAATGTTTTGAGGGCGAAGGCAAAGAGTATGTTAATGTCCTTGATTAATGGTTTATCTATTTTTTCCTTAATCAATTGGACAGCTAGCAGGCAGCTTCCAACGTCTATTGCTTCCTGTAACTTTTTCTCCATTATATTTATGATTGTATGTTCAGCTGCTAGGGAATATGATTTTTCAATAGAAGTTGAGTATTAGCATTAAACAATTTTTCCTCCTTGAGATTTTGTAGTGCTTTGATCTTGTTAAATGGGACCAAAGAAGTTGTTTCTAAATGTTTATTTGAATGTTGTGCTGTTAGAAACTGAGATCAGATTTGACAAGTCTAACCTGTCAAAGTTCATGAAAGATTATCTGTTTAACATTTTCAATGTATAATTTGAAATCCTGATTACCGAGAAGATTAGATTTCAATCTCCATAACTATGTGTTACAACTTACTTATCAGCATAGACAACAATCATTATTATAAAAATTATATTTGATCCTATGTTGACTGGTGTTAGACTATTTCATTACGAGTGAAAAGAAAATCAATTCTTTGCATATTTGTGAGAAGTGAGTTTAACTAAGAGTTAGATGTTGGGAAGGCATTTTGCGCTTGTTGGAAACGTCTTATGCTTTGAATTGAATGTTGCCACTACCACCCCGAATTAAGTTCTTTTTCAATGAGGTAAGGATGGGTTTTTCAATGTTTCGACAGAATATAGAGTCTCAGCATGTGACTGCATAGTTGTTAATGATTTTATATATTTTCTTCTTGATATTAAGTGTGGAACACTTCTAACAACCAACATTGACTTTTAGTAAGGAGACAAGTGTTACATTCAGTGCTTTCTGGCTAAAATGACAACTCAATTTTCTGACTAAAGAGGAAGGCCCAACCACTTAAGTTCAGGTTTTCTCTTTCATTATCAGAAAAATGGGTTCATTTATGTTTTTATTTATTTAATTAGTTGTAGTTTCTTATAGTGCGTACAAGATCCAGAGGCATCAGAGTGCTTTACAATGAACATTCAGAAACATGGTAAATGCTAAGGTACTTTACAGTCACTAATAGGCAGAAATAAAACACCAACAAACAAGATGCTACTAAAACGGCAAGGTAGTATGCAGCAAGCCAAGAGAGGACTAGTAACAGCAGGGTGTTTTACAAAGACCAATATGAGGTAATAGAAGACAGGAAGGTACTAAACGAGGTGCTACTAAACAACAGGGTAATTTACATTAAGTCAAGGGAGGTATAACAACAGCCGAGTCCTAGTAGGTGAGATGAGTTTGGACCACACAGTTAAGCAGTTGGTAGGAGAACATAAAGAATTAGTTCAGTAAGTATCTGATGACTAGAAACAGTTTTAAGCATCTTGGATGAATGCCATGCTTCCTTTCAGTTTTTTTTATGTGGGCCTGGATTTTATGTTTTTTAATTTGGCAATAGACTCTTTTATAATCCAGGATATAAATGTTTAGCCATATTGCATAGCCAGGTAATCCCAAGGTTTTAGCTCTGCCACCTTGCAGAAGCGTAGGACTCCAGACGGATTTGTCTATCTGTAAGGGGAGTATAGTAGACAATAGTATGAAGGTTATTAATCTTATAGCTGCTCTTCATAGTGGCAAAATCGTATCTGCAAAGCGAACCAGCTAGGGTCCAACCATGTGTATAACCAGGGATGAATAGCAGTCATTATTCCTATGGTAAAGAGCATATTGAGGTGGATGTTTGGAGTTGGAAAAGGCATTTGGTGTAGAGGACCCTTCATTCAAATGGTTTGCGTAGATATAGTTGAACGTTGGTAAATGAAAGATACCAGGGGAAAGAAGTCAACCGAAGACCATAGTCACACCAGAAGATGTATGTGTAATTCATAGGCAGAAATGTAGCTGCAGTTGATATTATAACATTCAGAAATGACTAGATTCATCAGATGGTCAGAACAGGTTGACACACTTTAATAAGCAATTCACTTGAAACATTTGATCTGAAAGTAGAAAGCAAGTTCTCTTTCTCAGGCAGTGACCTAATAGCCAGTCTATGAAATACTAGCTTTAATACAATAGTACAGTCACAGTGCAATGAAGTCTACAACACCATGCTTGAACATTTGAATTGTTTGGATGTCTAAAACAAAGCAGAAGTGTTTAGCGCTGGTCTAAGTGTAGAGTTTGACATTTTATAATACCAATATATGAATTTGATGTATTAAATTTCACTTTTTCCAATCAAGTCCATTTACATGTGGAATGCTGTCCTGATAGATGAAAAAATTTCAATTTATGTTTGTATGGCTTGTTATCAGTCTGAGCTTTTCCAAAGTGCTGTCATTGACAGTGCCAATGAAAGGTTTTGTTTTAAGTACAGGGATGGTGGGCTCAAAAAGGTGCAATAGTTTTTTTGTGTTAAGTGGACAAATTGATTTTCGGCTGGAACAGTTTTGAAGGAAGGGGTGTGGGTCAATTCTTCCTGCTACGTAATGAGCCATCTTGCTGTGAAGCTGCTGCCCCGGCGGGGAGGGGTTGCAGGCCTTAGTATTGCTCCTCTATGTGCCTGAGATCTTTGGTGAGCAGGGATCTCTCTTCCCCTAAGAACAAGACTGATCTTTGATGTGGTCTCCAGAACATGAACATGAACATCCCGGCTATTGGCTTGGACAAAGATGTCTGAACTGTGGGACCGCAAAAGCAAATATGCAAGAGAATGTAACTCTGAAGGAGGGGATGGGTGTTGTTGCTGTTCAGCAATAGTGTGCCCGCTGAAGATACAGGTGTGCAGACAGGGACTCCATTGATATTGATACTGCTGGTCCTCTTTAGCTACAGTGCAGTGACCGTGGCGTCATTCTGTGGTAAGAAAGGAGATGCCTCACTCTCACTTAAGTGTGCCCGTTGCACGCTGGACTGATTATGAAGGTTGCTGATTGTGCTCGGGCCAGTGCTGGTGGTGTCCATGGGCCGCCAAACAGAGTGTGCACTGCGGCTTCAAGTACAGCAACACTTGAAAGTCTGAGTTTTTACAATACTTATAGGAAATGCATATATATTATTCTGTACAATACTTATAGGAAATGTATATATATTATTCTATGCTTAGCATGTTTATAAGTCCCTACATATTTTTCATATAAGTTATTTGATTAGATGCATATGGGTCCCTGTTTTGATTCATCTATCGCAATATGTAAATATATCTTAACTATTTTAATGACAAGTGCATCACTGTTGAAATATTGAGGAAAGGATAACATACAAAAAAATATTAGCTTCAAGTACAGCTACACTTGAAAGTCTGAGTTTGTACAATACCACTTTAAATCTCAATATATTATCTTCCTTATGCATGTATACCCTTTCTATGTAGTTATGTATCTATGTATTTATTGCTTTACTCCTACTGTAGAAGAAGACAAAATAATTAAATAAAAATAATTATACATGTATACTCTTTTCTATGTAGTTCTGTATCTATAAGTTATTACTTTATTTCTACTTTAGAAGAAGAAGCACAAGAGAAGAAAACACAAAAATCAAACTTGACTCTCTCCAATGGACTACTGTCTCATCCTATACCTCTCTCAATATATCCTCTACATCCACTGTCTGACTCATCCCAAACCTCATTTTATGACTCAGATCTCCAAAACAAACCTTTCTAGATTTGACCCCATCTGTCCCTCCTTGACTCAACCGAAACCTTATTTTACTACCATGATCTCCAAAGCAACCCTTTCGAAATGTATCTCTTATGTATCCCAAACCTCATTTTAGTACTATTAATTCCCTAATTACTTTCTAGAGACTCGGCCCTCCTCCATCTCTCCTTTTACTCATCTCAAACCTCATCTTACTACTATGATCTCCCAAATAACACTTTCTAGACTCTTCCCTCTTCCATCCCTCGATTATCCTATTCAATCCAACTAACAGACTCACATGTCCCCGCTCAAATTAACACATATTTTCCTATACTAACCCACCACTAATCCTTTTTGGGTTCCGGAGTAGCGTGCCACTTGCCAAAAAGTGCTTCGATACCTCGTCAGGGGTAGTAAGTGCTATATATATACAATTTTAATTACACTTGATTAACAGGGCAGTACACGTTGGGCAGCCATGAGACTGTCACTCACATACCTGATAAAAGTGGTAGAAAGTGGCGAGGTGCCACTAATTCACTGTAGCACATTAGAGGTTTCTCCCTTGTAAATGGAATACTGTCTGGAACAGAAATGGGAAACTCAGCAGAAGGCAGCCATCTTGCTCAGGAGACAAGCCACGCCCCTCTAATTAAGTTGTAGTATGCTTTCCAAAGGTAAAAAGATCTTACCTTTTCCATACGTCTACCATTGGAAACTGAAATTAAAATTCTAAATATTCACTAACTTAATATTTTTACTTCAGATATTAAAGTGGGCAGCTTCTTCTTAAGCGGGTCCTACTGACAGTCGCTGAGAGATTAACCCTTCAGTGATCACGAGATCCCTATCCACATAGCCCTCTCATATAAGAGCAACGCTTGCTGGTTTTAAGGCCTCTTTTTACCCATGAAATAATTGCTCATATTTAAACAGTTCACATCTAACAGTTAAGGCGTGCATGCAAAACCAGTTCCCCTGCAGCAGAACGTGGCCTGCATAGGGTAACTTCTCCTGTCATGATTTTAATGTGTGTCGAATTGACGAGATGTAGTTGGGCAGTAGGATCCTGCACAGGCTGGACTGCAGGGGACGGGACACCGCTTCTGGTCAGGAAGGGGCGAGACAGAGACTGAACCCTTGCACTGGGGACACGAGGCAGGGAAAAGGTATCTGTGATAGGGGCAGTTCTGGCCACAAATAAAGAAACCCTTGTGCTTACCAACTAGCCTCCTCGCGTCTTCCTTTCAGACCATGGGCTCGGGGACACGACAATGTGTAAGATTATTTATTTAAATAAATCATTGTATATAGTTGACAGAAGTCAGGCAGCGAGGGGTTGAAGGTAGCAGGATAGCTGCCTTGGGTGCAGCAGAGTCATCCAGAGCAGAGAGTGGTCACAGGGTTCCTGTGGTGAAGGCGGTGCAGATCCCAGTGCATGGGTGTGCTCGGGAGTGGAGACCGAGGGTAGGAACTGAAAGCTCTTGGTCTGCTTGGAGAGGTTGATGGAGTGTGAGGTGTAAACAATGGAAAATAACTTTGTGCATTTATGTTTGTTGCTGTAAATGTGCCCGAAAGATCAATATTTGTGTGCAGAAGGCGCTTAGGGATTGAGTTGACCAAGAAAATTAGTGTTTATGGCATTTGTAATCTGTAACCATTTTGGTTTTTGAAGAACATATATGTAGCCTCCAATCTGTAGGCGGCCTTTGCCATTAACATTCTCTAATCCCTTTAATATGTTAGATTATATCACTGTCGCGACCCCTCTTAAAAATAATACTTTTTTAAACATGAACCTTTGGCCGCCTCCAATGCCCTGACAGCATTGCCTTAAGTGGACAGCGAGATGCCAGCCATCATGTGAAATATATAAATGGCCAATCTTGTGGGTGGAGCAACATTTTTGTCTATAAAATCACATGTAAGTGTGATCCTGAGCTGAATCAAGCTGGTCTCACGTTTGATGCTCAATTAGAATAATGCACAGTGATTTGTGTAGGATGACAATTTCAATCAATCAATCAAATAAGCTTTACTCGACAATACATGTCATAAAAGCATGATACATAAAATACTGTTAAATGTAATAAAACACTGGATTTAAAAAAACGTGATCTAATAATCTTTAAAAAAATCAGTTTATCCTAATACATTTAAAATAAAACAAGTTCATAAGGTAAAAACAGCAGCATGGGTATTTACAGGTAAGTAGCCAACACATTTAGTTTGTTGATACAAAATTCCAAGTTCAATTGTTCGTGGTCAGTAATTGAGATCTTATAATACACATCCACCTCAAGAATTTGGCCATCGGGATTGCATAGTGAGGTGATGGATCGGTGTGCAGGATTCTTAGGGCGACACTACTTTGTCTAGTACCCAAGTTCCTACAGATCTGGACAAGCCATGCTTTGAGGGGGTGAAGGAAGTGACCCGTTTAGGGCCACCCGGGTCACTAGCGACCACCTTTCAGCCTTCCAAACAAATGAAGAGTTGGTCAGACAGTAGAGAATACAGACCAAAGTATTTTATTAGTATATGCTCGAGCGGAGTCCGGTCTGACCAGCCTCCTCAGATTGCGCCAGAGGGACTGACTCCCGTCCACAAGGTAAAGTCAGATATACATTTCCAACACCCCTAGAGACCCGCCCAGACTGGAATTTTCCAGCATGGTCACTGATGAACAATGAAGGTACAGAAGGATGGGCTATCATCCTGAGACAGGGTACATGCTATCTTAGTTTCAAGGTTACTCTGCCCGTGCTCGTCTCTCTGAGAGTGGGAGCAGGCCTACCTACTGGGAAAGGCATGTAGTTACAGAATTATCTATTCATTAGTGCAGCGATTCTTAACCTTGGACACTAAAGAGAAACAATCGTGGCTGCTTTCTGCTGAGGCAGACAGTATGAGACAGAAGCTTCATTTCGATCATGGTACAAAATGGCGGCTGGATACAAAATGGTGTCGCAAATGCTAACTTAACTCGCACAATGCTACAAGAGTCAGCTAGATGCATTTTCAGTCCAACAGACCCTCCTTTTAGCATTTGCTAACAATTTTGTCTAATGCTAGGAAATCAACAACTGCTCACATAGTAAGAAAACGACTACTGTTACATTTTCATTCACACATTATCAATATTCAAAAATAAACTTGTCAATAGACATGAGGTTGTGGACAGCCTGCATCGTCATGGCCTGGGACTTAGCATCAAGTATTGGGGCCTTCTGTGTGGGTGTCAACTTTCTAAAAGAGTAAGTACAACAGGCAGGAAGGCAATGCATGCACAGGCAACAAGTGAAAATAACACCTGCAATTACTATCAGAAAGATAAGAATCTTCCAACCCCAGGATGCTATTAAACCCCAGAACCAACCAGAAAGAGTCCAGGTACCGTTCTCTTGGTGAATGTCAGATGCAAGCCTATGCAACTTCTGTATAGCAGCGTATACATTCGGAGCGTGGTCCGGTATGTATACACAACAGCTGCTACCGATGAATGCTGCAGGCCCCTCCCCGATCAGCAAGGATGACATCTAACACCATCCTGTTTTGAAGAGCAACGAGTCTCGTAGCCTGGAGCTCAGCCTTAATATTTGTCAGTATTCCAGCCGTGGTATTAATGACCCCTTCTACAACCCTTGTGAGCCGCTGAATATTGAGGCTATTGGACATAGGGCCCCAAAAGGGAATAATACCCTTCATAGCATCTGTCTGATCTATGTCCTCTGTGTTGATAACCCTTCTAATACAGGATAGATGGACACCCCTACGCTGCAATCGGTGATCTCTATGGTAGTTGGACAGTGCTATATACACCGGGGGAAGGAGGAAAGAGAGATAACATATGCCAGACCACCCCCTCGGAAGCCACACATAAGCCTGGGACCCGCAAACAAAATAAACATTATGGGGTGGAAGCAAAGGTGGGCTACTGCTTGTGCTCAACACATAAGTATAATTACAATTACTCTCACCCACTTTAACATTCCCAAGACCCCGAACACAAAACCCAGCTGTTGTGTTGACTACCGCCACCGGCATTGCTTCATCTTGGGTAATATTGCGTATCGGAAAAGACTTAAAATATTCAGTGACATTGAACCCCTGGAAATCCAACATTTCATTTCGAAGCCATGTTGCATTTTTTTCGTTCTCATGTACATTCATACAAACTGTTGGGGACAATGTATCAGGGGCCCCTTGTTCCCCTGGAGTAAACCCTTGGTGAACACGTATGTATTCTAACACAGTACCATAATCAGCATATGTCATATTCATAGCATCAGAATGGAAATGAGTATATACCATGGTAATCAGTTGAAACCAGGCCTCACAGCTCCCAAGATTGGAAAATGGCATGGACAGTAATATATCATTCTTATGGGTCATGGAAGGGAGCAGTCCACAGATCCAGCAATTAGTAACATTAGATGTATCATGTGCTTGGTGGAGCATTTGCAAGAAAACATTATCTACGTATGTTTTTCCGTGCTCACCCTTATGAGGGGCCAAAGTAACAAACATGTGTTCAGGGGGAACAGGCATTGTACCAATCAAAGAGTGCACAGGATATTTCTCCTCAAGGAACCACACTATTCCAAGCACTGTTATCAGAAAGATCAGAACGATTACTATGAAAACTATTTTACTCTTAGTAGACCAACTAGACCAACCAGACCCATCCTGCCGAAACGCGGGGCTGCAAAGGGCTGTTCCTCCTCCATAATGGGGCGACCAAATGGGTACATTTCAACCCGAGGAAAGGACATGCAATGGAGCCAATAACAAGAAGACAAGATAGGGGCAAATGTCCACAGCATCCGTCAGAGCCTCGCTGGTAGACTCCTATTGTTCATCAATTGTTGATGCTGTTGAGCACCGGCGGTGGAGCTAGGCGATCCTAGCTCTTTGAAAAAATCCCACGTCGCACAGGATATGGCACTCCCTCCTCAGGGGAGCACACTCGAGCAATCCTGTCCAATGTCCGAACAATGCACCAATTTCACCTTTCCCTATTCTACTGTGGCCTGACTTGTCGAGTCCATCCCTGCTAATCTGACTTTTCCTTTGGTGCACTGTTCCTCCGTCGGGCGCAAATTGTACCTAGCTACTCCAAGGACAGAGGGGTCTAAAAACAGGGGCTCAGACACAGAGGGGCCAATGGACTGGGGCTCAAGCACAGATGGGCCAGCAGGCTGGGGCTCTTGGATGGCCTTGATCTCAGGTGGCACTGCCTCGTTCAACACTGCGCCGCTTTCCTCCTCCGTTTGTGCCCACGTCAGCCGAGCATCCGAGAAAGGAACAAAACGGGCCACTTGCTCTGTTTCAGAGTCTCCTACTCCATCAAGCACCCACTGATCGTAGGGTAAAGGGAGGGGCACCTTTTTTCAATGTTGCGAGTGGATCCAGTTCTTTCTGCCGGCCACCTTCACAGCCGAGCGGGTAGCGAGGAGGACTTGTGTAGGCCCCCTCCAGCGCGGCTCCAAACTGCCTTTCCTCTGAAAATGCCTGGTCAGTACATAGTACCCAGGCCAGATATCATGGCCTGGCCCCTCGGGAGCTGGTAGCAGGACCTCATGGATCTGTTGGTGAATAGAACGCAAGTTTTTAGTCAACTCATACAGGTAGTCCACAAGCAAAGGATATTCAATCTCGGAAAACCTACGAGGTCGCGGGACGCCCCAGACATTTGCGGGGCACCCGAACACGACCTCGTAAGGTGACAACCCTGTCCTAGAGTGAGCCGTAGCTCTTGTAGACAAAAGGGCTAATGGTAAAGCATCTGGCCACTGCAATCCTGTGCTCTCTTGAATTTTCGCCAATTTCAGTTTGAGAGTACCATTGTACTTCTCAACTAGGCCTGCTGACTGGGGGTGGTTTGCAGCATGAAATTTCTGCTTGATGTGCAGGCCGTCGCACACCAGCTGGATAACCTTTGAATTGAAGTGACTCCCATTGTCCCTCCAAATCAAACGGGGCAAACCAAAACGTGGGAAGAACTCCTTTAGGAGTGCCTTCGCCGTCGCCATGGCTGTGTTCTCTTTAGTGGGGTAAGCTTCCACCCATTTACTGAATGCGCAAACAAGTGCTAACACATATTTCAGATTGTTGACTCGTTCCATTTCGATAAAATCCATCTGAAGGACCTCGAAAGGGAAGGAAGGCGGTGCAAAATTACCAGGAGGTGCAGGGGTTATACATCATGCATACCATACAGTACTTTACTAAGTGAGCAGCAACCTTGGGGATATATTGTCATTCTGCCATACAGGATCTAATAATTTGCAGATGCCCTTCGCACTAATGCGGGCTGGCCCGTGCGCTATAGTAACCACAGGAAGGACATATGCGTCTGGTAACATCCATCTCTGCTTTCCTGACTTATCTGTCCAACACCCATCCTCATCTAAACGTGCTGTACTTTCCTGCCATACCGCTAACTCCTCAATCGTTGCCTCACTCTGAATTTCTTTCACATTGTCTAGAGTGTCCTCTAACATAGTGACCTCGGGCACCCACCTGGCAGGATCCGCTACAAACATCTTTTTCATTTTTGTTCGAGCCGTCTCCTTAGCTGTCTTGTCTGCAAACGCATTTCCTCTTCCAACTTCATCAGTAATTGCCTTGTGGGCGCTGCACTTTATAATGGCCAATTTCTTAGGGAGTGTCAGGGCAGACAGAAGCCTATGTATAAGGGGATCATTCTGGATGCGTGTCCCATGGGAGGTGAGAAACCCTCTGTCTGCCCAGAGCCGTCCAAAATTATGGGCGACCCCGAAGGCGTACTGGCTGTCAGTATAAATATTGACAGCCAGTCCCTCGCTCAATTCACAGGCTCTAATAAGGGCGACTAGTTCAGCTGCCTGAGCAGACTGATATGGAACTCGTGATGTCTCAACTACCGTATACAGTGTAGTAAGTGCATATGCGGCGGTGGTGGTGCCATCTGGTAATTTAAAACAAGAGCCATCAACATATAGTTTCCCTTGCGGGTCAGATAAAGGAACATCAGTCAGGTCTACCTGTCCCTTTGTCTCTTCCTCCGTCCGAAAAAGACAATCATGTATGTCTCTTTCCTCACTCTCAGAAGGGAGGGGCAGTAATGTGGCAGGGTTCAGAGTGGCACATCTTTTGATTGTGATATGCGGGGCAAAGAGAGTTAGCTCATAACCGGTCAGACGTGCACTGGTGAGGTGCTGTGTCTTGGTCTTATTAAATAGGGTAGCCACAGCATGAGGCACCATGACTGTGAGGTCAGTATCAAGTACGAGCCGACTGCCTTATAGAGATGGCCACAGCCGCGACCGCTCTTAGACAGCTCGGGAGGGCTCTTGCGACAGGGTCAAGCAAAGCAGAAAAATAAGCACACAGCTGTTGCTTACCCCCAAAGGCCTGTGTTAAGATAGAGGGCGCACAACCAGCCATCTCGTGTACATACAGCACGAACGACTTCTCATAATCAGGCGTGCCAAGCACAAGAGCAGAGCAAAGCGCAACTTTTAATTCCTCAAAAGACTGCTGACATTCAGGCGTCCAAGGCAGGGGCTCATGCACATCTTTAGTGGTTAGTGCAAGCAAAGGCTTTATTAGTAATGAATAATTAGGGATCCAATGGCAACAGTAGGAAGTGATGCCAATAAAAGCGCGCACATCCCTCTGAGTTTTAGGGATAGGCATTTTAACAATGGCGCTAATGCGCTCAGGGGTCAATCTGCTACCCTCCTTCGACAGTAGGTGACCTAAATAGGTGATCTCCTGTCGACAATATTGAAATTTAGAAAGGGACACTTAATGTCCCTGGTGAGCCAAATGTAGCAACAACTTAACCGTACTGTCTTTGCATCCCTGTTCAGTGTCGGAAGCTATCAGTATATCATCCACATACTGAAGCAATACATTACCTGGGGAAAGCGCGAGGGGGTCCAATTGAGCTTTCAGAGCTTGACTATATATACTAGGGCTTTCAGCATAGCCCTGAGGAGCGCGACAGAAGCTAAAGCTTCTGCCGGCCAGGGTAAAGCTGAAAAGATGGCAGCTATCAGGATGAATTGGGATGCTAAAGAAGGCATTTTTCAAATCAATGACAGAGAAGAATTTGGCAGAAGAAGGAATCATTGTCAGAATGGCAGTAATGTTAGGGACCACCGGGAACTGAGGGACCACTATTTTATTAACTGCGCGCAAATCAATCACAAAACGATAAACATCTGGGTGATCATCGGAGGAACCTGAAGGTGCCCTCTTAAGAATGGGAAGAATAGGGCTATTACACACATTCACAGTCGTCTCTTCAACAACCCCTGACTCAATCAGGTCCTGTATAATCCGCAACAGAGCTTGCTCCCCTGCTGGTGGTATTTTGTACTGGGGAATACGAGGCAAAATGGCATGGTCTTTAACTTTAATGGAAATTGGGGGAATTTGCAATAGTCCCACATCCGTGTCACCTGTTGCCCACAAAGTGGGCGGCACAGCCTTAAACTCAGCAGGAAGGGGCGCATCTTTGGACAGACACTGCTTAGAGCTAATCACATTCTGTCCCATTGTCATGTAAACACCTTCCGGAGAGCAAAAAATGGTTGCATGCAACTTCTTTAATAGATTCAAACCCATTACGTTTTCTCCAGAATTTGATGTCAATAAGAACTGTGACTCTACAGTAAAAGGGCCAATAGTCAAAGCAAGAGGTTTGGAAATGGGGCTTACAACCGGTACGCCAGAAAATCCTACCGAAACATTATTTTGGCCAGACAGAGCTGCCCCGGGGACCAGCGAACGAGAAACAGAGCTATTCATTGCACCTGTGTCCACTAAGAATTTCTTAACTGAGCCTTGCAAATCAGCAGTGACATAAGGACCGCGTTGATCTACAGGTATCTGGAATGGTCCCTCACCCTGTCCCTGGCTGTCCTAGCTGTGGGACATCCCTGTCACCTCGTCCAGTTCATAATCGTCGTGATAATACTGTCTTCCTTGAGGGTCATCAAAATAGTTCTGGTCAGAGCGACCCTGCGATGTCCCATCCTCCCAAACCCCAGCCTGATCACTTGCTCCGCGGACCCGTCCACAAGAACCTCATCCTCTGGGTGTCGCGACCTTCTGCAATAACACCCGACACTCGCTACGCCAGTGCCCCTCCTCCTTACAATACGCACACTGATTCGGCCCCACGGGCGCAGTGCTCCTACTAGTACGGGAAAGCTGCCAGGCCAGACCAGCTCCAGCTCCACATCCTCTACCGTTACCCCTAGACGCCTGCTGTAACAACACCTTCGTCTTCAACTCCTTATGCTTCTTTTCCACTTTCTCCTTCTCCTCGTTCTCCCTATGATCATAATACTATGCCATACTCAAAATTACAGAAGGGGAGGATGTCGTCCACGTGGTCGCATTGGAGGGACCCGGACCGCTGAGAAAGCACAGGTGCATTTATACATCCACTTGTAGAGGAATTGAGCAATACTGCGCCTGTGACATCACCCCTTAACTTCTAATCAGCTTTTTAGATCTAAAGGCCATATATCGTGTACCTGGGATCAAACCGCTTACAAATTGAACTACACTTAACCGACCACGAGAACCTGCATAATTCATACACCAGAGTGCCATGTGCCTTTGATTGCTTTACAGATTTTAAAATAAAGAAGTTTCATCTTCCCCACTATCACACCGAATTTCTCAGGATAAAAGCTTGTGTACCTCTTTGCTATTATACACCCTACAAGTGGCACTTCGTGACCCTCCTCTGTAGCCAGTAGGAATTTTCCAAGCATCACCTAGAGCATTTACATATAGTGATTTCTGAGACGGAACCCTGATGAAGGCATTGCCGAAACGCGCGTAGTACAACAACATACCGCCAGTTTCCACACATCATGTATATCTACTGCCACACTGTTGTATTGTGATCATGGATTCCATCATTGAATTGTCTGTTGTAAATAATTAGGTCTTTTAGACCTTTGTATATTAAACTGTGCATTATTAATTTTTGCAACTATAACACTGAATGATGTAATCTTGGTTTTATAAAAATGAAATATATATAGTAAATATCATTGGATCGACTAGGTTGACTATTAATATATATATATATACACATATAAAAAATAAAAAATATTTTTATATAAGACTTTATTTAATAAATATCTATTTTTGAATACACTTGTCTAGACCCACTGCCATTGTTTTTAATTGATTTGAAATTGTTATGCCCGCATTTGTTGTAATTCACCTTGCCCAGGTGTCTTCTTACCTGCTATTGTCTTTTCCCTGTCAGGGCATATTTATCCTGCATTCAGGGGCCCCGGTTCTTTCCCAAATTTTGCACCTGTGTCCACTAAGAATTTCTTATCTGAGCCTTGCAAATCAGCGGTGACATAAGGACCGCGTTGATCTACAGGTATCTGGAATGGTCCCTCACCCTGTCCCTGGCTGTCCTAGCTGAGGGACATCCCTGTCACCTCGTCCAGTTCATAATCGTCGTGATAATACTGTCTTCCTCGAGGGTCATCAAAATAGTTCTGGTCAGAGCGACCCTGCGATGTCCCATCCTCCCAAACCCCAGCCTGATCACTTGATCCGCGGACCCGTCCACAAGAACCTCATCCTCTGGGTGTCGCGACCTTCTGCAATAACACCGGACACTCGCTACGCCAGTGCCCCTCCTCCTTACAATACGCACACTGATTCAGCCCCACGGGCGCAGTGCTCCTACTAGTACGGGAAAGCTGCAAGGCCGGACCAGCTCCACATCCTCTACCGTTACCCCTAGACGCCTGCTGTAACAACACCTTCGTCTTCAACTCATTATGCTTCTTTTCCACTTTCTCCTTCTCCTCATTCTCCCTATGTTCATAATACTGTGCCGTACTCAAAATTACAGAAGGGGAGGATGTTGTCCACGTGCTCTGAAGCCTGCAACCGAGTTGCAATCACTGGGAGCAGGTTCGTAACAAATCTATTGACGAACATCCGGACACCCCCTTCCACTGACAAATCCTGTCCACTAAAATCCAAAAACACACCCTCGAACCGTGTGAAAAAATCTGACACACTTTCATCTTTCTGCTGACGACATGCTGTTAACTTGTCCCAATCTACGCTTCTCGGTGGAATAAGAGAGTGCATGTAGGTAATAATTCGGCCGGGTAAAGCTAGTATCTCGGCCTTATGCTTTTCTCCAGGCTTCCTTTCCTTATCCCATGCTTTAATCTGGTCCCATGTACCACCCAATTCCACAGCGTGGTCCTGCGTGTGCACCTGCCTCCAAATGTCGACGGGCACCAGCAGACTAAAGAACATTTCAATATCTGCAAGCGTCATTACCGTTGATGAAGCAGCTTCCGTCAATTCCTTATAGTATGCAGTAGGATTTTTCCTAGGATCAGGTAACTGAGTCTTAAGGGATAACACCTCACTACTCCATGGGGTATAAACCCACTGTTCTTGAAAACGGGCCTCTACTTTTGGCCTAATAACAGCATCATGCTGATTTCGAGGCTCTGGCAACTCAGGGTGATATATGGGATGGAATTCCCTCATCGGAAACTGGGACACTGTCTTCGGGCTCTTCTCAAACAGCCTACCCTGGTAAGCTACCAATGTTGCAACATTTCCGAAAACCTCCTCAGGTGCCATACCAGCAGTGTATACATTATCTCTGATATCGTAAATAATCTGGGGCGCTATAGCGTTGAAGCACTGTTCCCACAATCCAATCGAGGAGCCGACATGTGCTTAAGGGCATGCTGCTGCACAAACGGCTCATAATCCCTCATCACACTCCACACATCTTCAGTACTATAAATGGGTTGACAGGCCCACTGAGCGGCCTGATATGCTACCGCCCTTTTTCTTCCTCCCCCACGTCGGATCATATTAAGATCCATCCCAGTCGCTCCCTAGCAGTTGCCCAGTCCCTGTCCCCCAACCAACGTACCGGCGTCCCACTACCCAGTACTGTCAGGGAATGAGGGAAGAGTGAAGGAGTAGTAACAGAAGAAACAGGCACCAATGTCATTAATGGCTGTGTTGTGGGTGTAAGGGCTGGAGAAAAAGAAGATATTGACACGATAGGCATAGAAGGGAGACCAGCAGTTATCGCAGGCGCGGAAGGCGAAGCCACAGAATTGACAGGAGGCGCAGCGGTTAAAGCAACTGAGTCGATAACAGAAGAAGCAGAAACGGCAGGGGCAGAAGAGACAGACGACTGGGGCTGTGGCACAGCAGGATATATTCTCTGCGGGGCGTATGGAGGCGGAGGTCGGGTGTCTAACAATTCCTCCACAAATGTATCATTGTCTTCCCGAACCACAAAAGACTTTTCGCATTGCAATCGAAACTTCCTATCGGCACACTCTATCCCCTTCTCAGTCTTTTCTTTATCGTACGCAACAACTTTCTGAGTCACTGTCTGCACCCTTCCCTTTTGGGCCTCCTTTTCTGCTTTCAATCTTCTCTGTTTAGCTTCCTTTTGCCACGTTCTAAGGGAATCAAACATTGACTGCTTACTCCTTTTCGCAATTTATCCTGCAGGAAATTATGCTTTTGCTCATCAAAAGTGCCCGTCAACGTCCACTGCAACTCGTCGTTGTCCCTCGTATATTTGTGCCATAATGTACTAAACATAATAGGGCCAAGGTCATGTTTTTCATACATCTCGAAGTTTGGGGTGCCTTCTGGATGCGCAGGCTGACTCTCTTCCAATCGATCATCAGTAGCACAACAATGACAACTCATGCAACATAGTTTGCTAAACCAAGGCATTTTAAAACGAATACGTTTTCACTATTTATGCCAAGCAGATATTTTCAAATATCCTACCAAAGTTGGTCCTCAGACCTCACCAAATCCGGATCAAAGCAATACCATGTTCACAAAGAACTCAAACAAATTCAAGCGCTTGTCCAAAAACGATCCTCAGACCGTCCCAAACACAAACCAAAGTGGTACCACAAACCAAAAGCCGGCTAACCCCAGACATTCTCAAAAATAAACCAGATTTGTTGCGTTGCCTGGCAAAGTGTTCACAAACACTTTGTATCCAAATCGGTCCTTAGACCGTGCCAAACACAAACCAAAACAGCGCCATAGCCACAAAGAACCAAAGCAAACTCACCTGGTGCACACAGGTCAAACGAAGTTATTCTCCACTGCCGACTCTTCGGACCAAACGGTCAGATCAAAGGGTTTCGCCGTTCTGGACCCCAGCCGGGATGACCACTGGCCGAGGCACCGCCCGGTCAGACAGACGGGGCAGCTGCGAGTACTAGACTCTCTCGTGCAGGGATCCCTGGTCCACCCGTCCGACCCGACATGGCCCCGTCCCCCCCACCCGTCCGCGGGCAACGAAGGGTCACCCACCCGATGGGGTCCCTGTTCGGGCGCCAACTGAAGGAAGTGACCCGTTTAGGGCCACCCGGGTCACTCGCGACCACCTCTCACAGCCTTCTAAACAAATGAAGAGTTGGTCAGACAGTAGAGAATACAGACCAAAGTATTTTATTAGTATACGCTCGAGCGGAGTTCGGTCTGACCAGCCTCCTCAGATTGCGCCAGAGGGACTGACTCCCGTCCACAAGGTAAAGTCAGATATACATTTCCCACACCCCTAGAGACACGCCCAGACTGGAATTTTCCAGCCTGGTCACTGATGAACAATGGAGGTACAGAAGGATGGGCTATCATCCTGAGACAGGGTACACGCTATCTTAGTTTCAAGGTTACTCTGCCCGTGCTCGTCTCTCTGAGAGTGGGAGCAGGTCTACCTACTGGGAAAGGCTTGCAGTTACAGAATGATATATTCATTGGTGCAGCGATTCTTAACCTTGGACACTAAAGAGAAACAATCGTGGCTGCTTTCTGCTGAGGCAGACAGTATGAGACAGAAGCTTCATTTCAATCATGGTACAAAATGGCGGCTGGATACAAAATGGTGCCGCAAATGCTAACTTAACTCGCACAATGCTACAAAAGTCAGCTATATGCATTTTCAGTCCAACAAGGGCCAGCATAGGCGGGGCAGACAAACAATACATGGGAGTAAGTTTCTTCCTGATCCATACAGATAGGGCATTTATTGTCACCTAGTGTGGCCCATTTACCGGTGAAAACATTTAGTGGAAGGCAGCCCACTCTGAATTGAAAATACAGTTTACGATCAAATGGTTTTAAAATTACATCCCAGTACTGTTCGAGACTCGGCCAAGATTTAGTTGTTAGGAAATTCCCCGTCAATGTTGTACAGTCACTTTTCCTGATGTTATTATGTTCAATGAGTTCCCAATATTTTTCTTGATTATGTCTCTTGATGGAAACTGGATACTCTGTGGGAACTCACACAAATGCGACAAACCCATGCTGGCCAGTGCCCCTCTGATATCTCGTTACCAACTGATTTTATGGAAATGATCCACCTCAATAATGTCCCTGAGCCCATCTGCAAAGGTGGCCAGTTCCGGGGTGCACCAGATTCTACGCCAGAATAAAATGGGACGTAGCCTTGCAAGGTCTACCAGTGCTTTCCTACCTAGGTCATTCAGCAAGGGCAACATAAGGGTACTTTGTGGTAGGCTGGTAATAGCTCGAAGGAACCTATTTTCTGATGTGCCTAGCTGTGTGAAATTCTCAAAGCCCCATAGTTCTGCCCCATATAGGATCGAGCTCACTACTTTCATATTATAGATCTGCAACATCGGATTGATTAGCTTGGTCAGAGATATTTAAATTCATTAGTTAAAACACCGGCTAATTGATGATGTTTCAGTGTCATGATGTCAATGTGTGGCTTCCATCTCATTTGCTTCTGCAAGGTAATACCTAGGTAGGTAAATGCATCTACCTGTTCAAAGGTGTCCCATCAAAAATGATCTTACCCCTAAATGTCCTAAGCTGATTAAATGTCATAAACTTCATTTTTGCTGCGCTGATTTTTAAACCTCATAAAACACAGAAATTTTTTAAACGGGTCAATGCACGCTGTAAACCACTAGGAGTTTTTGCAATAATTAGCTTGTCGTCGGCAAACATTAAAATTGGGATCTTTTTACCTGCTAAAACCGGAGCATCAGTAGGGATCATAGTTAAAAATGTAGCAGCTCCATTAATAAAAAGAGAAAAGAATGTGGGTGCCATCACGCACCCCTGGCGGACTCCCTTCTCTGCAGGAAATGGATCTGTTATGTTGCCCTGTGTACCCCTTCGTATTTGTGCAAAATGTTTCTCATGGAGACAGGCAATGAGAGAAAGCAGATCCATGGGCATCCCCAGCTACTGTAAGACCACCTAGAGTTTGTTACGTGAGACCAGGTCGAAGGCAGACTTAAGAGCGACAAATGCAGCGTACATGCTGCCCTTGCCAAGAATTACGGTCCGCCAATATATTAAAATAAATCGAAAGACCTGATCTATGGTACTAATGTGTGCTTGAAAACCTGCCTAAAGTGGGGTTAAAATGTCGTTAGCATCAATCCACTCTTGAGCCTTTGCCAGGACAAGGCGGGCTACCACCTTTTGAACTGAATCAATTCGGCTTATTGGCCTGTAGTTTCCCAGCAAAGACTTATCACCTTTTTTATAAACTGGGATGATCTCCGTCCCCCGCCAGGTATCCAGAATGGAGGCACCACGAGCAATGGCGTTTGCCAATAACAATATATACCTACTCCACTTAATCTTATCATATACAAAGATGTCTGCTGGAATACTATCAATAACAGGCACCCTCCCCCCTCCAATAGTGCTAAGGGCAGCACTTACATCAGCCAGGTCAAAAACTTTTTCGGTTAGTTAAGGACGGATGGAGACATAATTTGTAGGGAAGCTGGGATTTGAACCCCCCTTCCCTGATTACATATTGTGCTTCCTCATTCTCTGTCTTTAACCTATGATTTGTGTTCAATAATTCCTTCACCTGAATTAGCAGACCATGTTCAACAAATACCAGTGGTATAAATGTGAAAATGTCTTTCTTTAACAATCCAAGCACAAGGGCATCCAGGAGACTGCATCTGTCCCCTGACCTATCAAACGGGGAGGAGGGGGAGGCTCAGGACCTCGATGTTGGCAATGACAACCATTAGCAAAACAGAAGAGACTCTGCATTCCTGTAGGGCTTTAGTGAGACATGCAAACTGCAGCTCAGCTCAGCTGCAGACACGCACACACTCAGCACAAAAACACCTCCTGCTTCCAGTGATTTTTGTCTTTCCATACAGCAATAGGAAGGGTAAATGGTCGGGCTAATGGTGCTTAGATGCAGTAGCAGCTCGTGTCCCGGCAGAGTGGCGGGAGGGTGTATAAGGGGGGGCTCGGACAACAAACAAAGGAGACACACAAAAAATAACTTACCTGCTGCATCTCCGCTGTTCTGCTCTGTCCTCACCAGCACAGGCTCCCACAATCCCCTGCGGCCAATCCTAACGCTGCTATCATGATGCTGAAAGCAGCGTCAGGATTGGCCTGAGCGCCGAGGATTTGCACTCCCAGTGAGACTGGGAGCCTGTGCTTGCTCTCTCCAACCTGGCTATGCAGCTGGGGTTGGAGAGAGCTTCAGTGTGCATGACGGTTTGGCCGGCCTGAGACGGCTGGCTGGCCAAACCATCATGCGCACTGACAACAGTGTCCTGCCCGCCACCCCCCTCCACGACTCCCCACTCCCAAGCCTCGGCAACTGTAAGAAAAATAAAACGATAATAAACACTTTTATTATTGTTTTATTTTTAAAGTTCTGAAGCTGATGGGGGAGGGCGACGCTCCTCCACCCTAGCAGAGGAGCCGCTGCTGCTTAGATACGCTCTGTATTTGGTTTGCCAGGCTGCAGGTGGCAGGAGCGGAGCCCGAGCCAGTCTTTAATCCCGAGCCAGGCTCCTAACCTGCAGGGCTTGCCCACCTCCAGGACAATACCGATGCTCTTTGGATTTTGACGCAATGGGCGCCTTTACAAGGTTGGGTAGACTTTTCTAAGCATCATCTGAACCTCATTTTACAACTGTGATCTCCCAAATAACACTTTCTGAATTCTTCCCTCCTCTATCACGCCCTTATTCTATTACATCCAACTGGGGAGAGGTTGAGGTCTTACGGCCGGAGCTGCCGACTTTGGAGCTGGGGAACCAGGTTCGAGCCTCGGCGTCGGCTCAGCTTCCTGTGATTCTGGGCAAAATCACTTAATCTCCCTACCAAAAAAATGAATGTGTCCTGGTGTAACGTAACTGGTGCTCATGTAAAGCGCTCCAATACCTTTGGGTCGAGTTCGTGCTATATAAATCGGCAAAAAAAACTAACAGACTTACATGTCCACTGCTTGAATTAACAACTTCTATTTCCCTATACTAATCCACCACTAATCCATTTTGGGTTCTGGAGTAGCATACTATTCACAGAAAAGCGCTTGCCTCATCAGGTGTAGTAAGTGCTCTATAAATACATTTACAATTACAATCGTTAGCTGGAGCTTGGTGCTCATTGAAACTGCTGTGACCTGCTCAATGAAAAAGAGGGTGGGGTCGAACCAGACTAAGAGATACTTACCCTTTGTTCACCATATGAAGCCACTGGCCAACAGAGCACAGAACTTTCTAACTTTGATCCACTCAGAAAAGAATTCTCTCTGAGCCAGGGGACTAGTAGAATACATCTGTAATATTGAACCTGATGTCAGTAGAACCCAGCACTTGAATCAACCACAAAAGAATAGCACTAACATTGAGACACTGAGCACAGCACCACCCTTGAGCACAGCACTGCTGTCAAGACAGGGTGTCGGAGAGCAGTTCTACTACTGACCCAGAAGACAGCAACACTACTACTGAGATACTGGAGCCAGCTGAGACAATGTGGCTAACAGTGGCCAGTACCATAATTTAACCAGAGAATTAGCCATGCACAGCACTACCATTGAGGCGTGGTCAGCACCCCAGCAGGTTGTGGAACTAGAGGGGCACAGCACTACCATCAAACGACGCAGACTGCATCTCACAGCACTGTGCTATTGGGCTTGAAGTGTGCACCACTACCACTGATCCAGAGAACCACCAACGAACAGCACTACAATCGCAACAGGTGGCCATGGGAAGGCAGTACCATGGGACCAACAGCACTGTGCTGGCAGAGAGCCACAGCTTCAGCAGGGTACAGCATTAAACCATGGGGCAAGTAGAGCGCTACCATCGAGCCGCTGGCTCAACCAACACAGCACTAACACAACAACACAGCACTAACGCTCAAATTACAAGACTACCATTAACTTACTGTGCATAGTAAAGCTACAGAGAGAGCAGAGCACCGCACTACCGTCAAGCCATGGGGACCACAGAAACAGCAGCCCACAGCACTTATATCAAACCATAAAATCTACAGAGCACAGCACTACCATCAAGCCATGGAACAAGCAAGGCCAGTACTTACATCAAGCCATGGCATCAGCAGATCACAGTACCACCATCATACCAGGAGCCTGCACAGCACTGCCAGTGATATACGGGACGAGCAGAACACAGCACTGCCACTGAGACACGGTGCTAGCAGAGCACGGCACAGCGATGGCGTCACGCGGCCTGCAGAGGAGAGAGGACCGCACTACCAGCGAGGCACGGATGCAGCAAAATCTACCACCATTACCAAACCATGGTCTAGAGCACAGCGGTATCCCTGAGATACGAGACATGGAAACACAGCACTACTATTAAACTAGCAGAGCACAGCACTATCATTCAGACACTATTATTCAGACATGGAGTGTGAAGATTACAGCACGATCGTCAGATCATGGGACAAGCAAAGCGTCTGTGGAGCACAGCACTGCAACCCAGCCTCAGCATCTGCAAAGCACAGCACTGCCACTGAGCCACAGCATACGAAGAGCACAGCACTGGTGCTGGCCACAGCCTCTGCAAAGCCCAGCATTACTACCGACCCACTGGGTCTGTGCAGCACAGCCCTGCCACTGAGTGATAGCCTTTGAGAGCACAGCACTGCCACTGATCAATAGCGTCAGTTGAATGAAGAACTGCCTCAGAGGCAGAGCGTCTGTGGAGCACTGCAATCAAGCCTCACCGTGTGCGGACCACAGACCTCCCACTGAACCACAGCAAACGAAGAGCACAGCAGTGGCACCATGCCACAGCCTCTGCAGTACTCCGCATTCTCACCGAGCCATGGCGTCTGTGTAGCACAGCACTACAACAGAGCCACAGTGTCTGCAGAGCACAGGACAGCCACCAAGCCATGGCATCTATGGAGCACAGCACTGCCACCGAGCCACAACATCTGCAGCAGGCCGCAGCCTTTCTAGAGTGCATCGGACCCACTGAGCCAAGGCGCCTGTGGAACACAGCACTGCCACAGAGCCATGAGGTATCTGGTGCACAGCACTGCCACCGAGCCACTACGTCTGCGGAGCACAGCACTGGCTCCAGACCACAGCCTTTCCAGAGCGCAGCAATCCCATCGAGCCACGGCACATGTGGAACACAACACTGTCACCGTTCCACAGCGTCTATAGGGGGCAGAACTGCTACTGAGAGACAGCGTCCGCACAGCACTGTCACCCGGCCACAGCCAGCCTCTGCAGAGCACAGCATTCCCACCGAAAAACAGCGTCTGCAGAGCACAGCACTGGTACAGAACCACAGCTTTTGTGGAGCACAGCATTCCCACCGAACCACGGCACCTTTGGAACACAACACTGTAACCTAGCCACCGCGTCTGTGGAGCACAGCATTACCACTGAGCTACAGCGTCTGTGGAGCACAGCACTGTCACCAGGCCACAGCCAACCTCTGCAGAGCACAGGATTCCCTCTGAGCCACGGCATCTGTGGAGCACAGCACTACTACCTTACTACAGCATCTGTGGAGCACAGCATTGCTACCGAACCACAGCGCCTGTGGCGCACAGCACTGCTACAGAACCACAGCGTCTGTGGAGCACAGCACTGCTACAGAACCACAGTGTCTGTGCAGCACAGCATTGCTACAGAACCACAGCGTCTGCAGAGCACAGCACTGTTACTGTACCACAGCATCTGCGGAGCACAGCACTGCTACAATACCACAGCTCCTGCGGAGCACAGCACTGCTACAGAACCACAGCATATGTGGAGCACAGCACTGCTACAGAACCAGTGTCTGTGGAGCACAGCACTGCTACAGCACCACAGCGTCTGTGGAGCACAGCATTGCTACCGAACCACAGCATCTGCGGAGCACAGCACTGCTACCATACCACAGCTCCTGCGGAGCACAGCACTGCTACAGAACCACAGCATATGTGGAGCACAGCACTGCTACAGAACCAGTGTCTGTGGAGCACAGCACTGCTACAGCACCACAGCGTCTGTGGAGCACAGCACTGCTACAGAACCACAGCGTATGTGGAGCACAGCACTGCTACAGAACCAGTGTTTGTGGAGCACAGCACTGCTACAGTACCAGTGTCTGTGGAGAACAGCATTGCTACCGAACCGCAGCGTCTGCAGAGCACAGCACTGCTACCGTACCACAGCACCTGCAGAGCACAGCACTGCTCCCATACCACAGCATCTGCAGAGCGCAGCACTGCTACAGAACCACAGCGTCTGTGGAGCACAGCACTGCTACAGAACCACAGCATCTGTGGAGCACAGCATTGCTACCGAACCACAGCGTCTGCGGAGCACAGCGCTGTTACCATACCACAGCATCTGCGGAGCACAGCACTGCTACCGTACTACAACTCCTGCGGAGCACAGCACTGCTACAGAACCACAGCGCATGTGGAGCACCGCACTGCTACAGAACCAGTGTCTGTGGAGCACAGCACTGCTACAGAACCAGTGTCTGTGGAGCACAGCATTACTACCGAACCACAGGGTCTGCAGAGCACAGCACTGCTACTGTACCACAGCACCTGCAGAGCACAGCACTGCTACAGAACCACAGCATCAGTGGAACACAGCACTGCTACAGAACCACAGCATCTGCGGAGCACAGCACTGCTACAGAACCACAGCGTCTGTGGAGCACAGCATTGCTACTGAACCACAGCATCTGCAGAGCACAGCACTGCTACAGAACGACAGCGTCTGTGGAGATCAGCATTGCTACCGAACCACAGCATCTGCGGAGCACAGCACTGCTACTGTACCACAGCGTCTGTGGACACAGCACTGCTACAGAACCAGTGTCTGTGGAGCACAGCACTGCTACAGTACCACAGCATATGTGGAGCACAGCACTGCTACAGAACCACAGCATCTGTGGAGCACAGCATTACTACCGAACGACAGCATCTGCGGAGCACAGCACTGCTACAGAACCACAGCGTCTGTGGAGCACAGCATTGCTACCGAACGACAGCATCTGCGGAGCACAGCACTGCTACAGAACCACAGCGTCTGTGGAGCACAGCATTGCTACCGAACCACAGCATCTGCGGAGCACAGCACTGCTACTGTACCACAGCGTCTGTGGACACAACACTGCTACAGAACCAGTGTCTGTGGAGCACAACACTGCTACAGTACCACAGCGTCTGTGGACACAGCACTAGTTAAAACTGCGTCCCAGGTCCAGGCAACAAGAGACTTTTCTATACAAAGTAATAATGAGCCGAAATCTCACAGTTGACCTGCAGTCAGCCAGGGGCTGTGACATTTAAAGACAGTATATTGATTTTCTAGCGGCTGCGAGGCTCGGGAGATGAGGACAGGAGCCCGAGATGCCTCAGAACAGAAACTGCCTTTCAAGCGCGCCCAAGAGCACTTACTGTAAGAGCGGAACTCACTGGCCCAGATGGGAAACTCTCGGCAGGCCTATTATTTCAAATATGATTTGCAGTTTGGCTGCCTGGGGCCGGCGAAGATGCATCGTGTGTGCCGTGTGATAGCTGGAGGGCGCGGAGGGAGAAATAAGCAATTGTGTATGCCCGCGGAGAGACATTTCCAGCAAATATATCAGCAACTGCGGGCAAAGAGCAACCCATTTTAAAGCAGAGAAAATAAATTATCTTTACTTACAAGGCACTTGGAGGGGGTCTCCCTTCTGCACACTGCCCCCCGGGGGGTGAGGGGTCATGCTGATGTACCCTTACCCCATGAGTTATATAAAAAGCTTACTGTGGAAGAGAGGAGGGAAAAATAACCTGATTATTCATTATTAGTATTTAATGGAGGAATCTGAGATGCAATACTTCCTTGTGAGACATATCCATCTCCGTGCTGCAAGGGCGAAAGTCTGGAGCCCTCGGTGGCCCCTTTACATCCTCCAGCCACATTCTGTTTTCGTCCTGAAGTTTTCAGTGTCTTCAGTTGCGATCTCGGAACAAGAATAGACCATCCAGATACCAGCCAGGGCCGGAGGTATTCATGTTGCAGTAGGTGCAGTGGCACCGGGCCTACGCCACTGGTGCCAGCCCAGGCACGGAACTAGGCAGAGTTACTCGCTGTTAAGAGTGCCCCCCCAGTGTGTGCCCTCTGTGGGCATACAGCGCCCCTTCACTCCCCCCCGTGGGCTGTGGGAGGCTGCCTGGCCGTGGGCAGGATCCGTTGTAAGTAGTTGTGGTGAGTAGCATTGCTGCCCCTGGATCTTGTTAGGATGTGAACAACCATCATGGTATGCAGCAGCGACTTTAAGGCGGCTATCCAGCTTGGAGAAAAACAACAGCTCTCTTATCCCAGTTCTGCATCACTAACAATCACCAACAAGAGGTGCTCACTCCTCCCTCTCCTTCATTTGTAACAATCACCAGCAAGAGGTGTTCACTTCTCCGGTCCTTCATCTCTAACAATCACCAACAAGAGGTGTTCACTTCTCCCAATCCTGCATCACTAACAATCACCAACAAGAGGTGCTCACTCCTCCCTCTCCTTCATTTGTAACAATCACCAACAAGAGGTGTTCACTTCTCCCAGTCCTGCATCTCTAACAATCACCAAGAAGAGGTGTTCACTTCTCCCAGTCCGGCACCTCTAACAATCACCAGCAAGAGGTGTTCACTTCTCCCAGTCCTGCATCACTAACAATCACCAACAAGAGGTGTTCACTTTTCCGGTCCTGCATCTCTAACAATCACCAGCAAGAGGTGCTCACTTCTCCGGTCCTTCATCTCTAACAATCACCAGCAAGAGATGTTCACTTCTCCGGTCCTTCATCTCTAACAATCACCAGCAAGAGGTGTTCACTTCTCCCAGTCCTGCATCTCTAACAATCACCAGCAAGAGATGTTCACTTCTCCGGTCCTTCATCTCTAACAATCACCAACAAGAGGTGTTCACTTCTCCCAATCCTGCATCACTAACAATCACCAACAAGAGGTGCTCACTCCTCCCTCTCCTTCATTTGTAACAATCACCAACAAGAGGTGTTCACTTCTCCGGTCCTTCATCTCTAAAAATCACCAACAAGAGGTGCTCACTTCTCCCAACCCTGCATCTCTAACAATCACCAACAAGGGGTGTTCACTTCTCCCAGTCCGGTATCACTAACAATCACCAACAAGAGGTGTTCACTTCTCCGGTCCTTCATCTCTAACAATCACCAAGAAGAGGTGCTCACCTCTCCCAACCCTGCATCTCTAACAATCACCAAGAAGAGGTGTTCACTTCTCCCAGTCCAGCATCTCTAACAATCACCAACAAGAGGTGTTCACTTCTTCGGTCCTTCATCTCTAACAATCACCAACAAGTGGTGCTCACTTCTTCCAAACCTACATCTCTAAAAATCACCAACAAGAGGTGCTCACTTCTCCCAACCCTGCATCTCTAACAATCACCAACAAGGGGTGTTCACTTCTCCCAGTCCGGTATCACTAACAATCACCAACAAGGGGTGTTCACTTCTCCCAAACCTGCATCTCTAACAATCACCAAGAAGAAGTGCACACTTCTCCCAGTCATGCATCTCTAACAATCACCAAGAAGAGGTGTTCACTTCTCCCAGTCCTGCATCTCTAACAATCACCTAGAAGAGGTGTTCACTTCTCCCAACCCTGCATCTCTAACAATCACCAAGAAGAGGTGCTCACTTCTCCCAACCCTGCATCTTTAACAGTCACCAAGAAGGTGTTCACTTCTCCCAAACCTGCATCTCTAACAATCACCAAGAAGAGGTGTTCACTTCTCCCAGTCCTGCATCTCTAACAATCACCTAGAAGAGGTGTTCACTTCTCTCAACCCTGCATCTCTAACAATCACCTAGAAGAGGTGTTCACTTCTCCCAACCCTGCATCTCTAACAATCACCTAGAAGAGGTGTTCACTTCTCCCAACCCTGCATCTCTAACAATCACCAAGAAGAGGTGTTCACTTCTCCCAACCCTGCATCTCTAACAATCACCAACGAGAGGTGTTCACTTCTCCCAGTCCGGCATCACTAACAATCACTAACAAGAGGTGCTCACTTCTCCCAGTCCTGCAACTCTAACAAGCAATCACCAACAAGAGGTGCTAACTTCTCCCAAACCTGCATCTCTAACAATCACCAATAAGAGGTGTTCACTTCTCCCAGACCTACATCTCTAACAATCACCATCAAGAGTTGCTCACTTCTCCCAGTCCGGCATCTCTAACAATTACCAACAACAAGTGTTAACTTCTCCCATTCCTGCATCTCCAACTATCACCAACAATATATTTTCTTGTCTCCCAGTCCCACAGTCACTTTTCCCAGTCCTGCATCTTTTTTATTTATTTTTAAAATTGTATTTATAGCATTTATAGATATTCAAAGGGATATTCCAGTGCTAGACAGCCTTCTTACCTACATTTTCCTCCAACTACCCACATGCAAAGAAAATCAAAGAGGGAATAACCATGACATACACAACTTGTGAAATGTCAGAAGATCAAAAGTAGAACTTCAAGAAAGAGGGAGGGCATTTCAGTGGACGGCAGCCAAATAGGTAAAGAAGCTGCTACCTATATAAGACTTCCTGATTCGCCTACTGTGAATAATAGCCTGAAAACTGGATCAAAGAACTCTTGCTGGCTTGTAGAAAGGAACTCTACCATTTAAAGCCGCTGGCCCAGTGCTATCAACCGCTCGGTGCACATGAAAAAGTAGCTTGAATACGGTTCTTTTGCGAACTGGTAGCCAGTGGAGAGAGTTAAGGCTGGTCAAGACCTAATGCCTTGCGGGAAGGTTACAGATCAATCGTGCCGCCGAGCTTTGAATATATTGTAAGCAGTTGAAGAGATAACCGTGCATCCCTACATACAAAGCTATCTTAATCCAATCTACTCATGATGATTGCTTGCAAAATAGTTTTGTGCCACACAGCAGGAATCCAGCAAAAAATCCTTCAGAGTATGTAGGAGACCAAAACAGTTCTTGCACACAGCTTTTACCTGGTTCTGCATGGAAAGGGAATCACGGATCAGAAAGCCCAGGTTCTTAGTTACTCTTTTGGGCCTAGAAACAGGGCCTAACAAGGTAGGCCACTAAGAATCATTCCAAACACTATGCGCCTTTCCAAATAACACGATCTCTGTTTTTTTTCCATTAGACAGTGGGATCACATCCAGTCCGCCACCTCCGAGAGGCAGCTCACCATGCTCCCTCTGGTCTCATCGATGGAAATAATCAGCTGGGTGTCATTGGCATAGGAATTGATCTCAAACCCTTAAGCTCTAACAATACCCGCCGATGGTGTCACATAGATAATAAATAAGGTATGATTTAAGGACGAACTTTGAGGGACACTAAGGTTGACCACCACTGACTTGGATTAGAAAGGAGGTAGCTGAATAGAGTGAGACTTGTTGTTCAAAAAAGAACAAAGCCATTGCAGGGTGGTAGAATGCAAGCCAATTTGAAGCATCCTTTGTAACAGCAAGTGATGAGAAACAGAATCAAAAGCAGCTGACAGGTCCAGGACGATAAGGGCCATCAATTTACCTCATCGACCAGGAGCCTGATTCTGTCCAACACCACCAGCAAGGTAGACTCAGTGCTGTTTTTAGCCCTAAAGCTGGTTTGAGAGGGATCTGGCAAGTTATTACTTTCCAAGTAGTGGGTAAGCTGGATATTGACTAATATTTCCAAAACCTTCTGTGGGTATGGAAGGAGAGAAAGGAAAGCGCGGATTAGCTAAATTGGAAGTGTCAGCGCCTACTTTTTTCAACAGTGGCAGGACTAAAGTATGCTTCCAGACCAAGGGATTCACAGATTCCTTCAAATATTTATTCAGGAGTTTTGCTAGATGGGGGCTAAGGATTGGAGCAAGATGAGAGTAGATAAAGTGGGGGCAGGAATCTAACGGGGAGCCCAACCTCACCTTTAATATAGCTTCTTCTACCGCTTTATTGGTTAGCTCAGTGATTAAGCCCCAGTTTGATAAAGAGCAATGGTAAGGTCTTACATCCCTGTGAGAACTTCACTCAATGGTAGCCTTAACTGCAAAACCCGAAAAGATAATCAATATTTTTACACTGAAGAATGTCGTCTAGTTCCTATAGTACCCATGCAGGACCTGCACGTTTGGATAACATAAACCGTGGGCTTGGTGATAGACTGGCTCTGTGCACCCCCACCGCGTATGTTAGCCTGATTTGCATTAGCTAGCTCACAGTGCCACTAGAATCTCCTCTTAACGGGGAGAGATTAGTTTCTGGCAACCTTAGACCATGACAACCCAAATTCCTCAGAATCGTGGAAACAATATACTACTTTTCGCTCAGTCACTCGTGCTTATTTATTCGATTTGTCTCAGAGAGTTACACAGAATAAACAGTCTGGGCGTTTCAATAAGTATTTATTGAACAGCTGTTATTCTAGTGTAAAATATATGTGCTGCAGAAACCAGCAGACAATAGCAGAGAGATATTATCAGCAGTACGATAAAAGCAAAGGGATAGAACAGTTCTACCATATTGCAATAATCATGAATACACACATGAATATATAAAGCATTATGAAAAGTGCGCGTACTCCTACGATGCCTAACTAGATGTACCTGAGTGTACCTAGCATATGTGTAGGTCTAAAAGCCTAAGAGCCAAGAATCCTTCTAGGATTTAGTCGAACCCCCATACCTGAATAGGGAGAGTGTGGGACCCCGTCCTGGTTTCGAGTTCGACACCCCGTAAGGGCTGTGTTAGACCGCTGTCAGCTGGAGCGACTGCATGCAGGAGCCTCAGTGTCTCTGGTCAGTGTGTCAGCATGGACGTCTCGGTTCCCTCTGTCTTACCGGGGTAAGATGTGGTGTATTTATACCCTGAAGACTCTAGTTGCTTCGTATGGTTTGTATTGGCCCTTGTTAGACTTGAGGAAGACGTCAGGGGTGAACTTTGTACATACATATTATGCAGGTGGTGTATTCCTAGAGAGCCATGCATAATTGATGAGTACAGTGTGGGCCTGTGTTTGGGAAAAACCCTGCTGTATTCAAAACCACAGAATAGATAACGTTCAGCCCTCAGAGCACGTTGTGTACTAGCGAGGACCAATGTAGGTGAAAGATCATGCCCATATAAGGAATCATGACTATAATAGGACATGTACAGTTATGACCGTAATAGGGCATATGCGGCTTTGACCATAATAGGGCAAGTACGAATATGACCGTATTAGGGCAAATATGAATACGTCCATTTTAGGGCATGTATGAACGGGTCTACATTAGGGCCTCTATACGGGACATAACACCCACTCCTCTTCCGAACAGGATGACAATGACCAAACTTAAAATCTGGACAATTTAAAGACATTTTAAAAGCAAGTAAAAACATGGTTTTCAAATTGTTAAAAAAAATTCAAAAATGTTACAACTCAGCTATTTCCAATTGCCACTAAAAAAATAAATGTCTATTTTTTCTCTATATAAGTTGCTTCACTCAAAGCAGAAAAAGGCCATGCTTTTCTCTAGCAAAAGTGTCAATTTAGGAAATGTTCCAAATTTGCTCGCTTATTATGAAAACGAGTGGAGAAGCCGAATTCTTTCCCAGGACGCGATGAGCCAATTCGAGATTAAGTGTCCTGGCTGGGAAGCACAACATTATCTGTGTGAGCTACTGCAGACAACAAATCCAACGCCTCACAGAGAACGTCAATCGCACATAGATGGAATGTAGCACTTCCAACAGTCGATGCTGCGGCAGCTTGTGCGGCAGTTGTTACCTGGGTGCCTGTGGAGGAGTTACCTAACCCAGCAGGAGCAAACGGCACCTGTGGATTCTCCAGGAATGCGTTCATCAGAATAGGAAGACACTGGGGACAACGCAGAGCATGGGCCTTTATGGGGTCCAGCATTGCATCCGTGTCCGGAGGCGCATCTGATGGAAACATTAGACAAAGATCCAACGTGCATTCTTCTCCGCAAAACAGGCATCGAAGAACAGGTAAGATGCAGTCTACCCAGACTGGTCGAAAGGATAGAAACCAGGAGGCATTGAGTTCTCGCAGGCAAGAGATGCCCAGAAGATGTACCATGCGTTCACGGTATTTCCGCTCCAGGAGCATGTTCGCCATTCCCTCGGGAATTGGGCCGTCCATTGCGTAGCAGTAGTATTATGAATAGGACCCCTGCAATCAGCAATAGGATAAGCGGGAGTCCTCCAAATACGCTTCCCAATACGGAGTGTATACAATTTGGGATTACTCCGAGGACTGTCTGAAAGGTGCTTAACAGTCCTGACCCTATGGTCTTAAATAGGTGTATAATACCGCTCGTATCAGACATATTGAAGATACGTCCCACCATTTCTACGAAATGAAAGGGGCAGTTTGTACGTATAAGCGCCTGTATCTCAGTCGAGGTCCTTGCAACTTGAAGTTCAAAGGTTTCTCGAGCAGAAGTTAAGGGCACGGGTTGCTGTAAAAGCATGGCTTGCAGTCTGCTCAGAGTATCAAATTGTATGAAAAAAACGTTCAGTGAAGGCCATAGCGGCGCCTCCCTGACTGTGTTCAGTGGCGGAAACAATACTTGCATACAGCAAGTAACCCTGGAGTTAACAGTGACCAGATAGGCGATGCCCGGAAGCATCCCACAGCAACCTTGATCATTTAGCATCAAGTAACTCACATTCAAGAGCAGCTGGAAAACCGGTGTGATCATGGCCGCTGGGGTCCCTGTCATGTGACACGATAGGTTCGCTACTGAACCGCTACAGGCTCCGTGTAGAGAAATATCCTGACACATGAGAGAACCGCTTAAAGCGTTCTTACAGCTTGTACCACTCAGATACACTTCTCGATCCCCATTCTGGCATCGGTATCTATATGGTAACTCCCAAGTTTCCTTAATATAACCCTTACCCATTTTTTCATATTTGCCTGCCTGCCTTTGCTCAAGGCAATATTGAAACTGAAACGTAGTGACCGGCAGAGTGATTTGGCCATGAATTAGCCATTCAGTTGATGGTGATTCGGCTACAGTGAATGGTAACCTTTCCAGTTTCTCAATACGCAGCATTGTATATTTGGCTCCCCTTTGTGCCATTTCTGTCTGTTTATCAGTCAGATTGTATTCTGAAAACAGAGACGTGGTGTTTATGAAACACCAGGGCACATAGCCTGCATCCAAAGATTGTAGCGTCCAGCTTAGCATCATAATAGAACGTAGCTGAGATTGCCCGTGTTGTAACAAGGTCAGGTCTTGTTCTAATATGTCGATTGCCGAAGACACAATGTTGCCTAAGGAGTAAATCCTGGAGGTCAAAGTTGTTAACCCATTATCCACTACAGCTAATGCCTTTTCTAAGTTAATATGGTCTATTTCCCGTATTCTTTCTGCGGCCTCTTGTTGGGATATTTTCCAGTTTTCATTATAATAGGCATAAATGCCGGCATATATGAAACGTTTCTGACGTGTTTTCCTTGGGCCTAGCAAGAAATCCCTAAGGTCCACATCAGGTATGAGTAAGGTTAAGTGATGTTTTACTTCTGTGAGTGTTGAGGTCTCTAGCCAATCAAGGCACAACTTCCCAACACTATACGATGTCACTACCCCTGGGTGTTGTCTTTGTACATAGCGTGTATCTGGCCTATGGATATTAAACCCTTCGGTTGTATTCATAAATCTCTGTTGACAGGTGTTTGTGTCAATGGGCCAAATCAGCCATTTTGTCCAATCAGGATCTGATCTGTTGTACTGGAGAATGTCATCTAATCCTACCCCTTGTGTAGTTGAATTCTGCCCCCCACCCATCTGTGATGGTGTAGGAAACCCGGGTGAGTTCAGTTCCTTGTTCTTGGCTAGTCCAAGACAGGATGTCTGTTGCACAGTTTCATTTAGAAATATCATCTGCTGTGGAATGAGGCATGCTCTAAAAAGCGCTTCTGTTCCCTGGACTTGCCAGTCCCTAGAACCCCAGATTGATTTTAAATCTATAGTGTCCTTCCATAGGTCGAAACCCTGTGTAGACAACTGGGCCATAAAGGAAGCAGAGTAAATCTGTTTGGTGTTAGTCAACATAATTTTCTGTGCTGATGTTTTTGCCACTTTGTAATAAAATGACTTCGGGTCAGATGTATTAAACCCTGAAAAGTATGTGAATTTCTGTGCAAGGGTTTGTGAACTACCTTTTGGAGGTGTTGGGCAGTGTTCCCACTGGTGGTATTCAAATACATTTCTAGGTGTTATAGATTTGTGTAAGAAATGATGACCATAATGTTGGTAACAGTACAATGTATCATAGTCTGAAGTACCTTCTAACATTTCATTATTCGGAAATGCTGCAGTTTTTTCTAAATCAGACATCATATTGTTTACAGTTTCAGTGTCCCAATCATCAGAAAATGTACTGGAGGTAATGATATCACTTAAAGAAATTTTAAATGCATGTTTAAGCTTTAAAAGTTCAGTCGGACCGAAAATATCCAAATCAATCTTGTCCCATACTATACCATCCGGTATAGGAACTGCTGTGATGTTCACTGAAGACAAGTCTCTTGGTTCACGATGTGAAGACTGGTGTGGTTTTAAAATCAAATTGACTCTTTGGGCTGTAGAGCTCTGCTGGAGGTATCGTCCATTAATAAGCATACTAAAAGTTATAATTAAACCTAGCCAGAAAATAAAAAATAAAATCCGAGTGATATACCATAGTTCTATCCAAGGTGACACCGGGTAAGTCTTTCTAAAAAAGTTCAAAAAGTCAGTGAGTTTCTCTTTGAGAGTTTTGTTTTGACTGGCGTCGTTTCCGGCTCGCTTGGATCCAGTAAAAACGTATCAAAGTTCATGAAATAGCCAGAAGCAGTTCGATCAATTGTTGGAATTGCATCGGGATTTGTTGAAATTGGATTTTGCTCTTGATGAGGAATGTTGACGTAGACGTCTGTAGTTGGTCTTATTGCAACTTGGTTGTTAAGTTGATTTTCATTTTGAAGTCGAACTTCTTGTTGAAGTGGAACGAGTTCCATAGCATTGTTGCTTAGTCCTTCATTCTGTACAGGTGGCTCTTCAAACGTGATAAATCTTTCTGTTTGAACTTCTTGGATTTTAGCGAGAGGAGGGCGACTGCTACTGCGGAGTCCACGAGGCCTACTGTTTAGTATCGGCCACATAGTGTGGTATGATTAAGTCAATTGAAACAAATCTTTTCTCCTTTTTTCCAGCAAGAGGCGGCAGAAGTACAGTTCTTGTGCCTTGGATTGCTAGGACCGGTACAGGCTTTCTGTAGGATGGCCCAAATTCTTTCTTGTCTGCAATCTTTTCTCTGACCAGATCTCCGATTTTGGGATCCAGACAGGTCTTGCCATTACTGCCTTGACTTCCTCAGTGGCGGTCTGTTTCTGGAGCACGTTACTTTGTTGTGTTCTGGATTTATTTAGATCCTGTAAAACAGCCAAACGATCATGGATATCAAATGGTTTTTCATCCGCCACTGTGCCTTCACAATCAAGATCAGGTACCCACATTCTTGTCCCAAATAGGACCTCGTAAGGAGTGACACCCCCTAGAGAGCTTCTTGGCTGATTGTTTATTGCTCGTTGTACCCCATAAAGGTGATCGACCCATCTACCGCCCTTGCCTAATACCCTAGCTGTTAAAGATTGCTTTAAGTCCCTGTTTTTCCTCTCCACAACGGAATTTCCCTCAGGATGATATGGAGAGGAGTACCGCAATGCTACGCCCATTCCTTCCATGGCCTCTTTGTAAGCCCGTGAGCTAAACGCCGGGCCACGGTCAGAATGTAACGTGCCAACTGCGTATGTGCCGATAAAGACTCACAAATCTCTTATAACAGTTTGAGCGTCAGCTGAGCGCTGAGGCCAGACCTTGAGGACACCTGATCTGGACGCACACGGACAGACAACCTGATGCTGTCTAATAATGGTATCTGTACCGGACGTGTTGTGGTGGACCCTTTCATCTGCTTGCAGATGTTGCAGTTCCAGACATAGTCTCTTATCTGCCTCCTCATTACAGGCCACCAGTAGCGTTGCTTCAATAAAGAAACAGTCGCCCTAAGTCCCGAATGTACAGAACCTGTCCCTTCGTGTGCTGCCACAATTAAACCTTGCCTACGATCCATATTTGGTATTACTCTATCCCCCACTCCAGGAATCTGAGCATATGGAATGTTTTGTGCATCTAACTTGTAGGAGTACTTGAGTGGAAATTTTTTAGGTACTGCTGTGCTGCCTTTGCGTGAAGCATTGACAGCTACCATAATCTCGCCGTCTATTCTCGTTTTTGAATGAGTGATTGCAGCTACGGAAGCCGTGCGAACAGCCCCCTTTGCGGCTTCATCAGCCAATGAATTCCCTTCAACGTGAACGCCATCACGCTGATGACTCAGTGTATGTATCACGTGAGCCCTTGGTAGTTCGTTTCTCAACTCCTCTACCTGTTCCCATAGCCTTTTATGCTTAATTGTGCCACCTTTTGCATCTTTGAACCCGTTTTGTTCCCAATGATGTAAGTATTCATTGTACGACTGCACACAGTAAAAGGAATCACACACAATCAGTGTGGGGAATTCGTGTTCCGTGTTTACAAGTGCCAGTATCAGTGCTTTTAATTCTGCCAACTGAGCCGTGCAGTCTCCTAGAGATTGCGTTTTAGTGCAACTCGGATGGAACTTTCCATTGTGCATGCGACCTTTAACAAACGCACACGCCGCGCTGTAAGCTTGCTTACTTCCTATGGCCGGTTGAGCAGATCCGTCAGAGTAAATAATGTATTCATACTGATCTAGAGGCAAAATCTCATTTGGTAGAGGATATTCTTGTTCGTATTGCAGAAATGCTTGTGTTTTTAAACTTGGTTCAAATCTGTATTCAACATCCGTTGCAGTAAGAGAATTAGCTCATTGTATCCATCTGGGATGTAAGGCTTTCGCATTTGGAATGCTAGCTTTTGTAACAGCTTCTAAAGCTGGTACTGGGGTCACGACAATTATGCGTTTACCCTGAGCCAGAGCTCTTTCTCTTGCTACAGCGGTCTGCACTGCTGTCAGGATTTTTTCTGTTGAAGTGAAACGCATCTCTGCGTTTGTATACAGGTGTGATTTGTATGCGATTGGTACCGTTTCGCCTTCATTGAAAGTTAAATAAGTGTACCCGCATTGACCCGCTATTACTCGGATCACTAAGTTGCGTACGTTTACGCATGTCTGTAAATGTTTAGAAGCTATCATGTCTTCCTGCAGGGAACGCAGGATATTTGTATGTTCCTGTGTCTATTGACTGAAAAATCAGGTTTTATTAAGTCGTAGAAAGGTTTTACTCTTTCTGCGTAATCCAAAATGTATGTACGACCAATATTTAGGAATCCCAGAATTGATTGTAAATTCTTTAATGATTTTGGAGGTTGGAGCAGCGCACACTTTTCTAAAAAGTTAGCTGCTAGGCTTTTTCCTTCACTTGACAGCTCATACCTAAGAACAGGACATTGAGATGGGCAATTTTTGATTTTTTGAAATTAAATTTATAGCCCTCAGAGGCGAATCCCATAATAATGGTGCTCACCCTGGTCAAGTGCCTCAGTAAGTCATCGTCCGTCAGATAAATATCATCCACATAAGACAATGCTTCTTCATCCAAATTTTGGAGTAACTCTGTTACCCTTGCTGAAAATACCCTGGGGCTATTTTTATACCCTTGGGCTAGTCGACAAAATTGTCGCTGGGACCCTAACGCACTGAATGCGGTCAGATACCTGCTTTCAGGCGCTATATTTTGGCAGAAAAATCCATTTGAGATATCAAGTGTTGTTTTGTATTTTTTGCGCACAATGTTATTCATTAATGCGGCACTGTGTGCATTTTGAACTGCAAATGTCTTTGTGCAAGTGTTTAAATGTCTGTAATCCAAAACTAAACGATATGTGTTGTCAGGTTTCATTACGGGAAACAAAGGATTGTTCATAGGTGAAGTGCAATTTTCAATCACCCCCTGGTATTCTAGTTGATCTAGGATCTCCCTGACTTGTTTTTTAGCTTCCTGCTTTATAGGGTATTGCCTTTGAGCATTTGGGGAAACTTTTAACGGGATCACGTGGTGGGTTGAATCCTCATCCCAACCAACATGATTTTTGTACAATGCTGGAGCTAGGGCAACCGCCCACTCCTGCGCATATGCATGTTTTAGATGTATGGGAACGAGGTCGGAAAAGGCTGGAAAAATTACAGTTTCTCCCCTAGGGCACTCCATGACGAATGCTGGTGGCCGGTCTTGTTCTGCTAATAGAATGTCATAACCAGATGACAGATTTTTCCAAAAGAGACCTTTAATTTTTCTGGGCTTGTCCCCTCCATCCGGAATGTTATCTCATGTAACTTATGTGGGACACTTACCCGAGTATCAGGTGTTTCCACCGTGATATACTCACTCAACTCCGCTGTCACCAGAAATTCCTTCAGGTTCTGGCGAGCTATTGTTACTTCTGCCACGCTGTCTAGCATCGTCAGAGTCCATTCCCCATTCAGAAGCTGTGTCCTCAGAATTCTGGGAATGTCTGGTCTTGAGACCTGCTACCTTCTTCTTTTTGAACTGAGGTTTTGATTTTAGTTTATCTTCTTTTTTAGGTGCGTAGTCCGCAGAGCGTTGCATGTCTCTGGACTTTGTACGCTCCTCTGACCGTCCTTCCCTCTCGGAGTTTTTCGATGAACCCTGAAAGGAACGAGAGGAACGAGTATCAGTATCCTGATACCTGTCAGGTTTTTTAATATTATCCCTATTCCTGAGGTTCTACCTCCTTTCAGAGGGCTCCTGTTGAGGGGACCTACCTCTGGATTGAGATCTGTTGTCTTTTGTTGTTTTTTATTTTCCCACTTCTTTTTAGAAGAAGTAGGTGTCTGCTTTGTAGTGTCCTTTTCAGGACTGCCCACTAGTTGTGGTTTTAATGCTTTCCCACCTAAACTGTCTCTGCCTAGTTCTGCATATGCAGTTTCAATTATTTTGGGTAGTTCGTGTTGATGATCCTCTGGACTGAACTCCCTTAGGCGTTGGTGGATCGCCACTGAAGCTGCCTCCCCTTTAATATTAGCTAGTATTATGGCTGATACCTGGTCAAAGTTATTTAGTAACTTCATCCCTAAGTTAAGGGCAGGCTCTGCTCCGTACTCATTTTGTATCTGTCTCAATACGTCAGATACTACTGCTAATGACGGGATACCATGTGTTCTGGTATATATGGCAGCAAAGACTGAACCCCAAGAGGTGCAGGCCTCTACTTGTGGTGTGATCCCCATGGGCAAGCAGATTGTTAGAATTCTGTGTTTTTCGTAGGTGTTAGTATTCGGGAATACTGCCTCAAGCTGAGGTATTTTCTGAGCTATCCAGAATGGTATTTGTTCGCGTTTTGGGGGCATTTTGCCCATTACCGCGTGTAATGTTTGAGGAGTAATTTCATTTCCTGTACCCTGAGTCGGAGTACTGTTTGCTGCACCTGCTGGTGCAGGTTGGATTGTTAAAGTCCTCATGACAAATTGTGTCAGGTTTCTGTAGATTTTAATTAAATCTTTGTGTTGTACTAGTAAGTCTGGCTGTGGCATTGTGTTAATGTCAGGATGCGGTGTGTAAGCCGCTAGTATTGGCCATGTGGCCCCGTCTCCTCCGAGCGGGCCTAATCTTACTCTTTCTCGTACGTGGGGTAGGGCGCCATTAAACCAGTAATGATGTTCCTGGTAAGTGAGTGGAATCTCTATGTCCTGAAACGGACAATATTCTCGTGGTGCATCTCCTTCTATATAGTAGTGAAATGTATTTGTTGTTGCATTTGCTGCTGGGAGTGTAACCCATGAATAGAATACCTCTGTTTTGTTTGATTCATGTGCCTCAATCACGAAAACAACAAGGCCACCCTTGGCTTGTACACCATTTTCTAATAGTCTTAGGGTGACTGTCCTTCTGAATTTTGGTGCAATCTGTATTGCATCCTCAGGATCTTCTCCTCCCAGGTCAACTCTCTCAACCCCTCAACCAGGCATGTTTAGAGGAAGAAGTGTTCAAAGGGAACTAAGGTGAGGTGTTATGCACAATTTAGGAACTAAATGTCCTTTCAAGCTTGATTAACCAACAGCCAATAAATAGTATTTTCGTACTACTCAGCTGCGGCGGATTTTGTGCCCACCCACTCCAGACGTCTCTGGGGTTTTGTGAGTAGGTTCTCTGAAAATAGCACGACTGAACTACTCAGATTCTACTGTTAAATAAGTACCAAACCAACGTTGGGCGCCATGTCGTGTAGTTCCTAGGGTACCCATGCAGGACCTGTGCGTTTGGATAACATAAACCGTGGGCTTGGTGATAGACTGGCTCTGTGCACCCCCACCGCGTATGCTAGCCTGATTTGCATTAGCTAGCTCACAGTGCCACTAGAATCTCCTCTTATCGGGGAGAGATTAGTTTCTGGCAACCTTAAACCATGACAACCCAAATTCCTCAGAATCGTGGAAACAATATACTACTTTTCGCTCAGTCACTCGTGCTTACTTATTCGGTTTGTCTCAGAGAGTTACACAGAATAAACAGCCTGGGCGTTTCACTAAGTATTTATTGAACAGTTGTTATTCTAGTGTAAAATATATGTGCTGCAGAAACCAGCAGAAAATAGCAGAGATATATTATCAGCAGTACGATAAAAGCAAAGGGATAGAACAGTTCTACCATATTGCAATAATCATGAATACACACATGAATATAAAAAGCATTATGAAAAGTGCGCGTACTCCTACGATGCCTAACTAGGTGTACCTGAGTGTACCTAGCATATGTGTAGGTCTAAAAGCCTAAGAGCCAAGAATCCTTCTATGATTTAGTCGAACCCCCATACCTGAATAGAGAGAGTGTGGGACCCCGTCCTGGTCTCGAGTTGGACACCCCGCAAGGGGTGTGTTAGACCGCTGTCAGCTGGAGCGACTGCATGCAGGAGCCTCGGCGTCTCTGGTCAGTGTGTCAGCATGGAAGTCTCGGTTCCCTCTGTCTTACCGGGGTAAGATGTGGTGTATTTATACCCTGAAGACTCTAGTTGCTTCGTATGGTTTGTATTGGCCCTTGTTAGACTTGAGGAAGACATCAGGGGTGAACTTTGTACCTACATATTATGCAGGTGGTGTATTCCTAAAGAGCCATGCATAATTGATGAGTACAGTGTGGGCCTGTGTTTGGGAAAAACCCTGCTGTATTCAAAACCACAGAATAGATAACGTTCAGCCCTCAGAGCACGTTGTGTACTAGCGAGGACCAATGTAGGTGAAAGATCATGCCTATATAAGGAATCATGACTATAATAGGACATGTACAGTTATGACCGTAATAGGGCATATGCGGCTTTGACCATAATAGGGCAAGTACGAATATGACCGTATTAGGGCAAATATGAATACGTCCATTTTAGGGCATGTATGAACGGGTCTACATTAGGGCCTCTATACGGGACATAACAAGAAAGAGGCCAGGTCCTCACAGAATGAGGCAGAGGCCAGGGTTGTCTGGTTCCGCATGGATGGATGAGACAGTTCCTTAACCATTTTAAACAATTCTCTGGAGGAACCACTATTGTCCTCAATTCTCCTATTGACATACTGCTGTTTGGCCTGCTTAAGTTGTTTATGATATTCTAGGATTGCCTCCTTAAAGATAGCTCAGTCCTTAAGCGTTTTAGTGGACCACCAACGCTGCTCAAATTGCTTACACTTCTGTTTAGAGTCTCTCAACTGTGCAGAATACCACTTGACTGAAGTCGAGCGTCTGGAAGAATTGATCTCCTTCGAAGGAGCACAGATATCAATGGCCTCAGCTATAGTACTAGAAAGTTTCACAACCACTGTTTCCACCGAGCTGGTCTCTGTTGTCCCAGGTGGAAAGAAATTGTTGCTAAACTTTATAGCACTCACTCTCTTCTTCAATCTGCACAAGACTGAAATATGCCTGCAGCTGGATGGGTGGCCATTCAGCAAGGAGACCAAGAATTTGATAAGGAAATGGTCAGACCAGGTAATAGGGTCAACTGACTGTATTCTCAATGTGTTTAAATTAGTAAACAATAGGTCAGGCATATGGCTAGCAGTATGGATGGGACCTTTTATCTTTTGAGTAAGTTGTAAAATCTGCATCTCATTCTCGAGATTCCTTCTCAAGGAGTCTGACTGATTCTCATAATGAAGATTAAGGTCACCGCTAAGAAGAAAATGATCGAACTTGAATACAGCCGGCGACAACAAAGCAGACAAATCAGCTGTGAACTGGGTGTTGTAGCTGGGGGTCTGTAAAGTAGTCCTCCCCGTATTTTGAAGGTGGCGTTGAGCGATAGTTGGAATACCATAACTTCACAGGATTCCGTAATGGAGGCACTCAGCCTGACACACCCAAACACATCTTTATTAATAGCATCTCTACCAATCACCAAGAATAGGCATCCTCATCTCCCAGTCTTGCATCTTCAACAATCACCAGCAGGTGTCCACTTCTTCCAGTCTTTCATCTTTCAAGAGAGTGCAGCAGTAAAAGATGGAAAAGTGGATTAAAACTGATGCACCATTTTGCACTCTTTGTGGATGGGCCTGCCTTTGGATGGTGCACCTTGGACTCCCAGGGACCTTCCATAACCCGAGAGAGTGCACTAGTTATATGACACTTCCTACAGTTTGTGTACCTTCCAAGACTCTCTTTGCTCTTTCGCCAACATCCTCAGTATGATGTAGGCAGATGAACAAAGGTTTTCCCTCTTTACATGGGGTATCCCAATCTGAAATGCAGTGGCGGCTCCTCCGCTAAGGCGGAGAAGCGTCGCCCCTATGCTTTTCAGCAGTGTGAGAAAAAATCAAATGATAATATCTGAAAGTTATTATCATTTTATTTTTTTCTGTTTGTGGACGCGACAGCTTTGCCAGGCAATGCAGGGCTGCTCTGCTTTTTAGTAAGAAGGGGACCCCTACCAAACCAATATGCTTGCAATGCGCAGGGAAAAAGACTAGGTGAGTAAAGAAACCAATAGCAAGCTTCTATATAATCACAGGAAAATATTCTAGGTACAATAAAACAGTAACCACACTACATACCATACAAAAATCAACACTTATTAAGGAAATATATAGTTTTTTTATTTATAAATCTTTTTTAGTTCATTTTGTTGATTTTGTTGATAGAAAATATATATTATTAACAAACAAATGACACAAAAATATATAACAACAACATTAATAAATACAAAAGTTATGTATAAGGATGAAAATAAAGTAAAATGAATGATCACATTGACACAATAAATACTTATTTCCACATTCTTGACATATTAGATGGGGCAAACAATAGATGAAAACTTGATAGAGGCAAGCGGTAGATGTGAACTACGCGCGTTTCGGCACTACTGCCTTCATCAGGGGTTCGTCTATTGCAAGTAAGCTATGTGAAATATAAGACAACATAGTGGTTACAAATATATATTATATATACAAACCTAGAATATTAATTATAAATTAATAACTAAACAATGTAATCAAAGATAATTATGAAAACGGCAAATTCATTTATTCATAAAAACATTTCATACTTGTATGATACAATAAATTATTCAGTCTTATTTTAGAAAACTTATATGATACTAATAGAATAAACACCTTATAAACTTCACAAACAATCAAAAGAAGAAAGAAGACAAGAAATGTATATATACATGACAGTAAAATGCGTACTCCTACGATGCGATCCTACATGAGACAGCTACTACAGTGTTCAAACATATGAACATAAAATAAGTATAGTGTGCAGCCTAATAATAAGTCTCCAGCTTTGCTATATTCAAAAATATGGGCCCTTTATTATTATTTATCTTTTTATTTTATTTTTTATTTTTTCTTCCCTTCCTTACAAAATGTTTGTTTTTAGTCGCTTTTCTATCTTTTCCTGTGAGGATGTAAAATGTTGTATATATACATTTCTTGTCTTCTTTTGATTGTTTGTGAAGTTTATAAGGTGTTTATTCTATTAGTATCATATAAGTTTTCTAAAATAAGACTGAATAATTTATTGTATCATACAAGTATGAAATGTTTTTATGAATAAATGAATTTGCCGTTTTCATAATTATCTTTGATTAAATTGTTTAGTTATTAATTTATAATTAATATTCTAGGTTTGTATATATAATATATATTTGTAACCACTATGTTGTCTTATATTTCACATAGCTTACTTGCAATAGACGGTCCCCTGATGAAGGCAGTAGTGCCGAAATGCGCGTAGTTCACATCTACCGCTTGCCTCTATCAAGTTTTCATCTATTGTTTGCCCCATCTAATATGTCAAGAATGTGGAAATAAGTATTTATTGTGTCAATGTGATAATTCATTTTACTTTATTTTCATCCTTATACATAACTTTTGTATTTATTAATGTTATTGTTATATATTTTTGTGTCATTTGTTTGTTAATAATATATATTGTCTATAAACAAAATCAACAAAATGAACTAAAAAAAGATTTATAAATAAAAAAAACTATATATTTCCTTAATAAGTGTTGATTTTTTGTATGGTATGTAGTGTGGTTACTGTTTTATTGTACCTAGAATATTTTCCTGTGATTATATAGAAGCTTGCTATTGGTTTCTTTACTCACCGGGGCTGCTCTGCTGACAGGGGAGGGGTGTTATGTTTCATATAGGTACCCTAATATAGGCTCAAGTAGCAACTCAACCTTTCACCTATATTCTCCCCTATCATTTGACTACATAACGGTTCTTGGGATTGACCTTTTACCTAGTTACGGGCCTGCTTACAGGATGTGAAGTTTTCCCTGAAAACTAGCCTCATCCATTATGCATGAGGATTCTTGGAAACTCAGCAGGACTACCATCTCCTGCATAATAACTATGTATAAGGGTCATTCCTTCCGTCATCCTAAGTCCGACATGACACAGCAAAGTGGAACCCCCGAGGGTACCACTTTGGGTATATAAACACCATATCTTGCTGAGGTAGTCAGAGGAGAAAAGGACTTCATGCTGACACACTGATGCGAGACACTGAGGTTCCTGCACGCATACACTCCAGCTTGCAGTGGTCTGACATCCCTCGCAGGGTGTCCATCTCGAGACCAAGACGGGGTCCCACAGTCTCTCACTTCAGGTAATGGGGTTGACTTTATCCTAGAGGGATTCTTGGCTTTACACCTACATACATGCTAGGTACACTTAGGTACATCTAGTTAGGATCGCATCGTAGGAGTACGCATTTTACTGTCATGTATTTTAATACCTGCCTGTATTCATTGTTTTAGCACTATGGTAGAAGTCTACTATCCTTTTACTCTGTTGGTGCTTATAATCATTTATGTCTGTTACTGTCTTATGGTTGTTTCAGCCCACCTATTTTACACTAGAATAACGCGGGTTCAATAAATGCTTATTGAGAAACGTCTCCTCTGTTTATTCTGTGTATCTCTCTGAGACAAAGTGAGCACAAGTGACTGAGCGAAAAGTATCGCACTGTTTCCACGATCCTGAGGGATCAGGGTTGTCATGTTTGATAGTTGCCAAGAAATATTCTCTCCTTGGTAAGAGGGGTCTCTAGTGGCACTGTGAGCTAGCTGGTATACAGGCTAACATACCCGGTGGGGGTGTCTAGAACCAGTCTGGACAGCAATCCTACAGTGTACGTTGTCTAAATGCGCAGATCCTATATAGGTTTATAGGAACTACACGACATGGCGCCGCCAACGTTGGTTTGGCATTTATTTTAACGGTCAAAGCTGAGTAGTTCAGTTGTGCTATTCTCAGAGACCCCATCTCACATTTCCCCAGAGACGTCTGGAGTGGGAACGGAACTAACCGCCACTGCTGAGTAGGCATATCCTATGTATTGGCTGTAGGTTTATCAAGCTTGTAGGACAAATTGTTCCTATTGTGCATAAAACCTTATCTCAGTTTCCTTGAAACTTTTCCTTCTTCAAAAGAATGGCTGACGAAGACGCTGCTGCGCCAGCACATCGTGCTACAGCTAGGGAGGAAGAACAGGAAGGGGAAATCAACATTTCAGAAAATGTTAGAACTGCCCTTACTCTAAAACTAGCAGACTATGGAGTCACAGCTAGGGGTGGGACAGTCACATTCGTGATTGAGGCACACGAATGATACAGAACAGAGGTATTCTATTCATGGGTTAAATTCCCACAATCAGACGCATAATCACATATATTTCATTCTTACTTTGAAGATGAAACACCAAATGAATACTGTCCGTATGAGGACATTGAAGTTCCGCTCACCTACCAGGAGCACATAAACTGGTTTAAAGGCGCCCTCCCACATACAAAAGAAAAAGTGAGACTCGGTCCGCTCGGAAGAGATGGAGTAACTTGGCCAGTCCTAGCTGCCTACACACCACATCCAGACATTGACTCAATGCCAGTAGCAGACTTATGTCCACTTCATAAAGAAATAATAAAACTTTACAGAAACCTGACACAGTTCGTAATGAGAACACTCACACTTCAGCCACCAAGGGCTACACAAACAGGACAAATTCAGGGATCTACAATGAAAATAACACCAGAAACGCTACACGCAGTTATGGGTTAAATGCCCACTAAACGTGAGCAAATGCCATTCTGGATAGCTCAAAAAATAACACACCTAGAGGCAGTATTACCACACACAAGCCCTCAAGAAAAACACAGAATGTTAACAATCTGCTTGCCAATGGAGATAGCTCCCCAGATAGAGGATTGTACCACTTGGGGTACAGTTTTCGCTGCCATATATACCAGAACTCATGGTATCCCTTCATTAGCAGTAATACAACCAGATGTATTAAGACAAATACAGAATGAGTATGGAGCAGAGCCTGCTCTGAACTTAAGGATGAAATTATTAGGTAATTTTGCCCAAGTATCAGCTATCATATCTTCTGCTATAGATATACTAGAACAGGACTTGTCCATACTACAACATGGACAATCTCAACTATGTTCTATTATGTTATTACGCCGGACGCTGCAATCATTATGTGCTGGTTATGTGCCTTGGTGATTTATCAACAGTACGTCCCTATTATCTGTATACAATCTAACTGAGAAACAGATAACAATGGCACAAAGGGAAGCAGAATATACAATGCTGCGTATTGAAAAAGTGGACCAATTATCTTTTACTGTGGCAGAGTCACCATCCACAGAATGGTTAATCCATGGCCATATAACATTACCGGTCACAACTTTCCAGTTTTGGTATTGCCTAGAACAACAACGGCAGGCAGGTATGAAGTGATGGGTAGGAAATTCATCAAGGAATCTTGGGAATTACCTTACAAATTTCGATGCAGGAGTGGGGACATGGAAGTGTTTCTAAGCGGTACAAACTGCGAGAACTCCTTAAGTGGATCTCTCATATGCCTGGACATCATGCTTCAAACTTTGCTGTTGCAAACTTGTCCTGTCACTTGAAAGGGTCTCCAGCTGCCGTGATTAATCCTGTGTTCAAGTTACTTTCAAATGGGAGTTACTTGCTGCTGAATGATCAAGGTTGTTGGGGGATGCTACCGGGCATCGCATATCTTGTCACTCTCAGCTCCAGGGTTACTTGCTGTATGCAAGTATTGTTTTCACTGACCCATACAGTCAAGGAGGCGCCGTTATGGCCTTCGTTGAATGTTTCCTTTATACGGTTTGATACTCTGAGCCGAATGAAAGCCATGCTTCTACAGAAAACCGCGCCCTTAACCTCCGCCTGAGAAACTTATGATCTTCAGGTCGCAAGGTTCTCAGCTGAGATACTGGCACTAGTACGAACAAACTACCCTTTCCATTTCACAGAAATGGTACAACGTATTTTTAACATGTCTGATACAACGGTATAGTACACCTATTTAAGACCATAGGTTCTGGACTGTTAAGCACCTTTCAGAGAGTCTTCGGAGTTATTCCCAACTTCATACACTCCGTATTCGGAAGCATTTTGGGAGGGCTTCCGCTGATCCTGTTCCTAATAGCAGGGATCCTGATTGTCATTTTTCTGCTAAGCAATGGACGTCCCAGTCACCAAGGAGATGGAAAAAACGCTCTTGGAGCACCGTTACCGTGATTGCATGGTAATCGATCTGGGCACACCTCTCCTCCGAGAAATGAGCGAGTTTTGGTTCCTGTCATTTAGACCAGTCTGGATTGACTGTGTTCTGCCCGTCCTTCGATGCCTGTTCTGTGGACAAGAATGCGTGTTAAATCTCTGTCTAACAATTTCATCGGTTGCGCCAGCAGACGTTGATGCTTTACTGGACCCGATAACGGCCCACGTTCTGCTGTGTCCTTAGCGTATTCCCAGGTTGATGTATGCATTCTTAGAGCCACCACAGGATGCTTCAGCTCCTGTTGGAACGGATACTGGCTCCTCAACAAATACTCAGGCCTTGGATGGCACACAGGCTTCCCGAGCATCGGCTGTGGATAGTGCAGAAGAACATCTGTGCTTGATTGACCTAATCTGTGAGGTGTTGCGGGGATCGTCATCTGCGATGGCAAGCAAAAGTGATGTTGCGTTTCCCAGCCAGGACACATAAACATTTGGCTCATCGTGTGCTGGGAAAAATGTGGCCTTTTTCTGAACAACCAAAATTTGGAATTTTAAACAAGAGACGTTTTTGCTAAACTGCATGGCTTTCAGTCACTCATTGTTCGAACTATATATACGAACATATTTAGATCATACTTCTATCGTTTGCAATATATATTTTTTTGCATATTTTGTAGAATTTTACATTTTTTAATACTGTTTTTATGGACTTATTAGTCGTTTGCGTACAACGCCGAGCTGTACGTTAGAATTTTTAGTATGTCATCCAATCGGATGAGGAGTGGGTGTTATGTTTCATATAGGTACCCCAATATAGGCTCAAGTAGCAACTCAACCTTTCACCTATATTCTCCCCTACCATTACACTACATAACAGTTCTTGGGGCTGGCCTTTTACCTAGTTACGGTACTGCTTACAGGACGTGGGGTTTTCCCTGAAAACTAGCCTCATCCATTATGCATGAGGATTCTTGGAAACTCAGCAGGACTACCATCTCCTGCATAATAACTATGTATAAGGGTCATTCTTTCAGTCATCCTAAGTCCAACATGACACAGCAAGGTAGATCCCCAGAGGGTACCACTTTATATAAACATCATATCTTGCTGAGGTAGTCAGAGGAGAAAAGGACTTCCATGCTGACACACTGACGCAAGACTCTGAGGTTCCTGCACGCAGACACTCCAGCTCGCAGTGGTCTGACATCCCTCGATGGGTGTCCATCTCGAGACCAAGACAGGGGCCCAGAGTCTCTCACTTCAGGTAATGGGGTTGACTTTATCCTAGAGGGATTCTTGGCTTTACACCTACATACACGCTAGGTACACTTAGGTACATCTTGTTAGGATCGCATCGTAGGAGTACGCATTTTACTGTCATGTATTTTAATACCTGCCTGTATTCATTGTTTTAGCACTATGGTAGAAGTCTACCATCCTTTTACTCTGTTGGTGCTTATACTCATTTACATCTGTTACTGTCTTATGGTTGTTTCAGCACACCTATTTTACACTAGAATGACGTGGGTTCAATAAATGCTTATTGAGAAACGTCACCACTGTTTATTCTGTGTATCTCTCTGAGACAAAGTGAGCACGAGTGACTGAGCGAAAAGTATCGCACTGTTTCCACGATCCTGAGGGATCAGGGTTGTCATGTTCAATAGTTGCCAAGAACTATTCTCTCCTTGGTAAGAGGGGTTTCTAGTGGCACTGTGAGCTAGCTGGTATACAGGCTAACATACCCGGTGGGGGTGTCTAGAATCAGTCTGGACACCAATCCTACAGTGTACGTTGTCTAAACGCGCAGATCCTATATAGGTTTATAGGAACTACACGACAGGGGAGGAGTGGTTTTCACTCCCTAAGTGCGCATGAATGTTTGATCGGCCCTCTTGGGCCGGCCAAACATTCATGCACACTTTCCCTGTTCTCCACGCAGGCTGCATTACAGCCTGAGTGGAGAACATGCCCAGGCCCCATTCCCTGGCTGACCATCGAACCTGGGCGCTCAGACCAATCACAACGCTGCATTGCAGCGTTGTGATTGGTCATGGGAGCCTGGGTTCCAGCCTATCACAATGCTGCAATGCAGCATTGTGATTGGCTCAGGGAAGCCTCAGCCTGGGTGCTTCCTGTTGTTCCGGCCGGCGCGACGAGTGGGACCCAGCGAGGAAGACGCGCAAGGAGGTAAGTTCAATTTTATTTTTTATTTACCCCCTTCCCGCCTCCCCGCCCCGCCACCCCCGATACATGCCAGCCTCCACTGCTAAAATGAGGGAACACCCTCTTGACATTATACATGAATGGAATCTGCGCCAAGCTATGGGTATTACACAAGGGGCTCTTCACGCATCTGCAGCCCTTTCTGTATTAGTGTCTGGGTCAACAAAATGTTAAATGATTGGTGAATAGTCTTTAATAAAATGACTGACATATCCTATGACAGTTTGACCAAATACATTATTTGGGTATTAACATTTTCTTAAAGTTAAAAAAAGTAATGTAATAAAACAAACTGGTTTTAGCTAATGCATGTGGATCTGTATGGATCAGATCTCAATTTGAAATTGGACAATGTCTTTTGCCAGGGCTGCCTTGCATTTAGAAATTGATTAGCACCTCTTTTGAGTGCATTACTGAATAGATGCCCGTTCACTCACTGATATAGTTACAATGAGTCCCACCAAGTACACTAACTGCACTCGCGTTTGGGAAGTTAATATCTATTTCTACCACTTCCACAGGGCAGACTTTGGGCCTAATGTAGGTCTCCAAAATATCCAACCACAAAAGGGCCCAGATATACATTAGTGTGGAAGTCTTCACCAAAAACAAGATCCAACTGCACAGAGGTGGCACAGTCTGAAAAGTTTTATATTGGATGGAGAGATGAAACAACACTGCTTTTTATATTAATAATTTTTATTGGTTTTATAATAAACATACAGAAAACAAGTAGCGAGGTGACCGCGTGATACAAAAACTGTCCGATAGAACCATATCAAGGATACAGATCATAAATTGTGAAGGATACATTCATGGCAGTTGTAAAGAACGACATATAATCATATCAAGACCGACACAGTCTGTAAACGTCGCAACAAAAAAGTATAACATGTGGACCGTCTTTCTGTGTAGCGAAGCTGAGTGTACTGTGCTTAAGTATCGTAGTACAGATGAAAAGGGGAAGGATAGAAAAATAGGAAAAGTAAGTGGGGGGCAGGGATAGGGGGATAATGGAAGCCTCAGTATAAGACAGCGGTCAGGGGCATAAAGTCAGTCAAGGAGAGGTTATGGTTATGTTCGATTCTAGTGCAATGAATTTGTCCAATGAGTGCTAGTCCACATTTGAGATTAGGAGGTAAACCTGGCGGATAGACTGAGAGCTGTGTGCACTCCTGAGGAATGAAACCCACGCCCACCAGGTGTGGTGGGATAGATGGTTGAAATATTTCCATTCTGAGAGAATGACTTTCACTGCAATCGCCAGTAGAAGATCAAGTAGGGCTGTAAAGTCGTGGGCCCTAGGCCCACATACTTTATAAATAAGGACACAGACACCATGTGAATGGTACTTAGAACTGGCCACGAGCACATGCACTCGGGCTCTTTTATTGGCAGGGTTACCTGACCGGTGCACCTGTGTTGAATGGGTGTGGGGTGGGTGTATGGACCAGCCCTCGAGGGAGTGGCTGGCAAAACACTAGACTGTGTCCAGCAGGACACAACAGGCCATACCGTTGGCGTTTAGGTTCAGTGTAAGTCTAGAGGCCCAGGGACCTAGAGGAAACAACACTGTTTTTAAGGAATAAATCTCCAATTCATGAAAATTAGCTCACTAGAGAGACCTAAGCATGATTAAAGTAGTGATTTTATTAGGTTTAGGTAGACAAAGTTCAGGATAATCAGGGCGTAGGTACCATTAGTGCACCTGGTGCATTGGCACTCGGGCCCCAAGACCTGTGGGGCCCATTGGACCCTGATAATTGCCATGTTTTATGACCTCAACATCAGTCAAAGGGGGAAGTTTTCTTGCTTGCACCAGGGCCCCTGGCATCCTTGCTATGCTACAGGTGAAGATACAGAGAAAGCCAACATGTGAAGGTTACTTCACAAAGCATTTTTGTCCATAAACAGGGACTGCTTTGCAACCCAACCTCAGTACATCAGCCACTAACTTATCATGAGAAATAAATGTTCATGTTCCAGTGGGATTTTATTGAAAGGGTCCTATAAATATATGTTTTGCTAAAGTGCGATATTAAATAATCTAGCAGGAAACCTTTGGATGTGTACACTTAATAAGAAAGTGTATGAGGTATACGAATTACAGTGAAATGCTCTAGTAACCCAAAATGTTAAAAGCAATGGAACAGTAATAACGTACATTACATCAGTGTTCACGCCATTATTTCAAATTTAATTGTAAGGTGGTAGGCTATCATTAAGCTAAGAGCATTAGTTGATGAAAACTCTAGGGAATGGTGATGTTGAAGCACACAATGCATTTTCTTAAAGAGTGAAATACTTTGATGAGATGTTGCTTTTATTAACAGGTGTATGCCAGCGGGACATATGTAGCAGCTAGTTGCTATGGTAACACCTGTTCATAATTCTCAACTTAAGTTCTATTTCAGTCTATGACAGTGGTATTAGTTGGACAATCGTTAGAACAAAGTGATTATATTTAGATTCTTTTCAGTGCCATATGGACACTCCTACCATAGACCTAATTTAGGGATTGCCAAGGTTCACAGTTGCGACCCCTGGTTTGCCCCCTGCAACCTCTGGCACTGTCCTTGTGACTCCTGAGCTCAGGCTGCAAAGGTCAGCATGAGGAACAGAGGAAGCAGGACATTTTTGTCTGAAAATAAAAGCAGCTTTGGGATTTCAAGCCTACTGCAGCTGGGGTAAAGTAAGGATGTATGATGGAACCACGCATGCCATTACCACACATCCATTACCTCGCATATGCCTTTACCATGCATGCCTTTACAATGAAAATGTAAGTATAGCGCAGGTAAGTGAAAGGCCTTAATATATATATACATATATATATATTACCGACTGGCGGTGGCCATTAGCTAGTTATAGTTATGATGTAGTTTCCATAGGAAGAGTGTTTTTTCATTTGCCAATAACTTCGGCGTCGCTAGACGAATCCTCGCAAAATGTTCAAAACTAGTATAAAGCTCACTACAGTTGCTATCTTGAAAGTTTTGTGGTGAACTGTCAAGTGGGGCCGAGAAAAAAGGGGGGCAAAATGCGTTTTCCACATGTTAATTCCCATAGAGATTTTAGACACGACTACAGCCCTTACAGCTGAACGAAATTACACCAAATTTGGTAGCAAGGTAGCTGTTGGTCCAGAAAGCGATCTTTTTGTAAATTGGCGTAAATCCGTTCAGTAGTTTTAAGGAAAATTCCAGTTTGTATATATAGGGGCGTGGATCCTCCGAGGATCCGACAGTCTTCGTGCTCAAATCTGATTGGCTGCCAACACTTCAAACCAGGAAGTGTTGGCAGCCATCTTGAGACTCGGCTTGAGCAGAGTCCCAAATATTAAAAAAGGGAAGGGGGCAGGGTAGGAATACCCTGACCCCCTAGGCCTCTTGGGGGGTCCCAGAGGGACCCCGCCAGGGCAAAATTGTGTTTTTAAAAAAAAACCTTTGGAGGGAGTTACGCTGGAGTCGCCGTTCGAGCCGATAGATGAACAAAAGAGAAGCGCGGGCTCCCGCGCTTCTCTATCGTTTAGCCTCCAGGTGGGCCATGTCCCCGGGGCATGCGGGCATCATTATTTTAAAGAAATGGGGGGTCTTGCAGACCCCCGGGCCCCAGGGACCACCACCTCCCCGGTGCTAATTGATACTGATGGGGGGTCTCGGGGACCGCCACCACCCCGGGGCTTATCAACAAATAAATGCGGGGGAGGACCGTACAGCCTCCCATGCTGCCCTGGGTACCACCCCCTCCCTGGGGCTAATGTAAAAGAAAACGGGGGGGCCTCGCAGTCCCACTGTGCCCCGAGGACCACTACCTCCCCAGGGTTGTTTAATTTGAAATGGGGGCATTAGGGACCCCACCGGCCCTGGAGACCACTACCTCACTGGGGCCAAAATCATATGTATATATTTTTTATTACATGGGAGGTGGGGCCACGCGTCCCCCCTCCTGGACCATTCTCGGCCTCGGGGACCGCAACCTCCCCAGAGCAGGCCCTTATATCAGAAAAGAGAGGGGGCCACGTGGCCCCCTCCTGGAGCCATTGATGGCCCTGGGGACCGCCACCCCCAGGAGCCGGCTCCTGCTATGTCCCGAGGGGCTCACTCCTGGGATATAGCTGTTTCCTGTGGCTTGGCGGGAACTTTACTGCTCCCGCCAAGCCACAACAAACGGTCCCTGGGGCCGAACTCAGGCAAAAAGGCCGGGCCCTGGGAGATGGGGTTCCGGGGGCCAAAATTAGCCTGGGAGGGGGCCGCATGCCTCGTCCCCATTTCAAAATGGCCTGGCCCTGGGGGATGGAGTCCCCGGGACCAAAATTGTCCCTGGGATGTGGGGGCCATTCGGCCCCCTCCCCTATTTACAAGTAGCCCAGGGAATGGGATTCCAGGGACCAAAATCTGCCTGGGGAGGGGGGGCCACACGCCCGGCCCAAATAGCAAAAACTGTAGGAAAAAGGCTGGGCTCCAGGGGATGGGGTCCCTGGGGCTAAAATCAGCCCGGGGCGGGGGTCGCGTGCTTCTTCTCCATTCCAAAAGGTCCGTTGGATGGGGGGCCACATGGCCCCCCTCCCCTATTAAAAGATTCAAAAAATGAAAAAAATGGCCGGACGGGGAAGTCGCCGAGGCCCCGCCCCCTTTCTCCACCTCTCTGCAAACACGTCTCCTGGAGCGCTACTGGTTTTGGGATGAAGTCCCCTTTGCTCCTGAGGGTCCTTGGAAGCCAACTACCCCTCCTGTTACCTCCAGTATGTCCCACACAGCAGATTGCTGAGAGGTCATCGAAGGCCCCACCCCCTCTCTCCACCACTTTGCAAACGCGTTTCCTGGCACACCACTGGTTGGGGGATGAAGTCCCCTTGGAGGCTGAAGGTCCTTGGGGGCCAACAAGTCCTCCTGTTACCTCCAGTAAGTCACAAACACCGGGATTGCTGAGAGGTCATTGGAGGCCCCATCCCCTTTCTCCACCACTCTGCAAACGCGACTTCTGGTGCACTACTGGTTGGGAGATGAAGTCCCCTTGGCTGCTGAGGGTCCTTGGGGGCCAACAAGCCCTACTGTTACCTCCAGTAAGTCCCACACAGTGGGATTGCTGAAAGGTCTTTGGAGGCCATGCCCCCTTTCTCCACCACTCTGCATACGTGCCTCCTGGCACACTTCTGGTTGGGGAATTGAGTCCCCTTGGATGCTGAGGGTCTTTTGGGCCAAGAACCCCTTCAGTTATCTCCAGTAAGTCCTACACAGCAGGATTGCTGTGAGCTGGTCGGAGTCCCCGCCCCCTTTCTCCACCACTCTGCAAATGCACCTCCTGACACACTACTGGTTGAGGGATGAAGTCACCTTAGATGCTGAGGGTAATTGGGGGCCAGAAACCTACTGTTACCTCCAGCAAGCTCCACACAGCGGGATTCCTAGAGCTGGTCAGAGGCCCCGCCTCCTTTCTCCACCACTCTGCAAAGGTGACTACTAGTTAACAAACCATTGAAAATCACTTAAAAAACCAAAGGTTACAGGGAAGTTATAGTTAGGAAGTAGAATTAAAAAAACTTTAGAAATTCACTGAAAAAACAAGGTTATAGGGACGTTATAGTTAGGCTCAGATTTCACTTGTGCAAAATCATAGAAATTCGGCAGTTCTAGTTACCTAAGCTAACTATAACTTACGCCCCCACAATACACTGCTTATGACCTCACATATTTCATCACTCATGACATGGTCAATGACATCAATGATGACGTCACTCATGACAACTCAAATAACATCTCGGATGATATCATCCACAGAACCACTCACACACCCACTCACACCCCATACAACCTCTTGTATGCCCACTCACACACCCACACAACTACTCACATACCCAGTAAAAGACCCATATCAGTACTCACACACCCACTCCTCCATAGAGCCACTCACATATCCTTCACTCACTTGTATAGCCACTCACACAACCAGTCACTCACCCGTATAGCCAGTCACATAACCACACACTCACCCATACAGCTGCTCACACACCCACTTATTTACCTACACAGCCACTCACACACCCACTCACACAGCCATACAGCCTCTGAATACAGCCACTCACTCACCCATACACTCACACACCCACACAACCACTTACATACGCATTCACACATCGATATGAACACTCACACATCCGCTCACTCACCCATACAGCCATTCACACAGACACTCACTCTCCAATACAGTCACTCACACACCAACTCATTCAACCATACAGCCACTTATTCACCCAGTCACTCACTTATACAGCCATTCAGACACCCACTCACTCACCTGTACAGTCACTACACACCCACTTACCCATCCTTAGAGTCACTCACACCACCACTCACTCCCACATACAGCCACTGACACACCCATTCACTCACCAATACAGCCACTCACACAGCAACACACTCACCCACACAGCTACTCACACACAAGGATTCATACAGTCACACAGCCACTCACATAATATATGTTAGAAGTAGTATCACTTAGAAGTAGTGCGCCAAGTATACTAATTACATTTTTGTAGTAGGTTAGTATATATGTTAAACAATCATAAACTCTTAGAAAATACTTACACTCACTAGATGATGTCATCAGTGATGTCATTTGAGATGTCATCAGTGATGTCACTGACCATGTCATCAGTGATGTAATATGTGAGCTCATAAGCAGTGCATTGCAGGGACATAAGTTAGCTATAACTGCTGAATTTCTATGGTTTTGTACGAGTGAAATCTGAGCCTAACTATAATGCCTATATATCTTTTGGCTTTTTTTCAGTGAATTTCTAAGGTTTTTTAAATTCGATTTCCTAACTATAACGTCCCTGTAACCTTTGGTTTTTAAGTGAATATATATATGTACATATACACAAACACACACATATATATATATATATTTATATATATATGTATATATATATTTATATTTATATACATATATATACACACACACACGTGTGTATATCTATCTATCTATCTATCTATCTATCTATCTATCTATATATATATATATATATATATATATATATATGAAACACTTCGACTCTCCAAATCCCCTTCCGGCGAGAAGAGAGACACGAACCACTGGGAAGTATGGTACAATAAGGAAGGAGCGTTCAATATATATACAATTAATCTGGGAATTCTAATTTTCCCTTTTTCCAAAGTTCAATACAGTCGTCCCAACAGAAAAATCCTCGTAAGGTATGCTTCTTGTATAATGTTCTTTATTTCACATCAAATCAATGTAATCCAACTTGAATATAGTTATTGTAAAACACAGCCAACGCGTTTCGTCCCCCTCAGGGACATCATCAGGGCTTTTTCATCTATTCATCCAAATTATGTACTCCAAAAATTAAACTCGTTCATCAATCCATATAACTTCCCAGAAGAGAAATTATTTTTCTTCTTCTTCTTCTTCTTATTCTCCTGGATCCCTTTGAATATCTAAATCTAAATCTTCAAAATCAAATTGGTTTCATTCCAAAGCGTCCTCCATTCAGCCTATTAAACATTTCATAAGCGGAAATGTGCAAAATCGCATAGAACCAAGTAAACAATGGGAAGTGCAAATCGCTGCAAATGGTAGAAAACCGCAGTTGGCAATATATCTGCATGAATGCAATTACAAATGTACCCCTTACTCTTGCAATAATATAATCGCAATACTAATCAAGAGGGAAAATCCAACTGCGCAGACCCCTGAAAATGTGCAAACTATGCAGACTAGTGAAAGTGCTATGTGCCTAGTAAGGTGCTACCTCGGGTCAAACTGACCTAATAAAGTGCAAGTGCTAAAATTAGAAAAAATGCAAAAAATACACTCGTGGTAATATTAAAAAGTCATTGTGCAAGCCATGATGGAATAATGGCGCAGAATAAAATGTCTATCAGTAATAAAATAATATGTACTGCCATCACATCATAAGTGGAACATAATGGAGGGACATCACAAAGAAAATTAATCTCATATTCCATGCAGCTAATTCGCCTATCATCACATTGAACCATTACAGGAAATAATGCAGATCCTCCGTGTTCTTAAGCCCGTTGGGAGACTTGCTGTCTAGTTCAAGGATCATTTTAGACTCCAGTTGTCGCAACAACCTTTCCCTATCTCTTCCTCTCCGGTGTTTGGGAATGGCAGCCACAACAAAGTATTTCAAGCATTTAAGGTCATTGTTATGCTCATACCTGAAGTGTCGTGCGACGGGATATGCGGCATCTTTATTAACAATAGCACGCAAGTGTTGCAATATTCTGACATGCACCTGTAGCTTGGTGCTCCCCACATATCTCAAGCCACAGGTGCATTTCAGAACATAAACAGCAAAATCTGTTCTGCAGTTAAAGCTGCCCTTGATGGTAATCATGTCAGGGCTAAAAGGAGTGGAGTACTGTGTGGTATTTTCTCCAAACTTGCATGCTCTGCATGATGAGCATCTAAAAAATCCTTGTCTAGGTTGTAACCACATTCTAGTTGTCGCTATCTCTGGGCTGTTTTTAACAATCTGTGTTCTCATGAAAAGGCCTTTCCTGTATGTGATGGTGGGTGAGCGGGGAGTCTCGGAGCTAATACTCCATCCGTAAGCACAATAGGCCAATTACGCTTTATAATTGACTTAATCTTTCTTTCCTGTTTGTTGTATGTTGTAATTAGTCTGGGAGCATCGTCTACTAGTTTGGATTCTTTGACCGCCTCATTTTTGGGCAAGAGGGATTCTCTAGGTCTATCATTGACTTTCTTAACTGCCTCCTTCAAAATGGTCTCACTGTATCCTCTCTTTTTGAATCTAATGACTGCCTCTTGGGTACAGTGATTAAAGTCCTCCTGAGTGCTGCAGATTCTTTTGAGTCGTAGGAGGTCCCCGAATGGAATGTTGTTAATTAAATGTTTTGGGTGTGCACTGCTGGCATGAAGCGTGGAATTTCCAGCAGTGACTTTTCTATGTAGTGTGGTGGCTATTTTGCCATCCTTGATGTACACCCTTACATCCAGGAACTCAATGCTCTCTTTGCTAACCTGAGAGGTAAATTTGAGATTAGCAGTATTCATATTGATGTTTTGAATAAAATCAATAGCACTCTTTTCATCCCCTTTCCACACGATAAAAACATCATCAATATAACTTAGCCAGTATTGTACATGGTTTGCACACTCTACAGAGTGTGTGCGCTTGAGGACCCGTTCCTCCCACCAGCCGACATGCAAACATGCATAGCTGGGGGAGAAACAGGCCCCCATCGCCACACCCCTCTTTTGTATGTAAATGTCATTACCAAATATGAAGTAGTTGTTGTGCAGACACCACGAGACTAAGCTTAACAGCATCTTATTGTGGTTGTAACAGTCCAAAGGCCTAGTGTCTAAAAAGTATTTAACTGAATTTAAACCAGTAGTGTGTTCGATGCTTGTATATAGCGATTCAATATCCAGTGTGATAAACATAAAATCATCTGCCCACTGGATATCATGCACTTTTTTAAGAAAGTCTCCTGTGTCTTTCACATAAGTGGGAAGCCGTTTCACAAAGCCTTGCAGAAAGAAGTCCACATATTGCGTAGCACGTTCCCCCACACTGTTAATGGCTGAAATGATCGGTCTGCCAGGTATCGGTGAGGTCTTCTTGTGGACTTTAGGGATAAAGTATAGTCTCTGTAGTACTGGATATTCTACATTTAAGAATTGGTACTCTTCCATGGAGATAACACCCTCTCTTTTCCATTGTAGAAGATTCTTTTTCAAGGCTTCTTTGGCTAAGTTGTATTGTTTGTAGTTAGTTCTTTCATAGCAGACCTGATCATCAAGGTGTCTGCGGGCTTCCAATAAATACTCTGTCTGCGGCCAAATCACTATGTTGCCGCCCTTGTCAGATTTTGTAACAACTATCTCATGATTATCACTCAGTTTTTTCATCAATCTGGTGTACTGTAATTCTTGGTAATTTCTAGAGCGTTTTTTGTGTTTGACTTGATGATGTAATTTTTTAATATCCTCCGTGACACACTCATGGAAGATATCTATAGCATCCTTAGGCATGGCTGGGATAAAATTAGATCTGGGCTTAAAAGGACTCACGCCTGCTCCCCGTTGTCTGATGTTGGCATCTAAGAGTCGTTCTTGTGTTGACTGACAATTAGTAGGCTCCTGATCTGTCGCATTGATGTTGTTGCTGAGATCATGCATGGTAAGTAGCGTCGGAATGTCAGACACTTGAAGCTCGGTACTTGTACGATCCGTATTAGTATTTATCTGTTGTACTTCTTTGAACCCTTCTTTGATAGCAAAGAATTTTTGAGCTTCAACTTTCGGATAAAACAGAAAACGTCAACTCTTGTGCGTGCATAATTAAAATCGCTGACTGGGCAGAAGGATAAACCCAATGACAGTAGTTGTTTTTCTGCCTCTGTCAACACCATGGAGGAAAGATTGATGATGGTATTATCATCTGCCTTCATTTCCTGCGCCATTGTGTCTTTTTTGGTTTTACATTTCCTCCTTTTACTTCTCCTTGCGTTTCTTCTGGTTCTGTTTGCCTCTTCTGATTGCGTGGTCTCAGGGTTTGGCGACGATCTGAAGCTAAAAAATCAATCTCTTCTCCTACATCGAGTTTTCTAGCTTCTACTGATTCGCCAATGCTGCTGATACTCCCACTCTCTGATGACATATCGCTGGTAAGTGAGTCGCCATCTAAATTGGAAGAGGTTTCATTCATAATATTATCTGAGCGTTGTGCCGAAGTTGCTGCAGAATTTGTTGGTTTGGCATTCAATTTCATTTTCTTCGCATTCTCGTATTTACGTGCGAACGTAAATATCCGACCTTGCTCATAATCAGTTTTATCGCGGGAGAGCTTGTATGCCTTGCGTATTTAAATTTTTTCCTCTTGCTTAGTCAGACGTTCCTGTATTTCTTTTCTTGTCTTCACTATAAACTCGTTTGGTTCTAGCTTACTCAGTTGCTCATTGATTTTCTCAATTTCTAAAATCAAAGCTTGTCGATCAATTTCAGCATACTTCACCAGTATTCTCACCAGGTTCATGGATGCCAACAAATTGCTTTCACCCCATTCTTTCAACATACTCGGATTAGGGTTGTCAAAGCTTGGTGCTAATAGGATTTGTGTTCCCACCATTTTGTTATTTCGTTCCGCATACATTTTTCCAATTTCTTTAAAAGCGTTTTAGCACCATCTTTGGTTGTGGTAGTGGTATTGGAACCTTGGCCACTTGTAGACGCTTTAGGCAGATTATTAAAGAGTTCTTCCGCCGCTGCCTCTCGCTCGCGAACTGCATCCGCTGACATTCTGAGGTAAATGTGTGTGAATATTGTGCTTTGGCGATCTCGATCTGTCAGCCAAAGCAATGCCTTCCACTCCTCCCCACCTACGTCTCTCGCCGGTCAACTCACCGCCGTAGAAAACCGCTGCCGACCGGTCCTCCGACCTCGTCGTTGCCGTCTCCTGGCCTGTGTAGAGATTTCCGGCTGCGTTAGGGGGCTGCCGCAAAAATTCCTTTCGGATTCACTGAACTCTGGTTGAGAGCAGCTGCCAGCTACTCGGGAGTGGGTTCGTTGACGGAAGCAACCCACTTCCGTAATCGTATCCAAGAAACACTTCGACTCTCCAAACCTCCTTCCGGCGAGAAGAGAGACACGAACCACTGGGAAGTATGGCAATGTACTTTATTCCTCAGTTATGACGCGTTTCGGACAACACTTGTCCTTGATCACATACGGAGAAATGCAGTTCGCCATGTATTTAAATATGCTTTGCTTTCCAACCACGTGATGTATAGACATAAAAGAGCTACTAGCACATAATTGCACATAATGATAAGTCTGTTTTTCGTTTGTGATTGCATCTACTACATTCTAGCAAGAACTAAAATCGATGCTGGCACTAAATAAATACATGGTAGTTCATAGCGATAAATATTGCAATATAATAAAAGGCATAAAAACCATAAATGAATAATTATCAAATTTATTGGTAAAATATATCACCTCTTAAATAAATATCGCAAATGATGTAATAAAAAGGCATAAAACGATAAATGAGCAGTTACCAAATTCATAGTTGAAATATAACACCTTATACATAACCAAGCACTGGGAGTCATATTAATAGAAAGAGACTCTCTTTCAGCCTATTAAACATTTCATAAGCGGAAATGTGCAAAATCGCATAGAACCAAGTAAACAATGGGAAGTGCAAATCGCTGAAAATGGTAGAAAACCGCAGTTGGCAATATATCTGCATGAATGCAATTACAAATGTACCCCTTACTCTTGCAATAATATAATCGCAATACTAATCAAGAGGAAAAATCCAACTGCGCAGACCCCTGAAAATGTGCAAACTATGCAGACTAGTGAAAGTGCTATGTGCCTAGTAAGGTGCTACCTCGGGTCAAACTGACCTAATAAAGTGCAAGTGCTAAAATTAGAAAAAAATGCAAAAGATACACTCGTGGTAATATTAAAAAGTGAGACCATTTTGAAGGAGGCAGTTAAGAAAGTAAATGATAGACCTAGAGAATCCCTCTTGCCCAAAAATGAGGCGGTCAAAGAATCCAAACTAGTAGACGATGCTCCCAGAATAATTACAACGTACAACAAACAGGAAAGAAAGATTAAGTCAATTATAAAGCGTAATTGGCCTATTGTGCTTACAGATGGAGTATTAGCTCCGAGACTCCCCGCACAACCTACCATCACATACAGGAAAGGCCTTTCCATGAGAACACAGATTGTTAAAAACAGCCCAGAGTTAGCTATAACTAGAATGTGGTTACAACCTAGACAAGGATTTTTTAGATGCTCATCATGCAGAGCATGCATGTTTGGAGAAAATACCACACAGTACTCCACTCCTTTTAGCCCTGACATGATTACCATCAAGGGCAGCTTTAACTGCAGAACAGAGTTTGCTGTTTATGTTCTGACATGCACCTGTGGCTTGAGATATGTGGGGAGCACCAAGCTACAGGTGCATGTCAGAATATTGCAACACTTGCGTGCTATTGTTAATAACGATGCCGCATATCCCGTCGCACAACACTTCAGGTATGAGCATAACAATGACCTTAAATGCTTGAAATACTTTGTTGTGGCTGCCATTCCCAAACTCCAGAGAGGAGGAGATAGGGAAAGGTTGTTGCGACAACTGGAGTCTAAAATGATCCTTGAGCTAGACAGCAAGTCTCCCAACGGGCTTAACAACACGGAGGATCTGCATTATTTCCTGTAATGGTTCAATGTGATGATAGGCGAATTAGCTGCATGGAATATGAGATTAATTTTCTTTGTGATGTCCCTCCATTATGTTCCACTTATGATGTGATGGCAGTACATATTATTTTATTACTGATAGACATTTTATACTGCGCCATTATTTCATCATGGCTTGCACAATGACTTTTTAATATTACCACAAGTGTATTTTTTGCATTTTTTTTCTAATTTTAGCACTTGCACTTTATTAGGTCAGTTTGACCCGAGGTAGCACCTTACTAGGCACATAGCACTTTCACTAGTCTGCATAGTTTGCACATTTTCAGGGGTCTGCGCAGTTGGATTTTCCCTCTTGATTAGTATTGCGATTATATTATTGCAAGAGTAAGGGGTACATTTGTAATTGCATTTAGGCAGATATATTGCCAACTGCGGTTTTCTACCATTTGCAGCGATTTGCACTTCCCATTGTTTACTTGGTTCTATGCGATTTTGCACATTTCCGCTTATGAAATGTTTAATAGGCTGAAAGAGAGTCTCTTTCTATTAATATGACTCCCAGTGCTTGGTTATGTATAAGGTGTTATATTTCAACTATGAATTTGATAACTGCTCATTTATGGTTTTACGCCTTTTTATTACATCATTTGCGATATTTATTTAAGAGGTGATATATTTTACCAATGAATTTGATAATTATTCATTTATGGTTTTTATGCCTTTTTATTATATTGCAATATTTATTGCTATGAACTACCATGTATTTATTTAGTGCCAGCATCGATTTTAGTTCTTGCTAGAATGTGGTAGATGCAATAACAAACGAAAAACAGACTAATCATTATGTGCAATTATGTGCTAGTAGCTCTTTTATGTCTATACATCACGTGGTTGGAAAGCAAAGCATATTTAAAAACATGGCGAACTGCGTTTCTCCTTATGTGATCAAGGACAAGTGTTGTCCGAAACGCGTCATAACTGAGGAATAAAGAACATTGCCATACTTCCCAGTGGTTCGTGTCTCTCTTCTCGCCGGAAGGAGGTTTGGAGAGTCGAAGTGTTTCTTGGATACGATTACGGAAGTGGGTTGCTTCCGTCAACGAACCCACTCCCCGAGAAGCTGGCAGCCGCTCTCAACCAGTATATTTATATATATAGATATATATATATATATCTATATATATATATATCCAGTTATATATCCAGTTACATATCCAGTTACCACTCCTGCTCCTTTCCCAGGATTAACGGAAAGCAGGCACCGACACTGCTGAGGCTGAATTCAATACGTATTTATTTCTTTAGCAAAGTAGCGAAAGACGCGTTTCGGTGGTCACTGCCACCTTGCTCACTTTAGTGTCATCGCCATTTTGGTTTTACAATTCATTCTCCCATGATCCTACGTCACTTGACATAGAAGCTGAAAAAACACTTCACATTCTTTTTATCTTCAATCACAAAGTGTTTGCAACAAAGTGCACAGTGCAAAATTCTAAATTTAAAATTAACAAATAAACCATACGAAATTAAAGAATACATTTCATTATTGTATTTACTTTGTAAGTAGTCGTCTTCGAACTATACAGTTGATTTGAACAACACAAGATTTTGCTTACAGTTAACAGTTTTTTGGAAATTTCAGCCCTCTGTAATTAAGAATTTTCTGTCACTACAGAGTGATGCCATAACAGACATATCGTTTCACATATGTGTAAATAAATTGTGCGGATGGCTTGCACTTAGACACTCGTGGGTTTGGATCACCTCTCTATGTTCAATCCACAAGACATTCCCTGTGGGGTGAGATCGTTTACATAGTACAAATCCACATTGCATCCATATAATTTACATGTAATGTGAGTTGCCCGACCAGTGTCCGTATGTATTTCAGGCAATCTATCTAGCAGTTAGTTATTGTGCTTGGTATTTTAGCCAGACCAAGATTTTTATTGTTACACAGGCTTTATTGTGTTCCTTGTTGCCCAATTAAAACCTCTTCGGCATTCTCCCCTCATAGTTACTACGACTACATGTCTCTCAAAAACGTGCTCCAAGTGATTGAATCAAATAAACAAACATAATTTATGTAATTTTCCTAATCAAACCCTTGACTCTCTGATATGGCTGGGCTGAAACAGGAGGAGGTCATTTTGAGCAATATTTACATGTGCACATACATCTCCTCGTCCGAATTCAAACCATTCAGCACCCTGCTATTTAGCGTGATTATGTAGCGTGACTCCAGTCTTCGCAACCTTTGTTCTCTGTTGCCGCCTCTTAAATTCTTAGCGACCAAGTCTATTAAATAATATATAAGGTTTGCCACCCTCTCACCACGTTTCTCATGTATGTGCTGAGCAACAGGATAGCTTTTATCATCCTTTGCTATGGCCCTTAGGTGCTGTAGGATTCTAACATGCACCATATGAATAGTGCTACCTACATAAACCTTCGGGCATGAGCATTGAAGAATATATACAACAAATTCACTTCTGCAGTTGTATGAATTTCGTATCCTCAGTGGTGTATTGTATAGGGGTGAGATAAACTCTCTCATGTTTTGGCCGATTTTACATGCCTTACATCTGTGACATCTCTGTAAACCAGTGTCTGGTGTCAACCCCGTCTCTATTCTTGACATTTCTGGGCTACTGACACAGAGTTCACTCTGCATCGATTTGGCCCGTCTGAATGTGAGTAGTGGAATTTTTTGTCACTGTTTTCCAAATAATGGGATCACTCTTAATTAGTTTCCAATGTGTGGAGATGATTTTCCTCACCCTATGGTGATGGGCACTATGCCCAGTAATCAATCTCACCTGATCTTTGTCCCTTCGCTGTGCACCCTGTTTTTTAAATAACAGCATATCCCTTGATTTCACTTGTGGTTTTTTTCTGGCTGACTCCAAAGTCTCTTGCCTGTTTCCCCTAGCAAGGAATCTTTCATTCAGTTCTAATTGAACTTCCTCAGTGATGTCTCATCGCTACAATTTCTTTTCATGCAGAGATTTTCCGCATATGGAATGCTGTTTTTGAGTCTTGGTGGGTGGAAACTACTCGCATGAAGGATAGAATTCCCTGCTGTTTGTTTCCTGAATGTTTTCATGTGTATTTTGTTATCCTTAATGAAAACCTTCTGGTCCAAAATGTCTACCTCACTCTGGCTGATATTGCTAGTAAAGGAGAGGTTCAAATCATTGCAATTTAATCTGTCTGCAAAGTTCTTAGCGGAATCAGGAGTACCTTTCCACAAAATAAAAAGATTGTCGATAAAACGGGCCCATAGGACCACATTTTCCGACCATTCTGTGGCAAATTCAAATGCAAGCACCTGCTCCTCCCACCAAACCATATGCAGATTTGCATAACTGGGGGCGAAGAAGGTGCCCATAGCAAACCCTCTCACTTGTTTGTACAGTTGCTTTTTAAAAAGGAAGAAAGAAATTGTTTTCTAGACACCATCTCATCATATGGAGGAGCATTTGTGTGTGCTGATAAAGGTTTATGTATCTCGTGCCCAAAAAGTGTTTTGCTGCTCTGAGGCCATCCTCGTGTTTAATGCTTGTATATAAAGACATAACGTCTAAAGTCATGAGTACATACGTTTCGTCCCAAGTTATGTCATAAATTCTATGCAAAAAATCACTAGTATCTAGCAAAAACGAAGGTAGGTTTCTGACATGCTCTTGCAAAAAGTGATCAATAGACTTAGATGTTGTTTCAAATAATCCTCCCATTGCCAATATAATGGGCCTACTCGGAGGATTATCAACATTTTTCTGCACTTGGGGATTAGATACATAATTGGCACTGTGGGATGATCAATTTTTAGAAATCTATATTCATCTTGTGTTAAAAGTCCCAACCCCCACTATTTAGACAAATCAGCATGGAATCTCTCTTTGATGTCTACAATGTTGCTCTGAGGGATTCTACTATAACATGCTGCATCGTTCAATTGTAAAAAGGCCTCAGTTTTATACATTTCTAGGGGCCACAATACTATGTTTCCCCCTTTATCAGATTGTCTTACTACAACTTCCTTTCTAGACTTGATCTTTATCATCACTTTCTGATAACCTTGTAGATGACCCATATTGTCCACTCTGTGTCTTTGACTTGATTCCATTGATAGTTTCTTTAGATCCATGATTACTAGGTCTGAGAAAATATCTACCACATCCCTGGGCATGACTGGTAAAAACACTGACTTTGGTTTAAATGGTGTTGCCACTCTGCCAAAAATATCTACCTCCAATGGATCCCCAGACTGTGTCGTGGCTCCTTCTGCTTCCCTTTCAAGTTCATTGAGCTGCTCTAATAGTTCTACATCTGCCACGACCAAGTTTCCTGGTGGTACGCATTCTTGCCTATCGTCTGCCTGTCTCGATATACTGGATGAAAAGTACTTTTGAAGCTTTAATCTTCTCACGAATTTAAAGAAATCGATCCTAGTTTGCACATAATTAAAATTCGTAGGCATACAAAATGATAGTCCTAATGAGAGTACAGTCTTTTCTTCCTTAGTTAACGCCATGTTTGTGAGATTAATTACTGTTTTCGAATTATCCGAACTTATTTTCTCTTGCGTGTCTGTTTCGCTTTTGTTAATTGATTTGTTTCCCCGACGTCTGTTTTTTCTCTTTCTTTTGCTCTTCCAACTTTCTCTTTTCTTTGCGGGCGATCTCTTAAGTTTAGAGTCCGGTCCTATCTTAAAAAATGGAGTTCCTGTACTACCGTTAGGGTTTCACCACTAGGTCCCATTCCTCCCGTGGCTCCCTCCTCGGGATCCGTTTCTACTTTCGAACTCACTTCTGAGCTTGTTTCTGCTGCTTGTTTTTGTAACATAGATTGATCTTTCTCTGTCAGCTGTTGCCTTCTTATACTATCAAATCTTCGTGAAAAGGCGTAGATTTGACCTCGTTGATAATCTAATTTACCTCTAATAAATTTTGTGGTTTTTAGTTCTTTAATCACTTGCTTGTACTTTTGGAGCCTGACAGTCGTCTCCTTTTCGAATTTGGCAATTGCTTCCTTGTCTGTGTGTTGACTTTTTGTTGTAGTGCCTCAATTCTCGCAAGAATTGTCTCACAATCGCTTTTGGCATATTTGATCAAAATCAGCAGCATTCGTTTTGATGATTCTGAACTATTTTCTGCCCATTCTTTTAGCATGTTTTTATCCGGATTCTCATGTGTAGGGGCAATCAATATGCGCAGTCCTCTTGGTATGCACCCTACTTCTACATATTTTTCCAATGACTTATGTTCCCACCACTTGGAAACTTCATTCTTTCTGAGCCTCTCCAATTCTTGTAATTTACTACGCAGGTTTCCTTCTGGAGACTGGGTTCCCAATTGTCCTTTTTGTGCACTCATATTGATGCTGATAGCATCTTCATCACACATTTTCTCAGCGGCTTCCTCCCGCTCTTTCAGCCATTCATTTGCCATTTCGCCAAATACTTTCTTCGTATCAGCCTCAGAATTCTGCTGCGGTACACACACACAGCGTCCTCTCCCACTGCTTGCCAATCACCGTGCTCAAACCACCTTAGTCGCTTACCTGCACTCCCGGAGGCCCTCCGGCTCACCGGCTGTCAGTTCCAACCACTGCTGGCAAGAGGTACGTTCTCATCGGCTCAAGGGGGGCTCCGCACTTGTATACTTCCATACGTCTCTGTTGCTGCTGGTGGGCGCAGTGCACCTTAACGAGGGTGTGTCCGAGACGCGAGCCAACACGGTCGTTCATGTATCCAGTTACCACTCCTGCTCCTTTCCCAGGATTAACGGCAAGCAGGCACCTACACTGCTGAGGCTGAATTCAATACGTATTTCTTTCTTTAGCGAAGTAGCAGAAGACGCGTTTCGGTGGTCACTGCCACCTTGCTCACTTTAGTGTCATCGCCATTTTGGCTTTACAATTTATTCTCCAATGATCCTACGTCACTTGACGTAGAAACTGAAAAAACACTTCTCATTCTTTTGATCTTCAATCACAAAGTGTTCATATATATATATATATATATATATATATATATATATATATATATATATATATATATATATATATATATATATATATATTCACTGAAAAACCATAGGTTTCAGGGACATTATAGTTAGTTGGACATTTCTCTTGTACAAAACCATAGAAATTCCCCCGTTATAGTTAGTTCAGGTAACTATAACTCGCGCACCCGCAATGCACTGCTGATGACGTCACATATGACATCATTCATGACATGGTCAGTGACATCACTGATGACATCTCAAATGACATCACTGATGACATCACTGATGACATCATCCAGTGACTGTGTTTTTCTTTAAAGTTTAAATATGTAATATATATATATCCTCATCGGACGAAGTAACGCGGCGATTCAAAAAGGCCGATTACGAGAGACATCAATAAAACCAGCACTGAAGGTACTGAATAACAACCAGATTGCCCTCCTGAGCGCCCGCTTTGTAAGGATTTTACCAACCTTTTTTTCCGACAAGGCATAATTACTTTTGTTGCCATGACCAGTGTTTCCTAACTTTGCCGCAATCGTCAATTAAAGTGGCCTGACCCTAAGATGGCGGCTGAAGTGTACGGGATGCGCTCTATCTTTCCGTGCGGAGCTGTGCTGTAAAGATCAGCAACACGGACCAATATCTTAAGTAAGACTGTATCCGCTTACTGTAAGGAACACTTTTTTTTGCACAAATCTGATTCCACCAGCACAACGATTTTCCCCAGAGCGGGGCCTGGCCCTAAGATGGCACCCATGATGTAGTTATCGGCAAATCTATCAGCAATATAGCCGTCTGTGGTTGCTGCGACGTGAAGCTTCATTTCAACCCTTCCTTATGGCACCAAGCTGGGGAATCAATCTGCCAATACTGTTCAGCCGGGTACCAGCTTGTCCCGCAATGTATCTCATACAGGATGTCTTCAAGATGGCCGACAGATGATCAGCGCCGGCCGAGAATCTCCCCGGCTAGGGATTGCCTTTTTGGCATTAATTCCCCTGGAAGCTACCCCCTTCTTGGACCCTTATATACACCTGGGGTTTGATTTGACTGCGGTTCTCATCTCGCCAACTCCCGTGTTTAAACTCGAATATCTTCAGAGTAACCGTGATTATTATCCTGACCGCGGAGACTGAGCAATATGGCCGATGCCCGGTGGAGCTGCCCAGACAGCTATAGAGGAGATCGGCTCTGGCTCACCCCCTCGGCCGTCACCTACCCAGCCGGACATTGGGCACTGTTCTCCTCGTCTCCCCGCTGTGTCTCCTTCCTCCCCTTCCCTCCGACGAAGTTCCACTCCTTGAACCTTGATACACACCTAAGGTCTGCGGTCCTTTGATTCTCCAACTCCCCCGATTGAATTTGAAACCAGCCTCAGCAACTTCCGAGGAATTTGTGAAAATTCTACCGACCGCGGAGACCTAGCAATTTGACCGATGCCCGGTGGAGCTATCCAGGTAGCTATAGTGGAGATGGGCTGTGGATTTCCCCCTCGGCCGTCACCTACCCAGCCAGACATTGGGCAGACTTTCCTTCGTCTCTCTGCAGTGTCTCCTTCCTCCCCGCCTTCCGACGATTCAGCCGGCTTGTTTGACTTTCACTTCATCTTTTTGGTTCCCCTGAATTACTTTCCCCCTTGCCTGTCTTTCCTGACCCGATCTTCATTCCTTCCCCTTTTTTTCTTTTCCCCTCTTCCTCCTATACCCCATTGGATATGTGTATTTGTTTAATCTATGCTCTATTAACTCATGCTCCTGTAACTGATGGAATTTTGTAACTCGATAATCCTCATGTAAAGCGCTCTGATACCTCCGGGTCTAGCCAGCGCTATATAGAACTCTGCAAATAAAATAAATATATGCCAAGGGGTTTTGAAGAATGATTGGTTGTATAAGTGTCTGGATGGAGGATTTAGTAGGTGCGTGACTGACTGTTTAAGTGAGTGATTACATGTGTCTTACTGAATGCATGGGTTAGTGACTAAACGGTGTGAATGTCTGTATCAGTCTGTCTGTTGGTGTGTAAGCTGCTGCATGGGTTGGTCAGTAGCTACATGAGTGTCTATATGGGTTATTGATTGGTTGCCTGAGTATTTGTATGGGTGCCTGAGTGTGTGTGTGTGTGGGTGAGAGGTGTGTGACTCTGTGCATAGATGTTTGAGTGGTTGATTCACTGTGTGTATGGGTTCAAGAGTACATGTGGAAACAGCTGTATGGGTGGGTGAGTGTGTGTACGGGTGTGTTGGTGAGTGAATGGATGTCTCAGTGGTACATGTCCAACTAACTACATATGTAAAAGGCAGTGTATGTGAGAGTTGGAGTATATAAATGACTATACGTGAGAGTCAGTGATTGTGAGAGTGGCTGTATGGATGAGTGTGTACTTGTATCAGTAATTGTATAAGAGAGTAAGTATGCGTTTGTTTCTGTTTGAATAAGTAATGTGGTGTGTGTATAACTGTATAGGTCAGTAAATGGAAGTGTGATTGATTCTTTGCATGACTGACTAGGTGTGTGAGTAACTCTGGATGAGTGGTGGTGTGTGAGTGTCTGTATAGGTGTATGAGTGCTTATGATAGTGCTGTATTGATGAGTGACTGCATGTATGAGTGATTGTATGGGTGAATGAGTGGATGTGTGTGTGTAGACCTTTGAATCGGTGAGTGCGTATGTAGTAACTGGTATTGGTGTGTCGATGGTTTTGAAAATGGTAGTCTGTATTTTACAGTGGGTGTATCAAAGGTTATATTAGAGTGTGAGGAGGTGCATCAGATTTTCACGTGGATGATGTCATCAGTGATGTCATCAGTGATGTCATTTGAGATGTTAAGGTGTCCTGCACGCTTAGTTAGCCGCAACCTACCCCTCCCTGCCACCCTGGAGGTCATCCTACCTACAAAGGGTTATAGTACTTCTTATACTTGGGTAGTATAATTATCATTATTACACTTACCTCCTCAACCACCTGTAGATTAGGTGCATTGATCCTGATGAATTGCCTTTATTGATAGCGACAACATTGGCAAGAAACATGTCAACCTTTATGTATACCACATTTTGAGCTGTTCTGGATCATTACGTCCATATTCAGCAATTTTTGCTTTTATTCATAGCAAGAGGACTACCATATTAAAAATCCTTCTAGTACCCCTTAATTATTTTTAAATTAATTCCACACCAATTGATACATAGAGTAATTCCACTCACACTTCAAAATAGTGTCTTATTTTTAAAAGACCTCCAGCAAAGAGCCGCTTTTGAGGGGCCCGTAGGACACTGCAGGGCCGGCCCAACGAGGAGCTTATCGATAATGAAGCATGACACCCATCTGGTTGCGTGAGGGCTCTTGCTTCTGAGCCATCAGATGCCCCCTCCCCCCGATCTCCTTGCTGAGTTTCTATTTGACCAACTGGTGTTTTCTGTCTTTTCTTCATATCAGGAACTGCATACTCCTTGTTTTGATTTGTATGCCCAAGGAGCTTGTATGCTGGACCTTAATGCACTCCCATTTCCTCGCATTTTTTCTGACTCCCATAATAAAAAAAGAAAGCACAACTAGCTGGAACGGGACCTTTGGTGGCAGCTGCGGTAAGTTAGAAAGGTTTTAAATGTTGTGTGCATGCGTGTGGGTGACAGTGTGTTTATGTGAGAGCAAGCTTGCATATGTGTCACCAAGAGTGAATGTATGTGTCCACAGCACCCGCTCCATCCCGACGCGCCCTCATGCGAAACTGATCATGGTAGAGCTTGAGAAAAGATGTAACTAGAGACGTTGGCTTGAATTTTGATTGGTTGTTTATCAATATATTGATTAGAAGATACTACGCATGCATGTTTAAGATAGAAGCTGACATGTGGCAAAACAGGAAAACAATGCCTCATTGTACTTATAATGAGAATGGAAACTGAAATGCATAATCTAAACATGGCTTAAAAGGCAACATTAGTCAATGCCAAATGTCGTGATGTTGTTTATTGAAAATCAATACAGATATATATTTTTTAAAGTGTGAATGTATATATAAGCATGTGTGTGTGTGTGTCAGTGACAGAAAGTGCGTGAGTAAGTGTGAGATTGACTGTCGGTAATTATGAGTGAGTCATACTGAGTGAAAAAGAGTGACTGCAAGTGAGTGAGAATGAGTAACAATGAGTGTAAGGGAGCGTTAGAGAGTGGGAGTAAGAATGAGTTCGAGTGACAATGAAAGAGTGAGTGTGAGTGAGAATGTGGTGTTGTGCTTGCAAGTCTGTCATTGGCCCTGTCATACGGCAGCCGGTGCTGGCATACTTGAGGCAATTCTTAGCAGGACAGACACCTGTGACAAAATACTGGCACTGGCACACTAGAAGCAATTCTTGGCATATTGGACACCCGGATGTAAGTAATGGAACATTCCGACACTGGCATATTGCTGGCACATGAGGCACCCATGACAAAATGCTAGCCCTGGCACAATAGAACTATTTTTTGACATCTGGTGGCATCCATGGCACATTTTTAAAAACTGTGGTCAACTCTCGGGTGCGCCCGGTTTCATTGCGTTGGCATACCATGAAAGGCTGTAAAAATGTAATGAGTGCCCTAGCAGAGACTGTGTTTATTTTAGAAAATGTATGTGAAAATTGTGCTTTAAAATGCACTATTTGACCATATTCTTTAAAACATTTTCTCAGTGGAGAAACGCCCTAGTAGAGGCCTGCTTTCTTGCTTTGGGCAAGTGTTTAATTCGAGAAATTTCAAAGATCAAGTCAGCACCATAATGTAGGTGGTATCTAGAATGCACTTTTGTCTGTGTTGTGTTGTTATTATATTAACCACGCAATTAAAAGGGAACTTCATCTATGTCAATTATTGTTATGTCATCATGGTTAAGGACATGTCGCATGACTTCCAGGAAAAAAGTCAGGGTTATGGGCCACTTCCTGCAATGTCATTAAGGTCAAAGCGTATGTGATGTCACTTCCGCTACCCTGGCATTTTGGTGAATCAACGCCCATGACTCCTAGGTCTCTGATTATCTTAGGTGACAACATACTTTTTGTATACACTGTTCGTCTTCTGGGACGTCTCCTAAAATGAATAGGATTATTGATACTGCCCATTAATGAAAACCATTCATATCGTCCTTGCGACAATATGTACTGTCTTCTGGTGCCTGAATGACAGATGACATTATCACCAAAATCAGTAGTGATCAGTTATTAGTCTCAAATATTAATTCCTCCCATCACTTTTTTGTATACTTCCGTGCGACGGGTATGCCCAGACGTGGGTCCCGTGCTCACTGTGCCACAGCAACCAGGCTGCACCGGACTGAAAAACCCCCGCTTCTGCGAAATTGGCCCTGGGTTGCTTGTGTTCCAGTTCTGAAAGGACCTGGCTTGGCAGTTTGGGCTGGACTGTTCCTATCAGAGCAGGGTCAAGGGATTGAATCTACGGTGGCATTCTGGGCACAAGAAAACGATGGACTGCGAGTTATTAACAGTGGCTGAGATCAGTGCTTTAAATGGGGAAAAAATAGTGCAGGTACTCATTTAAATGTGACGAGTGGGCGGGGCTAGGGGCGGGGCTAAAGGCAAGACATGCTGATGCTTATTGACTTGTATACTAGTTGCAGCACATACCAAAACACATGGGAAATTCGTTTCCATAAACAAAACAGGTTACCTGGTTATACAAAACGAAAGCCAAACACAGTGATAGTTTAACATTTCCTTGTTTTGTAATATTTCTCTCGCTTTTCTCTCACACAAAACACGCACAGGCAAGCAGTTAAACAAACATAAGCAGACACTCACACTAAAGAATCAGGTGGAATTAAAAACATTTTAGCCTCCTTACCTCTCATGGCTGTCTTCATTGCGCTGTCACTGGGCTGCCACACAGCTGATGGTGAACACCCGCATTATCATGCAAATGAGCCCACGCTGAATAGTTCAGCGGGGGCTCAGCGCTACAGAAGTGCTTTGGCTGCCAAAGAGACAGTCTACCATCACTTTCAGCCAATGCGCATACCCTTTCATGTGTACCGGTACTCTCTTCGGCAGTAGAGAAGTGCCGGTACTCAGTACCTGTGAGTACCGGCCCATTTAAAGCACTGGCTGAGATTAATTCAAGCATCCCTCCCATCGCCATTTTGTTTGCTTCAATTATCAATCTTAGCAGAATAAAAGGCTTAGGGGCCGATTCCGATTCGGGCCGGAAATCTCTCCGACCGAGCCGGACCCGGAGAGATTTCCGACCGAATCGGACACGTGCAGCCTGACCGAACGAGTACGATGCGTCCGTATGCTATCGTACTCGAGTCGGTCGGACTCCCATTGAAGTCAATGGGAGCAGGTCGTACAACGCGTACGTGGGCTCCCATTGCCTCAATGGATGCGAGGTGAACAAGGGCGCCCCCTACAGCGGGTACGCGGCGAAGCGACTCGCGCAGTACACGCACAGGTAGGGGGGACTGTGCGACTCGTGCGGCTACGCGTACAAGGGGGTCCGACACGGACCCCCGAAGTACGGCTCCGACTGCTCTTTCGAGCCGGACGGCGCGTGTCGGTCGGATTGCTCGCGGCGCGCATCGTACTTACCCGGCCGGGGAACGTCTCCATTGCGCGGTGCGAGTCGTGTCCGTGCGAGTCGGTCGGAGCGGTTGGGTCCCGCGAACGAGTCGGTCGGCGATTTCGCGTACGCTCGCATCGTACTCGCTCGCCCGGACGCACGTCCGACTCGGTCGGGAAACAGGTCTCCGAATCGGATCCGGTAATGCCGAGTCCGATTCGGAGCCCTACTGGCCGAGATCGGAATCGGCCCCTTAGTGTCAGTTGTCCCAATCTGAGTTTCAAACTTTTATATGCTAATCACACCCAAATCTCTGCAGCTGGAGCTCAGTCCACTGAGCTTCTTGTTGTTTCCATCAGATCTCTCTATGACTATGTTTATAACAATGCACGCAGCTGAGGCCGTCTGTGGCTTTCAGAAAAGAGAACGCAGTCACTTTCCATAATGGGAGCTGCCAATCAGTGGCAAAGACAAGCAATTTAATTGTTCAGGCACCATGGATAGTTTCAATGCGGCGCCTTTCACGTGTCAGTCCTCTCCTGCCATGTCCCTGATGGCATTTACAGAGCACAACATCATTAGAGGAATGCGGCGGATCAATCCACTGAGACCTCAGTGCTCGCCCTAGATGGAGCAGGGTACCAGAAAGGAACGGGCAGTCTTTCCTCAACTGAAGGCCCTACCGAAATGTACCGCATAGGCGCGCAAGTCAAAAAAGTAGATATGAGCAACTAGGGGATTTGTGTTCTCCTAAAAATCTTTTCTTAATCTAACTCGGACAATATTTTCCAGGTAACACGTTTTTTAAGCAACTGTAGATCTAATTGTATGCATTTACTTACTTGTTAGTTTATGTATTAGGTGCACGCCTGTTTTCGTACTAATTCTGAACTACCAATATCACCAAGATGTCATAAGGAAAAATCCATATTATTTCAGATCAGAACATTTGAACACCTTCATCTGAGAGTGTCCTTCAGCTCAACGTTTATAGAGCATCGGTATTCGTGGCTGTTCAAAATATATAGCCTGGATATGGATCCCATATGTAATGGGAGGGGGGCGGGTTGGAGGGGGCATTTCCCTATTTCCAGAGTCCTTTCAGTAGACTAAAGCACCCATTACGGAGATCTGCGCGGGTACATTTTTGAATCCCCGCTGGTCCACTCAGCCTTTTATCCTGCTGGGCTGGGTAATAATTAACACCAATTATCAGCGCCTAGAGACAAGACAAATATAGATGGCACTATGTAAGGGTAAGTATGCCCAATTCCTCTTTGCAGCAATGCAGGCACACTGAGGGGGATGATACAGCTGTGTTGGAGGCGATCTTTAAAGCTAAGCTGTATACTGTCACAACCTAAAGGCTGTCAGGGGGCGTGCCCAGCTGCTTTGCTTGCCATCTTGTGTTTTTTTACTCCGACACCATGTATCAACAAGTGAGTTTCACAGGTTATGAAACACACCCAGCCCTAAGATGTTACTAAAAGCACCAGTTGTTTCTGTAAATGGTGATCAGTTTCACTGGTACACTTTATTCTTAAACGAGCATTGTCAAAGTCAATAACTCTTGCCTTTTAAAGCTGATTGCTGGGTTATTGGTTTTGGCAATGCTTATTTGCATTGGGAAAAACAAATTCCAGAATGGCTGCTGGTGTGGCATGACACATGTGCACGTATGCAGCTCATGTGTAGCCATCTTGGAAGATGTTTTTATTCATGAGAAAAACCACTCCAAGATGGCTGCGGTTGTGTTATCACCATGTGCCTGGACAGCCATCTTGGAATACTTTTTCAAATTAAAAAGCGTATACTAAGAATGCTGCAGATGTGTGGACATGTCTTGTGTAATGCACTGGCAGTCATTTTTTGGACTTTTTTTTTTTTTTTACAAAGGTGAGTTTAAAAAAGTATGCATGTTTTGCTATACAAAACAAAAGATATTGTAGCAGTGAGCAGCTGCTTGGTCCTCAGTGAGCTAATTTTTTTTTTAAAAAGGCAAGAAAATAAACTGCAGGCAGAAAGGGAAGGTGCTGGAAAAAGGACAAGCAGCTGCAGTGCTCTCGCACAATCCATCTCCAAGCAAATTAAAAAAAGGTTAAAAAAATGGAAGAGAGTGGGCAAGGGTGTAGAGCCATGGAACAGACACCAGGATGGGTGCCTGTGGTGAGATGACTGGGAGGAGAGAGAAGAAATGCATGTGCTCTCACAGAGGGCGAAAAGAAACAAGAATTGGCAAAACCAATCGGTCTCAGCTTAGCGACCTACTGACTTTGGCAGTGCTTTTTGGCAGTGCTGTACAGCTTTGTTAAAATGACAAATGCTTTTTGGCAATCCCGTGCAGCACTGGCAAAAAAACATAAGGCATATTGATGTGGCTGCTGTTGGTGGTTGCATCATTTTGTAGACTTGTTCATGTGTTATAACGTATGCACACTCATGCATGTGCGGCATGCCTATAGAATGATGGGGCACAATTTTCTGTTGTTATAGGTCCGATCTAAGATGGCGGACACACTTAGATCAGTGTATTAAAAAAAAGTCATTTTAAGTGTGGGAAAGCACTTTTGTTTTTGCAGAGCACCCGCCAGCAAATGGCAGCTGCCGGACCCTCCCAAAAATGTACCTTAAATTTTTTTTAGGTTGTTGTAGTAGTCGCTCTAGTATCTTCTTAGCTTTGGTTATATGTCTCTATGATGTCACTGCCATGGTGACGGAAAGTGTATGTTTGAATACCAGGGGGCAGTTGTTGTGTTCCCTGGAAGCTTTGGAGATGAACAGACATTAAACCTAGTGTTCTTACACTTACCTGATTCAGTGTGATCACTACAAAATTGGCGACAAGTTGGTCTGTTCCTCTCTCCACCCACGTGTGCTGCATCCTTGCATGCCGTGTTCCTGCTTCATCTGTGGCAGGAGGTTCCTGGTTGAAGTCTCCGTGCGCTTCAAATATATGGTCAAGTTGGAAAGGCATCCAGTTCACCACCGTGTTCAGTTGTGCCTGCTTTGTTGTCAGTGAGCAGTTCACCTCCCCGGTCCTCTGAGCTTTGTTTAACAGTGTCTGCTTTGCTGTTCTGGAGCAGACTGCGTTAAGAGTCATGTGGATACTTCCCTCCTGGTTTCCACAATGTAATTCAGCCAATCTATCCTGCTTCTGCTAAAACGCTCGTGCCTCGCACTCGTTGAAAGTGAGTTTTTTATCATTTTTCTCTTTGCGAGTCTCCTGTGACTGCGTTCTGCCAGGGAGTCTCCTTTGGCTGCGCTGTGTGTGTCCTGGCATTGAGAGTTCCGTTGCCTTGCTGTGTCCAGCTGACAATGATGACGTAATAGAGTGGTCCTGCGGTATTGGCGATTGATTGGAACGTACAAGTGTTTGTGGCTGGCGTGTTGGGTCACGTCATTGTTGGAGCTTTCCGAGCTGTCCCTGATGTTCCTTCCAAGCTTCGAACTCTGTGACGGCTTTTCTAGCAACGCGCTGAAGCGGCACCGTTTTGACGGGGCGTGGCTCAGATTCTACTGAACACCGTCATCACGTCGTGGGAAGCACTCAGGTACCTAGAAACGCACTTAAGCGGTTCCGTTCTGTTGCTGTGGCGAGCCAACGTCATCACGTCGTGACAAGGAAAGGGTGGCTTTGGCTGAGTTGAGCTTCCGCGATATTATTAACACTGTCATCACGTCGTGGGAAGCACGCAGGTATCTAGCAACGCACTCAACCGGCTCCGTTTTGTTTCCGTAGCGAACCAACGTCATCACGTCGTGAAAAGGAAAGGGCTTTGGCTGAGTTGGTCTTCCGCAAGATTCTTCGTGACCAATGCACTGAAGTGCATCGTGTCAGTTCTCCTCGTGTCGGATGCAACGCCTCCTCAAGTCTGCAAGTTGTGACTGTTTTTATAAGTGGAGTGTCTTACTTGTTTTGTTTATTCTCTTCAACAACATTGTAGTGATTAGAGGCTCTTAAAATGTTGCTCTAGTGTCAGAGGTACAATAAAAACATTTGTGTTCTCTAATGGTTCATTGTAACTGTTTTTTTTTACAGGTACCAACTTCTAGTGTGCAAAGTTTTATTTCTGTCTCTCTACATTTCTGATTTGCATTTCTATTCTTCTATTCTCATTTCTCATTAAGATGCAACATGTGCAACCTCCTCCTTTTTTACAGCTTCCAGGTGATCCCCCTGTTAGGTGGAAGGTGTGGTACAGAGCTTTTGTTAAATATTTAGGTGCTTTGGGGGGGACAAGGTTCAGTGCCGAACGTAAAAGATTTCTTTTAGAGCACAATTTAGGCTTTGAGGGTCAGGCTGTTGTCGAGCATTTGCCTCCTCTTGATCTGGTCGAAGGTGAGGATGAATTGAATGGATTCAATCAAGCGATAAAAATGTTGGAGAAACAGTTCGATGTTGAAGGCAGTTTGGTGGTAGCGAGGCATACGTTTTTTTACAAGAGTTCAAGACACAGATGAGAGTATTGTGTCGTATGTTGCAGCATTGCGTATTTTAGCCTCTGAGTGTGAATTCGAGCATTTTACTTCCCAATTATTTAGGGATCAGATTGTTGTTCACTGTAGATACAAAAATGTTCAAGAAAAACTCTTGACTCTCAAAAACCCGTCCTTGCAAGAAACTATCACCATTGTAAAAAGTATTGAACTAAAAAGCTTCAAGGGAGCTTAAGCCTGAGAAAAATGTTGTTGCCATGGTGAATGAGCGCAAAGACCAAGGTGCCAAACGACAAGTGGAAAAAGACAGGTCGTCTGTTGAACCCAAGGGGGCCAATCACCCTGTCAGATATGAAAAGAAATTTTCTTCAAATAGGAATGTGTGTCCTAAGTGTGGGTTTCCTTCCCATTTTCTGAATTCTTGAATCTGTCTGGCAAAGAATGGTTCTTGCAGGAAGTGCGGTAAGCAAGGGCACTTTGCTAAAATGTGTGGCTCCTAAGGGAATGTTAATGTTGTTTATTCTGAGGAGGATAAGATTGACTCAGTGAATGAAGTTGTGAGTTCTTTGACGGATGTCATTGTGGTAGTCAAAGACGATTCGGAAAATTGTGTTGACCCCATGGTAGATGTCATTGTGGGTGGTCAGTGTGACCAGCTTTTGGTGGATTCTGGTGCGCGCATGACGATGGTCACTGATGAATTGTTTGAGCGTAAATGGCCTAACACGCTGCTTCAACCACCAGGCAGGAGTCCTGTTTCCTATGAAGGCAGGAAAATCGAATTGAGTGGGTTTTTGAGACTACTCTTACATTTGAGAATAGATCCATTCAGGGTAAGGTCTATGTCGCGAAAAAAGGTCTCAATATTTTGGGATGGTACCACCAGGGTCTGTTTGGGATGACTCTTAGGCCGGGAACATCTGTACAAGTGTCAGTGGTGGGTGATCCTGTCCAAGGTGAAGGTTTTTCATCTTGGTTCCACAAGTTTGAAAGTGTATTTGCAGATAATTTGGGATGCATTAAAGGTTTCAAACACCTCATTAAAGTAAAGGATCTTGCTGTGCCTGTCAAGCACAAGCGTAGGAATGTGCCCTTTAGTGTCAGGGAGGATTTGTCTGCAGAGTTGAAAAGGATGTGTGAATCTGTAGTCATTGAACCCATTGAGTCTTCTCTTTGGTTGTCTCCATTGGTAGTTGCACGCAAGAAGGATGGGAAACTGAGAGCATGTGTTGACTTACGCAGTCTGAATAAAGAGATTTGGGTTGACTCACATCCTCTCCCCCGGATTGATGACATTCTATCTAAGTTCTCTGGTGCAAAGTTTTTTTCTAAAATTGACCTTGCATCGGCCTACCATCAGGTGGAGTTGGATCCTTCATGCAAACATCTTACTGCGTTTGTTTCTCCTGTGGGCACTTTCCTGTTTAAAAGGATGCCTTTCGGCTTAGCTTCAGCAGCCTCGGTCTTTCAACGTGTAATGGAGAAGGTTTTGGAAGGTGTGAGAGACACAGTTGTTTTTCAAGATGACATACTAGTTGCTGGCAACTGTAGAGAGACGCATGACAGAAATCTTTGTGAAGTGTTGGGTAGGTTACAAGGAAAAGGGATTGTGGCGAACAAACTCAAGTGTGTGTTCGGAGTTGAGTCAATTGAATACTTGGGGTATCGCATTTCCGGTGCAGGTATTGAACCAAGAGATGGTCTCATTGAAGCCATTGTGAATGCTCCTTGTCCCATCAACAAGGAACAAGTTTCTTCGTTTTTGGGAGTGTGTGAGTTTTACTCTATATTCATTTCCAATTTTGCAGCAAAAACCGTGCATCTGAGAGGATTGCTGAAGAGGAAGGTCACATTTGTGTGGGATCAATTGTGCCAGGATGAGTTCTTGTGCATAAAACAGGAACTTGGGTCTTGTGGCATCCTTACCCCTTTTGGTCCTCAGGTGCAGTGTGTGGTGTCTGTGGATGCTAGTTTAGATGGGTTAGGTGGTATGATCACCCAGTTCAAGAAAGGAAAGGAGCATACTGTTGGTTTTGCCTCTCATGCCTTACGTGAGTGCGAAAAAAACTATTCTGTCATCGAGAGGGAGTTGTTGGTATGCTGCTGGGCTGTGGAGAGGTTTAAGTGTTTTGTGTGGGGTAAGACTTTTAAATTACTTACTGATCACAAACCTCTTATTCCCATTCTTAATGGGAATATTGTCAAGGATCACACTCCTAGAATTGCGAGACTAAGTTCTAAACTACTTCAGTACAATTTTGAGGTGGCGCATATATCGGGTGGAAAGAACACGAGGGCAGATTATCTTTCTAGATCACCTTTGCCATTGGATGAACGTGACCTTTCTGTTCAGGATGCGTACGAAGAATGCCTGATTTCTGTGGTGGATGCTTGCTCTGTTGGTTGTTTTACGGAACAAGAATGGTTTAGTGCAGTGGAGGCTGATGATGTGCTTAGGAAAGTGAAAAGCCACATTGTTTCAGGTTGGCCTAAAGAAAAAAACCTGGATGGTAACTTGCAACCTATCTTTAAGGTTGCGGATGAGCTTACCTTAGAGGGTGGTGAGATGATTATGCGTGGAGAAAAATGTGTTCCTACTTTTGCTTTGAGATCTCGTATCATTGAATATGGGCATGAAGGTCATATGGGACAAACATTTACTAAAGGAGGATTCACAGTGTGTACTGGTGGCCCTCTATGGAATGTCAGGTGAATGATCTGGTTGGGGGATGTGTAACATGTTCTACGAGTGACAAAGTCATTAAGACTGTCAAACCCCCTGTCCAGAGTGTGGAGTTGCCTGAGGGCCCTTGGATGAAACTAGCGGTTGATTTCGTGGGTCCCTTTAATGTCCTTCCTAATAAGTACAAATCTGCCTTGGTGGTGGCTGATTATTTCAGCAAATGGTGGGAGGTTCCTTTCATCACTGATCCTACCACTCTAGAAGTCATTAAGTTTTTCAAGCACTTTTTGCAAGGGAAGGTTTCCGCAAGGAGATTGTTTCTGATAATTTATGTCTAAAGAGATGTCTGATTTTTTATCTCAATCTGGGATCACACATCGCCGGGTGGCCCTGTATCACCCACAGGCCAATGGTTTCATTGAGCGCACTAATCGCATTTTGGTTGAGTGGTTGAGTGTGTTCAGTGGGCTGTCTCTTCCAGAATTGAGATTAAAGAGGCTGTTCAAAGCTTGTTGTGGGCGCATCGCACCACTCCTAATTCTGTGACGGGATCCACTCCTTTTGAGCTGCTTCGTGGGAGGATTGCTGCTTTCCATATGTGTCCTGCTTGGATGAAGAGTTGGGGTTTACGTGCTAAGAGTGACTTCCCCATTTCTGGTGTTGATGCATGTAGTGAGTCGCCTGTCTCTGGATGAGTTTTCTTCAGGTGTCAAAGTGGGTGATAGGGTTAGAATTAAGTCACCCCACAATGTGGCAAAGGGTCTGTCCAAATTTGGTCCTCCTGTCAGAGTGGATGCCACCTCTCGCTTTGCTGTTCGGGTCAATGGGAGGAGCTGGTGGAATCTTTCCAGGATCTACAAGGTTAGCAAAGAGTTGTGTTGCAGTTGGGTCTTGGGTCTGGAAATTCTGGGCAAGTTCCTCTACAATCGCCTGGGAACAGTTCCCAGGTGTCTCAGAGAAGCAGGTCTCCATCGTCTTTTCAGCCTCGCAATTTGGCTCTTGAGTACGTTTCTCCTCGCAGGAGTGGCAGGAGAATTTTTGTGCCCAAACGTTTAGACCTTTGATCATTCTGCTTTGTATTGGTTATTACTCTGCAATGTTTAACATTTGATGCTTTGTGCTTGTTTTTCTTGTTTCTCGATGTTTACCGCTTTCCTTTTGTTCCATATATTTTTTTTTCTCTTTACAATGTTTCGTGATATTTTTCAAATTTAATACTTTTGTTTTTTTAATGGGGAGAAATGAGATGTTGTAGTAGTCGCTCTAGTCTCTCCTTAGCTTTGGTTATATGTCTCTATGACGTCACTGCCATGGTGTGCGGAATGTGTATGTTTGAATACCAGGGGGCAGTTGTTGTGTTCCCTGGAAGCTGTGGAGATGAACAGACATTAAACCTAGTGTTCTTACACATACCTGATTCAGTGTGATCACTACAGTTGTACTTTTAAAAATTCCTGCGGGTGTTGGGGAAGCATTTGGGGAGCAGGTGGGGGAAGTAACGTGGATTGGGGGTAGAAGAGATAAAATAAAAGTACAGCTCGGTGTGGGGAAGAGGAGAAAACACGAGGGAGAGAGCAAAATGGAACACATGGGTGGATATTTGGTTGGGGAGAAGCACAATAGGGAGGGAGGGAGCTAGAAAACACATGCAATGTCATAGAGTGCTTATGGAAAAAGAAAAAAGTAGTTCCCTAAAAGTTGGCAGTGGATGGATACACGTCAACCAGTCAAAAGGATGGTAAAGAGGATATGCTCCTTGGGAAGGACAAACACAAGAAGAGGAAGGAAAGCTTTTGAATAAGAAGCAATCAAATTAGAGTGACAAACAAAGTCAACCAGTAGAAGCAGTGGGGGGACTCTAAATGCAAAGGAATTCCTTGGTATAGCCCATAAAAAGGTCTTTTTCAACCAGACAGCTGTTTCTGTCTGGCAGTTCCCTCATGTCAGCAGTGGAAGGATACAATTCATCCAGTCAAAACGATGGAAAGGAAATTATGCTTCAGGGTGAGACAAAAACAAGAATAAGGAGGAAAGTCATCAAATTGAGAGCAGGGATGGAGATAAACAAGCATACCATCCAATCACTAGCAAGGGACTGACCTAAAGTCTGCTCAATGCATTGTATTTTTCACAATAGGTTTTCAACCACAGACTGCTGAAACGGTCTATAGGAGAAACCTAAAAAGAGACTGCTATAAGTAGAAAACAACTGAAATAAATATGAGATGTTAAATTCCAGCCTGGCAGTTAACACCTCTGACCGTTCCCCCTCTAGCAGTGATGTGTCTTTATCACTTTTAAGAAGAGGGGATAAAATGTGCAATCGCTGGTGCTAACAGTTCAACCCCTTTATCGCTTAATTCTTTGGGGAGCAAGACGCATTTCATATCCCCCTAACTAATCTTTTCTCCTTGTTTGCCCTTACTGTGGAACATGCCTAACCCATGGCAGGGACCATGCATAGTGTTGCAGTTTTTCCATTGGTTGTATGACTGAATAGTGGCCTCTAAAATATCAAAATACAAAAATATTGTGTAAAAAATATTGAAGATCAAAATATCGAGTCTACAGAAGAAAATGGATATGAAATGAATTTGTACTTGTAAAGCGCACTAATACCCCAACTGGGGGTTCCTGGCGCTGTACGCATACCGCTGTGGAACCCTTCCTGGCTTTTCCCTGTGAAATGTCCACTCCTGGGCACCCCCAAGGTGAAGCCAGGCATCCCAGCGCTGTTGGGGCCGTTGTGGAGATTAAGCAAGCTATTGCCCAGAGTTGGACCCATGATTAGAATAGGCACCGAGGCGAGAATTATCAGGTCCGAGGAAATTGAGCCCAAGACCCGCCGAGGCGGGAATTGAACCCTGGTCCCGGGCCAGATCTCTGCATCAGGGTCTGCCGCTCTAACCATTGAGCCACACTTCTCCACATATTGACTACAAAAATATTCCGTCACATAATACAGACATTGCACAAGTAAGTTTATATTTAAATGTATTTAACATTATTGTAAGCTTAATTCATTCTGTTAAAATGTAGTATATTATAATATATGTATAATATAAAATAAAAATGAGAATATATAAAATAAAAATGAAAGTCAAACAAATACATGTAACCTTAAAATAACATTAAACATGATATAAATACATTTTAAAATTAAATTAGAAATTTAAATATATGTATTATATAATGAAATATTTCATATGTAAAAAGATTATGTTAATTATTTATATTATATAATAAGACAATGCAAAAATAAATTATTGAACCATTAGAATTAAATGTTTCAAATAAATTGCTAAAACCAACATATGTCAAGGACTAACAACATTTTTTAAAGTTTAGAAAGAAAACATTAAAAAAATACAAGATGCATAATAATTTTAAAATTGTATACTTTTCAAATAAATACCATAAAAATATTTCTGAAAAAAATGAAAGGAATAAAAAAGAAAACTCCAATCCAAAAACATTAAAGAAATGAGAAACAATTCAAACACTAATATAAATACAAGCCTACAAATACTGGGAACAATGCATACATTTTGGGGAGGTTGGGGAGGAGGGCATCAAATATAAAAATGTAAGTCCAGTCGAACATACATTTAGGAAAATACATAAACTAGGGGTCAAATCTTCTCTTCTAAATGCAGTTAAAAATTAGGAAAAGTGCATATATTAGATGGAGGATGCATTTACTATTCTGTCTCCAATACCACAAACATTGGGGAAACAAAATTACTATCATAACTCAAATCTAACAAACACTGAATAAAGTGCAATACATTGTGAGGGAAGGAAAGATTTGCTATTCTAGCTTCAGTCTTACGAGCATTGATGAAAATGCTTAAACTGAAGTGTGGAGGATGGGCTTCATATTTGCTATTCTAACTCAAGCCTAACAAACATTTGGGAAAGTGCATACAATGGGAGGCAGCAGATTTACTATTCTATCTCCAATCTAAAAAACATTGGGAAAGAGTATACATTGATGCGGTTAGATTTGCTAGTTTATTTCCAATCTAACAATCATTAGGATAAGAGATCACGATACCCAAACAATATAATTTCTCTTTAAAATATATGTTTACATTTTTTTAAATCAACATATATTCATTTTTTTAAAGTATATACATTTCTACAGTTGTATAACTGATAAAAAATTAAATTAAAAATATCTTAAAATAAACAATATACCTCAAACTCACCAATAAAATAAACAAACAATAAAAAATTATCTGTCATAAAATAATGAATTACAAAACATCTTTTTGTTTAAAATTTAACATATATAGAAATTGCGAAATAAAATTAAACAGATACTCCTCAAACCCAAAAAACACAGCCAATGAGAAATAATAGAATCATTCTAAACTATATATACAATAATATTTTTCAACTAGAAATTAATTAGAATGTCAATTTAAATGTTAACATAATTAACACGTTAATCAATTAAACTTAGTTTTATAACATTTTAATAAAAAACTACCTACCTAGCCACCCAATAAACCACAAACCCAACTTTTACATTTAAGACAATGCTAACCACCTACTGCTTGACTACCAGCCATGCTTCAGGTCATGCTGCAGACGAAGACTATTACCTTGCATATCGTAGATGATGCCCTCTTGACCACAGATGAAGAGGAACTCTGCCTTCTGATCAGGAGCGGCCCGTGCGGGTAAGAGCGGTGGGGTGGTGGGGCCGGGTTGGGGAGGGATTCGACAGATGACCTCGAGTGAAAATTAAATAAATAATTAATTTTCCCTTGTTGTCATCTGTCAAAATCTCCCCTCCACCTGGCCTCACTGCCCCACCGCTCTTACCTGCATGGGCTGCTGCTACTTCTGATATTGCTGAACCTCTCAGCTGCCTTTGACACAGTGAAACACTCCACCCTCATATGCACTCTGGAGTCTTAAATGACAATCACCTATAATGTCTTTCACTGGTTCTCCGCCTACCTTTCCAACCGACATCAGTTTGTTCACCGGGCATTTCCAGGCCTCAAAAGATCCATATCACCTGTGGAGTCTCCCAGGGTTCAAAACTGTCTCCTGTCATCTTCACCCTTTACATGGAGCCGCTTGGTGCTCTACTCACAGATAACAGCATTAAGATTCACCAATATGCCGATGATATACAACTCTCCTTGAAAGTTTCCTCTGCTTGCACATCATCAAGGCCTGGATGTCTAACACCTACCTGAAGTTCAACCAACCAAGACAGAATTCCTGTTATTTGCCAAGAACAACAAACAACATACAGTCCAAACCTGGTTCAATCACATGTACCTTGACGGCTTCGAACCCCAACTTTCACCGAATGCCAAGCCACTTGAATTCAAACTGGACACCAACCTCACTCTCAAGGAACAAATTGCCGAAAACAACGTCGGCCTGATACCAGGCCTCTCTTATAAAGAAAGTGTAACTGTTTCTTCCAGAATGAGACTTCAAAACTGCTGTTTAAGTCGTTGTACGCCTGCATCAGGATAATGGTAATGTGTTGCTCCATGGCCTCTCAGATTCCACACTGCCACCCCTTACGAGCATCCTACACACTGCAGCACGTTTCATCCAGGGTCTAAAGAAGTATGATGACATCAACCCCATCCTGATAAAACTCCATTGGCTCCCCTTGATGGCCCACACCATCTTGAAAACCAGTTGCATCATTTACAAGGCCATAAAGGCCAGCTCCCCTGCTTATATTGCAGACAAGCTCATCATTTCTGGTGGTTCACGGCATACCGTAGACAGGACACCATCAAATTGCAGACTGAGAAGTGTAGAAAAGAAAAAAAAAAGACAGCACGCCTTTTCAATCTATGAACCCAGGATTCAGAACCACATACCTGTGTCAATAAGGATTGCCCCAACGCTGCTTCAATTTAGGAAGATTTATCTTTTTAAAAACATTACATCAAAATGCATTAACCGTCCACAACCCAGCTTTCTCTCCTATTACTCATTGACTTTATGCTGTCTTTGACCAACTACAGTGCTTTGCTGATTTTTTGGCTAGGTTTGCGCAATAGAAATAACATATATACATACAAACAAATGCATAACTCACCAGACTATAAAATAATTAAAGAAATAACAATTTAAGCATTTTTTTCATTAACATATTAGTCAATTAACATAAATTGATATATAATTTAAAAAAAAATACTGTTCCAATAGTCAAAATAAACCCCACAATCCAAACATATAGGGCCTGATTACGATGTCGGGTGGACTTGTGTATGCCCAGCACTGTCTCGGTCCTGAGACCGTCCTCCGGTCGGCGGTCCCGACTGGCCAATTACAATGCGACTGAACACTGTTCGGTCACAAACTCCCATTTCACAATGGAAGCTCATGTTACGGCCATAAACCGGCCGTAACACAAGTTCCCATTGTGAAATGGGAAGTGTTGTTCATCCCTGCACTCAGTGGCAGGCACCTCAAGGTGCCTGGCACAAGGTGCAGGGATCAACAGGATATTACAAATAATGGGGTGACTCAGTATCCCTCAGAACCTGGGAAATCTAGTAGTATGCAGCAACAGTTGGTTATGTGGGGAGGTAATATTTATTTAACATGAGAATTAATCCCGCTCAAGCATTCTGTTTGGCAAGGCAGATCAATCGTGCCTAGGCAAGACAAAATAATATAGGACACCAACACGTTAAAGTTTCAAGGTATATTATCATTCATATACCGTAAAGTGATGTACAAAATATCAGGTCATAAGGTCACACAGGACTGTTGGGAGACATTCACAATATAAAAGAAAAACAAGCAAAAACAGGGGTACATCAAATCGTACAATTAGACATAGTTGACATATACACAGATACAATAATTACACAAAAGATTATTTTTGAGAGTATCCCAAAAAAAAGGATAACTGTACAAGCAGAGGTCCTTTTTACATTAGAGATGGAAGAAGCTTGTCAGGTTAACCCCTTCGCTGCTAGGCCTTTTCCCCTCCTGTGCTAAGCCTTTTTTTGGCTATTTGGGGTAGTGTGTGCTTAGGCCCCTGTAACTTTTTGACCACATAAGGTATCCATGCCAAATTTGCGTCCTTTTTCTAACATCATGGGGATTGTAAAGGTACCCAGGGTTTGTGGATTCCCTGGAGGGGACCCAGAAATTAGTCAAAATACAGCTAAATTTTGGTTTTTTGGGAAAAGGGCAAAAAAAGGGCTACAGATATAAGCGTCTTGATTTTTCCCTGCAAATGGCATCAAAAAGGGGTTGTGGGGATGAAATCACCATCTTCCCAGCTTTCAGGGACAAGCAGACTTTTGTCAGAAAACCAACTTTTTTACACAGTTTTGGCATTTTTCTGGGACATAGCCTATTTTTGCTATTTTTTGTGCTTTCAACCTCCTTCCAGTTAATGGTAGAAATGGGTATGAAACCAATAATGGATCCTGGAAAGCCATACATTTATGAAAAGTAGACAAAATTCTGAATTCAGCAAGGGGTCATTTGTGTAGATCCTTAAAGTTTTCCTTATAGAAACTAACAGTTAAATAAAGGAAAAATTGAAAATTAGTTGAAAAAAACAGCCATTTGTGTCAACGTTTTCACCTGTAACTTCTTCTAATTATGACAGCTATTTGAAGGCAATATACCGTTATATCCGCTGGACCTTTCTGGTTGTGGGGATATATAGGACTTGTAGGTTCACCAAGAACCCGACGAACCCAGAGCCAATAATTGAGCAACATCTTGCAATGATTTTTTTAAGTACCGGGTATATAGCAATTATTTTGGGAAAATGTATACATGGAAAAATTGTTATGAAAGACACCTATGTATTTCTGAAATGGGAACAAAATGTAGATTTTAGAAACAGTAGATATTTGCACATTTCCGAAATTGGGAGTACCCATACTAGCATGAGAATTATAGGTCATTTTTCAAAATGACTTATTTTTTACACATTGTCTTTCATTTGGAAGGCAGAAATGCATCGAAAGTCAATAGGTAATAACAGTTTCTCTACAATTCTGTGTTACCCTAAGTCTCCCGATAAAAATGGTACCTCACTTGTGTGGGTAGCCCTTGTGCCCACAACAGGAAATGGCTCAAAATGCAACGTGGACGTACCACATTTTCACAATGAAAAATTACCCTTTTTTTGCAAAGTGCCTAGGTGTAGTTTTTGAACCCTAGCTCTGCCGGCACCTAGGGAAACCTAGCAAACCTATACATTTTTGAAAACTAGACACCCAGGGGAATCCAGGATGGGGTGACTTGACTGCCTCCCACCAGGTTCTGTTACCCAGAATCCCTTGCAAACATAAAAAATTGTCAAAAAAATCACATTTTCCCCACATTTCTGTGGTGGAAAGTTCTGGAATCTGCGTGGATCCACAAATTTCCACCCACCCCGCGTTCCCCAAAGTCTAACGAGAAAAATGGTACCTCACTTGTGTGGGTCGGCCTAGTGCCTGCGACAGGAAACGGCGCAAAACGCAACGTGGTCACACCTCAATTTCGCAGTGAAAAATGACCCTTTTTGGCAAAGTGCCTAGCTGTAGTTTTTGAACCCTAGCTCTGCCGGCACCTAGGGAAACCTAGCAAACCTATACATTTTTGAAAACTAGACACCCAGGGGAATCCAGGATGGGGTGACTTGACTGCCTCCCACCAGGTTCTGTTACCCAGAATCCCTTGCAAACATAAAAAATTGTCAAAAAACCACATTTTCCCCACATTTCTGTGGTGGAAAGTTCTGGAATCTGCGTGGATCCACAAATTTCCACCCACCCCACGTTCCCCAAAGTCTTACGAGAAAATGGTACCTCACTTGTGTGGGTCGGCCTAGTGCCTGCGACAGGAAACGGCGCAAAACGCAACGTGGTCACACCTCAATTTCGCAGTGAAAAATGACCCTTTTTGGCAAAGTGCCTAGCTGTAGTTTTTGAACCCTACCTCTGCCGGCACCTAGGGAAACCTAGCAAACCTATACATTTTTGAAAACTAGACACCCAGGGAATCCAGGATGGGGTGACTTGACTGCCTCCCACCAGGTTCTGTTACCCAGAATCCCTTGCAAACATAAAAATTGTCAAAAAACCACATTTTCCCCACATTTCTGTGGTGGAAAGTTTTGGAATCTGCGTGGATCCACAAATTTCCACCCACCCCGCGTTCCCCAAAGTCTTACGAGAAAAATGGTACCTCACTTGTGTGGGTCGGCCTAGTGCCTGCGACAGGAAACGGCGCAAAACGCAACGCGGTCCCACCTCAATTTCGCAGTGAAAAATGACCCTTTTTTGGCAAAGTGCCTAGCTGTAGTTTTTGAACCCTACCTCTGCCGGCACCTAGGGAAACCTAGCAAACCTATACATTTTTGAAAACTAGACACCCAGGGGAATCCAGGATGGGGTGACTTGACTGCCTCCCACCAGGTTCTGTTACCCAGAATCCCTTGCAAACATAAATAATTGTCAAAAACCACATTTTCCCCACATTTCTGTGGTGGAAAGTTCTGGAATCTGCGTGGATCCACAAATTTCCACCCACCCGCGTTCCCCAAAGTCTTATGAGAAAAATGGTACCTCACTTGTGTGGGTCGGCCTAGTGCCTGCGACAGGAAACGGCGCAAAACGCAACGTGGTCACACCTCAATTTCGCAGTGAAAAATGACCCTTTTGGCAAAATGCCTAGCTGTAGTTTGTGAACCCTAGCTCTGCCGGCACCTAGGAAACCCACCAAACACACACATTTCTGAAAAGTAGACACCCGGGGCTTCCAGGGAGGTATGGCTTGCGTGGATCCCCCAACGCTTCCTACCAGAATCCCTGCAAACCTCACTTTTAGCTGGAAAAATCACTTTTTCACACATTTGTGTGTGGGAAAGTGTGGCATCACTGGCCTCACACAAATTTCCTACCACCAGCGTTCCCCAGGTCTCCCGATAAAAATGGTGCCTCACTTGTGTGGGAGTCCCAAGTACCGCGACAGGCAAGGGTCCACAACGTATTGAGGCGACCTCAAAATGGCCTTCACAAAACCACCTGGTTTTGCAAGGGGTCACCTGGGTTTTGGCCCCGTGTCGCGGCCATCTAGGAAACCTACCAACCCACACATTTCTGAAAAGTAGACACCCGGGGCTTCAGGGAGGTATGGCTTGCGTGGATCCCCAACGTTTCCACCCAGAATCCCTGCAAACCTCACTTTTAGCTGAAAATCACTTTTTCACACATTTGTGTGGGAAGTGTGGCATCACTGGCCTCACACAAATTTCTCCACCAGCGCTCCCCAGGTCTCCCGATAAAATGGTGCCTCACTTGTGTGGGAGGCCCAGTACCCGCGACAGGCAAGGCCCACAACGTAGTGAGGCTGACCCCAAAATTGCCTATGTCAAAACCACCTGGTTTGCAGTGGGGTCACCTGGTTTTGGCCCCGTGCTCGGCGGCCATCTAGGAAACCTACCAACCCACACATTTCTGAAAAGTAGACACCCGGGGGCTTCCAGGGAGGTATGGCTGCGTGGATCCTCAACGCTTCACTTCCAGAATCCCTTGCAAACCTCAATTTTAGCTGAAAAAATCACTTCTTTCACACATTTGTGTGGGAAAGTGTGGCATCACTGGCCTCACACAATTTCCTACACCAGCGTTCCCTCAGGTCTCCCGATAAAATGGTGCCTCACTTGTGTGGGAGGCCCAGTACCGCGACAGGCAGGGCCCACAACGTAGTGAGGCGACCTCAAAATTGCCTATCTCAAAACCACCTGGTTTTGCAAGGGGATCACCTGGGTTTTGGCCCGCATGCTCGGCGGCCATCTAGGGAATCCCACCAAACCCACACATTTCTGAAAAGTAGACACTCGGGGCTTCCAGGGAGGTATGGCTGCGTGGATCCCCCAACGCTTCACTCAGAATCCCCTGCAAACCTTACTTTAGCTGAAAAATCACTTTTTCACACATTTGTGTGGGAAAGTGTGGCATCACTGGCCTCACACAATTCTCTACCACCCAGCATTCCCCAGGTCTCCCGATAAAAATGGTGCCTCACTTGTGTGGGAGGCCCAAGTACCACGCGACAGGCAGGGCCCACAACGTAGTGAGCGACCTCAAAATTGCCTATCTCAAAACCACCTGGTTTGCAAGGGGGTCACCTGGGTTTTGGCTCGTGCTCGGCGGCCATCTAGGAAACCCACCAAACCACACATTTCTGAAAAGTAGACACCGGGGCTTCCAGGGAGGTATGTGCGTGGATCCCCAACGTTCCTTACCCAGAATCCCCTGCAAACCTCACTTTTAGCTGAAAAAATCACTTTTTCACACATTTTTGTGTGGGAAGTGTGGCATCACTGGCCTCACACAATTTCCTACCACCCAGCGTTCCTCAGGTCTCCCGATAGAAATGGTGCCTCACTTGTGTGGGAGGCCCAAGTACCGCGACAGGCAAGGACACAAAACGCTTTGAGGCAACATCAACATTGCCTATCAAAAATGTTTTGGGCCCTTGCCTGTCGTAGGTACTTGGGCCTCCCACACAAGTGAGGCACCATTTTTATCGGGAGACCTGGGGGAACGCTGGGTGGTAGGAAATTTGTGTGAGGCCAGTGATGCCACACTTTCCCACACAAAAATGTGTGAAAAAAGTGATTTTTTCAGCTAAAAGTGAGGTTTGCAGGGGATTCTGGGTAAGGAAACGTTGGGGGATCCACGCAAGCCATACCTCCCTGGAAGCCCCCGGGTGTCTACTTTTCAGAAATGTGTGGGTTTGGTAGGTTTCCTAGATGGCCGCCGAGCACGGGACCAAAACCCAGGTGACTTCCTTGCAAAACCAGGTGGTTTTGTGAAAGGCCATTTTGAGGTCGCCTCAATACGTTGTGGGCCCTTGCCTGTCGCGGGTACTTGGGCCTCCCACACAAGTGAGGCACCATTTTTATCGGGAGACCTGGGGGAACGCTGGGTGGTAGGAAATTTGTGTGAGGCCAGTGATGCCACACTTTCCCACACAAAAATGTGTGAAAAAGTGATTTTTTCAGCTAAAAGTGAGGTTTGCAGGGGATTCTGGGTAAGGAAACGTTGGGGGATCCACGCAAGCCATACCTCCCTGGAAGCCCCCGGGTGTCTACTTTTCAGAAATGTGTGGGTTTGGTAGGTTTCCTAGATGGCCGCCGAGCACGGACCAAAAACCCAGGTGACCCCCCTTGCAAAACCAGGTGGTTTTGTGAAAGGCCATTTTGAGGTCGCCTCAATACGTTGTGGGCCCTTGCCTGTCGCGGGTACTTGGGCCTCCCACACAAGTGAGGCACCATTTTTATCGGGAGACCTGAGGGAACGCTGGGTGGTAGGAAATTTGTGTGAGGCCAGTGATGCCACACTTTCCCACACAAAAATGTGTGAAAAAAGTGGTTTTTTCAGCTAAAAGTGAGGTTTGCAGGGGATTCTGGTAAGGAAACGTTGGGGGATCCACGCAAGCCATACCTCCCTGGAAGCCCCCGGGTGTCTACTTTTCAGAAATGTGTGGGTTTGGTAGGTTTCCTAGATGGCCGCCGAGCACGGGGCCAAAACCCAGGTGACTCCCTTGCAAAACCAGGTGGTTTTGTGAAAGGCCATTTTGAGGTCGCCTCAATACGTTGTGGGCCCTTGCCTGTCGCGGGTACTTGGGCCTCCCACACAAGTGAGGCACCATTTTTATCGGGAGACCTGGGGGAACGCTGGGTGGTAGGAAATTTGTGTGAGGCCAGTGATGCCACACTTTCCCACACAAAAATGTGTGAAAAAAGTGATTTTTTCAGCTAAAAGTGAGGTTTGCAGGGGATTCTGGGTAAGGAAACGTTGGGGGATCCACGCAAGCCATACCTCCCTGGAAGCCCCCGGGTGTCTACTTTTCAGAAATGTGTGGGTTTGGTAGGTTTCCCTAGATGGCCGCCGAGCACGGGGCCAAAACCCAGGTGACTCCCTTGCAAAACCAGGTGGTTTTGTGAAAGGCCATTTTGAGGTCGCCTCAATACGTTGTGGGCCCTTGCCTGTCGCGGGTACTTGGGCCTCCCACACAAGTGAGGCACCATTTTTATCGGGAGACCTGAGGGAACGCTGGGTGGTAGGAAATTTGTGTGAGGCCAGTGATGCCACACTTTCCCACACAAAAATGTGTGAAAAAAGTGATTTTTTCAGCTAAAAGTGAGGTTTGCAGGGGATTCTGGGTAAGGAAACGTTGGGGGATCCACGCAAGCCATACCTCCCTGGAAGCCCCCGGGTGTCTACTTTTCAGAAATGTGTGGGTTTGGTAGGTTTCCCTAGATGGCCGCCGAGCACGGGGCCAAAACCCAGGTGACTCCCCTTGCAAAACCAGGTGGTTTTGTGAAAGGCCATTTTGAGGTCGCCTCAATACGTTGTGGGCCCTTGCCTGTCGCGGGTACTTGGGCCTCCCACACAAGTGAGGCACCATTTTTATCGGGAGACCTGGGGGAACGCTGGGTGGTAGGAAATTTGTGTGAGGCCAGTGATGCCACACTTTCCCACACAAAAATGTGTGAAAAAAGTGATTTTTTCAGCTAAAAGTGAGGTTTGCAGGGGATTCTGGGTAAGGAAACGTTGGGGGATCCACGCAAGCCATACCTCCCTGGAAGCCCCCGGGTGTCTACTTTTCAGAAATGTGTGGGTTTGGTAGGTTTCCCTATGTGGCCGCCGAGCCCCGGGCCAAAAACCCAGGTGACCCCCCTTGCAAAACCAGGTCATAATGAGATAATGTGTTGTTTATTTCTGCAGCGTGAAAATGTTGGCACAATATTGCAAGGAAAATGTGACAGACATTTTGAGGTTTGCAGGACATTGTGGGTACCATAACTTGTTGGGATCCACAAGAGAGATATCACCATGTACTCCCATGGGTGTTTCGTTTACGACAATATCTACAGTTGGTAGGTTATTCTTAGACGGAATGTACACCTTGGCAGACAGACTAAAAAGACAAAGATTACTGCACAGCCATCTATTCCTCAAGCACACACACATACTGGTTGGATTTGGCACGAGGGTGAGTGATGGTTCAGTATATACAATTGTATTAACAAGTGATTTCACAAAAATGAAATGCACTGTTAATAATTGAAAGGACGAGAAACTGAACCATTGACTCACAGCTCGTGAGCTGTAAAGCCACGACAAGGCACCAACCTCTTTACAGGCCATTCATACACCTTTCATACGTGTGACAAATACAAAACCATTCACACCACCAGCCGCGGGCCCATCACATTACAACACTCACACCAGCAGACAGCGCCATTCAAGGGCCCATCACTTTCACACGCCCACATTCCTAACACAGCAACCACACAACCTGATGGATTGCGTGGAGTGTCGCTCGGCTAGCAGTGTGTGTAGTGACCAGCAGCAAGTCACTACTCACACACTGCCAGCCGAGCGCCACTCCACGCACACCGCCAGCCAAGCACCAGCCTACACACACCACCATCACATTTAGGATTTTTTTATACAAAAAAGAAAACACAAACAAATTGCAAATAGATACAAATCTACTAACACAAAATCAGAAACATTGCACTAATGCCAACCTTGAAACAGAACAACAATTCTTAAACATTACAGACCAGGCAGTTCACTTTACCACTCATGGTTGCTCCCAATAATTCTTTTGCTTGTGGTACGCTCTATAACAAGCAGGCACACACAGCCCAGGGTTAGAAGGACACTCAGGGCAGTACATACGAGTCTCCTTCCGCGTACCTCTTCGCCAACAGACTCTACATCTCCTAGTGGGAAAGTCTTTTGAGGATGTAGGAGGAATGTGATCAGGAAAGTGGCGATCTTTCAATCGAGCCACATCCTCCACCACTCCAACTCTAGGAACACTTGCCTGTTCCACAACAACAAGGCTGCCTATGACAGACTCCTGAAACTGAACAAAAGTCAACTTTGACGCAGGAGAACACTCCTTGAACACAACAAAAGCATTGAAAGTTGCTAAATTGAAGAGATGGATGGCCAACTTCTTATACCAAATGTAAGACTTACGAATAGCAGTGTAAGGTTCCAACCTCTGATCTACTCTATCAACACCACCCATGTGCTTATTGTAGTCTAAAATGCACACAGGTTTGCGCACTTCAGCAATCTGACCCCAAACAGCCACAGGTGAAGTACTCTCATCATGGATGGTAGTCAGCATGTACACATCCCTCCTGTCCACAAATTTCACAGCTAGCAGTTCCTCACTACGCAAGGCACTGCACTGTCCCCTCTGAAGTTTTTTGCAAACAAGCTCTTTTGGATAACCTTTACGGTTAGAGCGGATTGTGCCACAAGCAAAAGTGTCCACTTTGAACAATTCCTTAAACAATTGCACAGCAGTGTAGAAGTTATCAAGGTACAAATGGTGGCCTCTGTTAAACAGTCCTCTAGCAAGTTCCCACACAATTTTCTCTGAAACTCCTACTAAAGTGGACGGACAACCAGGGGGTCAATAGTGGAATCCCTACCAGTGTACACACGCAAATTAAAAACATATCCTGTCCTACTCTCAGACAACATATACAGCTTAATTCCATAGCGTGCCCTCTTGCTAGGAATGTACTGCCTAAAAACCAAACGGCCCTTGAACAGCACCAAAGACTCATCAATAGATATTTCTTTCCCTGGAGTATAGATCTCTGAAAATCGATCTACAAAGTGATCAAGAACAGGCCGAATCTTAAAAAGACGGTCACATTCAGGGTGATCTCGTGGCAACGCCAAACCATTATCAACAAAATGCAGCATCCGAAGCAAAAGTAAATACCGATCACGAGTCATAACTGCAGGAAATATGGCCGTTGCCATCAAGGGACTGGTAGACCAATATGAACTCATGGACGGCTTCCTTATCAAACCCATCAAAAAAGTCAAACCCAAAAACTTCTTCATCTCTTCCAGATTTGTGGGACTCCACCGGGTAGCTCTAGAATGGGGCCTAAGTCTGGCACTGTTGTCCCTCAAAAACTGTTCAGCATACAAATTAGTCTGCTCAACAATCTCACCCAAAAATACATCATCCATAAACAACTGAAAATACTGTATAGGCAAATAATGTTCACAATCCACTCTACACCCTGCATAACCACTAAAGGCAGGCAACACCGGCTGCACCATGTTTGGATCAACCCAGAGTCCAGCACTTCCAGTAGGAAGCCTAGCAGCCCCAGGCTGCAATCCAGATGCCTCTTGCACCATCGGCACAGTAGTATCCTCCTCTAAATCAGGCACTTCATCTGCACTGAGAGTACCTTCATCATCCGATGATTCCATGTGGAGAGAAAACTCACTGCCTGAATCTTCCCCTCCCTCCTCTCCCTCAGACGCACTGTCAGTCTCATAATCCTGCTCAGAGGAAGATTCAAGAAGCAAACCAACCACCTGCTGAGCAGTAATTCTACGGCTAGCCATAATGCTTACTAATAAAGGTTACTTGTCAAACAAGTCAACAACAACAAACCCTTTGTAAAAAAAAAGAAATAAACAAAATGTAGCTTTATCACAAAGACCTATATACTCCAACACTATACCACTCACGTGACAGAAGCAGCTAGACTCACCACCACCTACTCTGCACAGACACAGTAAGGATCAACAATATCCCACTAAAAAAGAAGAAGAAAAAAATTACACATAAGACAATGCAAAACATCGCAAAGAATTTCATGCTCTGAACACTAACAAATATGCTGCCATTATGGCACCACTTACAAAAAAATTCATTCATGCATGACAATAATACTCATTTGGAGTACACACAACAAAAATATTTTTCTTACCAAATAAATGCAATTACGCAAAACTGCAGAACCACAACTGCCGAAACCGCAAACAGGAATCAAAAGCTTTACACTAGAATAAAAAGGAGGAAAAAAACATTACAATCACATATGCAAATAATGCACCAGTCCACACACAATCCACCAGCCAAGCTAAGGGGTAGGTGGGCCTAACAGTATAAATAAAATATTCACACCCGTAAAAGGGGAGCAACCCTTGCCCTTTTGGCCACTCCCCAACACAAAAATTAAAAAAACCCTGGTGCCTAGTGGGCATTCCTGCTGCACGATCACATGATCGTGCAGCAGGAATGCACAAAAGAGGCATCGGGGGAAAGGAAAACCCTTTCCTTTCCCTCGATGCCTCTTTTGATACAAACCCCCCCTCCCCGAGCCAAACCTCACCTGATTTCGCGACGCGCTGGAAGCAAATGGCTTCCAGCGCGTCGGGAAGAAAGGGAAACCCTCAATGATGTCAGCGCGCTGACGTCATTGATGGGGCGGGGGAGGCAGGGGAAGCCCTTCCCCTGCCTCCCCAAAAAAAACCTAACGATCAGATTCTCACGGGGGAGCGCCAGCGCTTCCCCGTGGGTGGTCTTATGACGAGCTGGACTCGTCACGAGCACTGTGTGCCATGACGAGTCCAGCTCGTCATAAGCACCGAAGGGGATAAAGGGTCAGAGCAGGATCTCAGCGGCAGACGAGGAGAAGGAACCTCCTGGTCACAGGAACTACACGAGCATTGCGCTCGAGAAATTCAAGGATGCAAAGACCTCCATCAAGGATTACAGCTAACTTTTCAGGGTGTAAATGGAGAGAAGGCACATCTGCCCTGCATATTTATCCACGAAGATGCCACCGTTTTGTGCAATACCTCTACTCAACTGGAGTACTTTCTACTGGCTAATCAGTAAGTGCTACCTCGTTGGGTAAATGTATAGTGCCTTTCCTACACTACAGCTGCGTAAAAGACCAGAAGAATTGTCTCCAGTGACCTGTGTGTCTGTAACTTTGCCACCGCGCCGAAAGCGCCGGGGTCCTTTGAGTAAGCTGTCCATCATAGTGGGGAAAGGGCGGGCATACGTTGCATACCGCTAGTGTATGTGTGGCGGGGCCAAACGAGCGGGGCTTCTAGGCCCGTTCACATGCCTCTTGTTTATAAAGGGTCAGAGCAGGATCTCAGCGGCAGACGAGGAGAAGGAACCTCCTGGTCACAGGAACTACACGAGCATTGCGCTCGAGAAATTCAAGGATGCAAAGACCTCCATCAAGGATTACAGCTAACTTTTCAGGGTGTAAATGGAGAGAAGGCACATCTCCACGCTCACGAATTCTACACGAGAATTGCGCTCGAGAAAATGAAGGATGCAAAGACCTCCATCAAGGATTACAGCTAACTTGTCAGGGTGTAAATGGAGAGAAGGCACATCTGCCCTGCATATTTATCCACGAAGATGCCACCGTTTTGTGCAATACCTCTACTCAACTGGAGTGCTTTCTACTGGCTAATCAGTAAGTGCTACCTCGTTGGGTAAATGTATAGTGCCTTTCCTACACTACAGCTGCGTAAAGGACCAGAAGAATTGTCTCCAGTGACCTGTGTGTCTGTAACTTTGCCACCGCGCCGAAAGCGCCGGGGTCCTTTGAGTAAGCTGTCCATCATAGTGGGGAAAGGGCGGGCATACGTTGCATACCGCTAGTGTATGTGTGGCGGGGCCAAACGAGCGGGGCTTCTAGGCCCGTTCACATGCCTCTTGTTTATAAAGGGTCAGAGCAGGATCTCAGCGGCAGACGAGGAGAAGGAACCTCATGGTCACAGGAACTACACGAGCATTGCGCTCGACAAATTCAAGGATGCAAAGACCTCCATCAAGGATTACAGCTAACTTTTCAGGGTGTAAATGGAGAGAAGGCACATCTCCACGCTCACGAATTCTACACGAGAATTGCGCTCGAGAAAATGAAGGATGCAAAGACCTCCATCAAGGATTACAGCTAACTTGTCAGGGTGTAAATGGAGAGAAGGCACATCTGCCCTGCATATTTATCCACGAAGATGCCACCGTTTTGTGCAATACCTCTACTCAACTGGAGTACTTTCTACTGGCTAATCAGTAAGTGCTACCTCGTTGGGTAAATGTATAGTGCCTTTCCTACACTACAGCTGCGTAAAGGACCAGAAGAATTGTCTCCAGTGACCTGTGTGTCTGTAACTTTGCCACCGCGCCGAAAGCGCCGGGGTCCTTTGAGTAAGCTGTCCATCATAGTGGGGAAAGGGCGGGCATACGTTGCATACCGCTAGTGTATGTGTGGGGCCAAACGGCGGGCTTCTAGGCCCGTTCACATGCCTCTTGTTTATAAAGGGTCAGAGCAGGATCTCAGCGGCAGACGAGGAGAAGGAACCTCATGGTCACAGGAACTACACGAGCATTGCGCTCGACAAATTCAAGGATGCAAAGACCTCCATCAAGGATTACAGCTAACTTTTCAGGGTGTAAATGGAGAGAAGGCACATCTCCACGCTCACGAATTCTACACGAGAATTGCGCTCGAGAAAATGAAGGATGCAAAGACCTCCATCAAGGATTACAGCTAACTTGTCAGGGTGTAAATGGAGAGAAGGCACATCTGCCCTGCATATTTATCCACGAAGATGCCACCGTTTTGTGCAATACCTCTACTCAACTGGAGTACTTTCTACTGGCTAATCAGTAAGTGCTACCTCGTTGGGTAAATGTATAGTGCCTTTCCTACACTACAGCTGCGTAAAGGACCAGAAGAATTGTCTCCAGTGACCTGTGTGTCTGTAACTTTGCCACCGCGCCGAAAGCGCCGGGGTCCTTTGAGTAAGCTGTCCATCATAGTGGGGAAAGGGCGGGCATACGTTGCATACCGCTAGTGTATGTGTGGCGGGGCTTCTAGGCCCGTTCACATGCCTCTTGTTTATAAAGGGTCAGAGCAGGATCTCAGCGGCAGACGAGGAGAAGGAACCTCATGGTCACAGGAACTACACGAGCATTGCGCTCGACAAATTCAAGGATGCAAAGACCTCCATCAAGGATTACAGCTAACTTTTCAGGGTGTAAATGGAGAGAAGGCACATCTCCACGCTCACGAATTCTACACGAGAATTGCGCTCGAGAAAATGAAGGATGCAAAGACCTCCATCAAGGATTACAGCTAACTTGTCAGGGTGTAAATGGAGAGAAGGCACATCTGCCCTGCATATTTATCCACGAAGATGCCACCGTTTTGTGCAATACCTCTACTCAACTGGAGTACTTTCTACTGGCTAATCAGTAAGTGCTACCTCGTTGGGTAAATGTATAATGCCTTTCCTACACTACAGCTGCGTAAAGGACCAGAAGAATTGTCTCCAGTGACCTGTGTGTCTGTAACTTTGCCACCGCGCCGAAAGCGCCGGGGTCCTTTGAGTAAGCTGTCCATCATAGTAGGGAAAGGGCGGGCATACGTTGCATACCGCTAGTGTATGTGTGGCGGGGCCAAACGAGCGGGGCTTCTAGGCCCGTTCACATGCCTCTTGTTTATAAAGGGTCAGAGCAGGATCGCAGCGGCAGACGAGGAGAAGGAACCTCCTGGTCACAGGAACTACACGAGCATTGCGCTCGAGAAATTCAAGGATGCAAAGACCTCCATCAAGTATTACAGCTAACTTTTCAGGGTGTAAATGGAGAGAAGGCACATCTCCACGCTCACAATGGCGCCTCGTGAGCATTCCTGCTGCACGATCACATGATCGTGCAGCAGGAATGCACAAAAGAGGCATCGGGGGAAAGGAAAACCCTTTCCTTTCCCTCGATGTCTCTTTTAGAATCAAACCCCCCTCCCCGAGCCAAAACTCACCTTATTTCCGCGACGCGCTGGAAGCAAATGGCTTCCAGCGCGTCGGGAAGAAAGGGAAACCCTCACGATGTCAGCGCGCCTCGCGCGCTGACGTCATTGATGGGGGGCGGGGGGCGGGGGAGGCAGGGGAAGTCCTTCCCCTGCCTTCCCCCAAAAAACCCGACGATCGGATTCCCACGGGGGAGCGCCAGCGCTTCCCCGTGGGTGGTCGTATGACGAGCTGGACTCGTCATGAGCACACGAGCACTGTGTGCCATGACGAGTCCAGCTCGTCATAAGCATGGAAGGGGTTAAGGGAGTACCAGTAGTTATCGTAGACGTTTCGACCCATTATGTGTGTAATTCATAAACATCACCCCAGGTCTTCATCCGGACTGGGCAAAGGTAAACAGCCTGTGATGATGGTGAGAACTCTCTACTGTAGATATTTTAGAGAACAACCAATGCTATGGTTTTTCAGATGTGCAAACAGGATCCAATTAGTTCTGGCCTGAAGCGACTGGGAATTAATCACCAGAGATGTGTATTAAAGGAGCTCATGAATTGGCTCCTATTAGGCATTGATGCTGCCGAGATCCGGTTAGGATTCTCGAACTGGGAGTGAGTGAATCGCCTCTCCTGTAGCACCGGAGCAAATTAAAGCTTTTATTTGCTTCTCTCCTGTAGCACCGGAGCTCCCAGTTCAAGAATCCTAACCGGATCTTGGAGGCATCAATGCCAAATAGGAGCCAATTCATGAGTAACCGCGGGCGGAGCTGGCGTAGTGCCTCTATGCGGAGTTCCACAGAGTTGGGAAAAAACTCTATGGAACTCCGCTCCCTCCCTAATTAATTATAATTTTTTTTAAAAGGCACTTACCTGCTGTGGCTGCCTCCTCCTCGCCATGGCCGCTGTCCTTCCTCGTCCTCGCCGTCCTTGTCCATTGGAAACCCCTATGTTGTACGTACTGCTCTGTGTGCTTAACTAAATTGGTTCTCTTGTCTCTGTGTGTGACACGCACCAACTTCTCTCGGCGACGACTGGGTGTTTCAAATGGGCACCTACTGCATAAGCAGCAGCCACACAGTTGTATTGTATTGTATTGGTATTTATAATGCGCCGGAATCACCCCCGAAGGGCTATCTCCGCGCTGAAAGAAAGACAGAGTACAGGTCAGGCACAAATCAGTCCTGGAATAATTCAGTCTTCAGGAGTTTCTGGAATCGAAAAAGACTGGGGCATTTGCGCAGGTCCTCGGGCAGAGTGTTCCAATATTTTGGGGCAAGGTATGCAAAAGTTCTGCCACCTGTTCGTAATTTCCTGTAGCGGGGGACCACAAGCAGCCCTTTACCTTCGGATCTAAGCAGCCTGCTCAGACGGTAGAATTTAAACTTGTCCGCCAAATAGCTAGGACTCATACCATATAGAGCTTTATGGGCGAGGCAGCAGAGTTTAAATTTAATTCTCTGGTGGATAGAAAGCCAGTGAAGCTGTCTCAGCAACGGCCTAGAGGAGGTACGAGGAGGCCTTTTGAGAGCCAGACGTGCGACAACATTCTGGACTATCTGTAGTCTACTCAAAAGGGATTCGTTTGCTGATGCTAAAAGAGCATTGCAGTAATCAAGTCGGCTAATGACCAAAGCTTGAATCAGAGTTCTTCGGACAGATAGGGGCAGCCACTGGAACACTCTGCGCAAAAGACTCAAAGTGTGGTAGCAGGTCCCTGAGGTGGTCATGACTTGATCTCTCATAGATAAAGAATTATCCAAACGGACCCCTAAATTCTTTGCCACAAGTGAGGGGGTAGGAGCGGGGCCCAACGCGGCAGGCCACCAGTTTGGGGACCAAGTTGTTTGAGCAGAGCCAAACAACAGGATTTCGGTCTTAGCCGCATTCAGCTGGAGAAAGTTTTCTGTCATCCAGGCAGATATGGCTAGCATGCCCTCAGCAAAGCGATGTTCAACTAGCTCTATATCCTTATCAAAGGATAAGAGCAGTTGCATGTCGTCTGCATACGAATAAGGAGTAAATCTGTATTCCCTAATAATCTTGGCGAGGGGGGCCACATAAACATTAAACAAGGTAGGTCCCCCACGGTAGGAGTGGGGCCCAACACAGCAGGCCACCAGTTTGGGGACCAAGTTGTTTGAGCAGAGCCAAACAACAGGATTTCGGTCTTAGCCGCATTCAGCTGGAGAAAGTTTTATGTCATCCAGGCAGATATGGCTAGCATGCCCTCAGCAAAGCGATGTTCAACTAGCTCTATATCCTTATCAAAGGATAAGAGCAGTTGCGTGTCGTCTGCATACGAATAGGGAGTAAATCCGTATTCCCTAATAATCTTGGCGAGGGGGGCCACATAAACCTTAAACAAGGTAGGACTCAAACAAGAGCCCTGGAGCACCCCCTTAGTGAGCTTCAAGGTATGGGAGCGAAAGGGACCTAGATTAATCGTCTGGGTGCGTTGATTCAGAAAGCTAGCAAGCCACTTAAGTGCCCGTCCCTGCAGACCAGACTCTCTCAGTTGATGAATCAGTTTCTGGTGAGAGACAGTATCAAAGGCTGTTGTCAGATCCAATAAGACCAGCAGCACCGACTTGTTGTCCAAAGCCATTTTTATATAATCTGTGACACCAATGAGGGTGGTTTCTGTAGAGTGGTTGGGTCTAAATCCAGACTGGGAGGGGTCAAGGGGACCTTGAGATTCAAGATAACCCATCAGCTGAGTATTAACGTACCCTTCCATCATTTTGCTCATAAGCGGCAGGAGCAAAATAGGGCGATAGTTGGCAATTACCTCGGCGGGTATCTGAGCTTTCTTCTTAATTGGTAACACTTGAGCGGCCTTCCATTCAAGTGGGAGTACCCCTTCACGCAAAGAAGTGTTAAGGATGTCACAGATGGAGGGGGCCAGGAGAGGAGCAAGTAAGCCAAATAGATGCGCTGGCATAACATCTAGAGGAGACCCAGATTTCGCTGTTCTTAACATGGCTTCAGCCTGGGATGTCTGTATCGCATTGAAATGCTGAAGGCCGTCATCAGACCTTCTTGAGGTTGAGGGTCGCAAATTCGAAGGATCCAGGGAGTCAGAGTCCTGAGGAAATTGGTCATAGATTACATTTATTTTTTCATCAAAATAGTTAGCTATGTTGTCACATAGTACCTGGGAAGCGAGAATCTGCAGGGTACAAGCTGGAGGATTGGTGAAAGTGTTAAGAATTTTATAGAGTTCCTTAGTCGAGTTGCCCGCCTGATTGAGTTTCAAGATGACATGGGCTTTCCGTGCCTTTCTTAGATTCTTGTGATAGGAAGTAAGTGCTTTTTTGTAGTTAAGTTTCTCCGTCTCCGTATGGGTTTTACGCCAGATTTTTTCCAATTTTTTGCATTTAGATTTTTCATTGCGTAAGTCAGGGGAGTACCAGACTGCACATTTTTTGTAAATGTTAGTTTGTTGTCGTTTCAAGGGGGCTAGAGTATCTATCACAGAAGTGATAGCCTCATTGAAGACCCTCAGCTTATTGGCAATATCCATATGTTCATCGAATATGGGAGGCACAAACTTTTTGCTAAAGGAGTCAGAAGTGACTTTATACCATTGTCTTCTATGACTGTGTTGGGAGTACGAGGGGACTTGATTTGTAAAGCAGCCATTAATCCGGAACAGAATCACAGAGTGATCTGACCAAATCACTGGGCATGGGGGGTCAGAAGATATATAGTGTGAGTTAGCGAGAATGATGTCCAAAGTATGACCAGCCGAATGGGTAGGTCCAGTATTGATCTTTGCAAGGCCCAAAGAAGCCATATCGGCCAGAAAATTAGCAGCCTCTATATTCTCACTATCTTCACTATGAATATTAAAATCCCCCAATAGCAGAAAGTGTTTGGAGGTGATCGTATGAGGGGCAATTTTCTCCATCATTTTTAAATTAAAATCTTTAAGCGGCCCGGGAGGGCGATATATCAGAGCACCCTTTAGACTGTCCTGGGGGGTCAAGTCAATTTTAAAAATGCAAATTTCCATATCGTTATCGGAGGTGGAGTCAATGACTGCGACTTTCAGCACATCTTCGTATATGATGGCAACACCTCCTCCCACTTTTCTTTCTCTGTCCAATCTAAGGATCCGATATTTATCGGGAAGGGCAAGGGCAATATCTGGTAATGAGGAGGGTTTAAGCCAGGTCTCCGTTAGGAAGCCTAAGTCTGGGGAATCGGAACTCAACAGATCCCACAGTTCCGTGGCATGTTTAGGCAATGATCGCACATTCACTAGAAAACCACTCCAGGAAGAAGTCAGGTTTGTAGAGTGGGGTCTTACTCGACTCTGAGACGACGCCCCCGCCCATACCTGTGTGCCAAGGCTATTATTGCACTGCCCCAACTCAGGAGACAAACGTTCATCACAGCGGCTATGAAAGTGGCAGTGTATACAAAAAAAAGGTCCTTCAAGATTAGCAAAAGTGAAAGCAAATGGGCATGCTGCAATACGTTGTCTAACCCCCACCCGCCAGCTCCGCTCGACCAGCCTCGCCCTCGCCACAGTCCCCCGCATCCGGAAAACGACCGCCGGCGGCAGATCCTTCTCCCACCTCGCCGCCAAGACCTGGAACACCCTCCCCACCAACCTCCGACAGACCCAAGACCTACTGGCCTTCAGAAGACTCCTCAAGACCTGGCTCTTCGATCAGTAGCAGCACCACCCCCCTCTTCCCCCAGCGCCTTGAGACCCTCGCGGGTATGTAGTGCGCTTTATAAGTGACATGATTGATTGATTGATTGATGGATTAACCTGAATAAGTTGAGAGGCCGTGTAATGACGTCTGGAATCATTATCTGGGGCCAAACGGACAGGGGTCCTGGCGACGCCCAGGTGCGGACGGCGCAGACGGGCTTGCCTTAGGCGCGCCTTTGGCGCGCCAATGGCGTGTCCGCTGCACGTCGGTGCCATCAGCTGTTTAAGTATGCGAGGCAAAGGAAACAAGCGGGAAGACTAGAGCGTCTCCTTCCTAAGATGGCTGCCGGAGAATGGCCACAAGCGGAAGTGTAATAAAAGTTATCCGGTTCTCCCTCCACTCAAACAGCCGAAATTGTTGCGGTGGAACGGGGAGGAGCGGGCTAAAACACAGGTTAGCAGCACGGTTACACACCATAAAACACACCAGTTAAAAAAACAGACACAAACTTATCAGCCGGTAAAACCGCGTTAGCTGAAGATATTAGTGCAAAGAGCAAAAGTGTGCAAATTAGCAAAGGGAGGTCCCCCACGGCAAGGAGGCACACCAAATGCTGTTTTCACATGTAAACAAGAGGGGATGTTTCTCTCTTCTGTCCTCCTTTAATGTTGGTTCCAGGATGTTTCTGTCCTGCTTTATTATGCAAGGTCCTGCTGGACTACTGGGGCTTCCTTCACCAAAGTGCCTTACAGCCCCGTGTGTTATCATTAAATGTTTTTATTAAGGTCATCATTACAAGACTGTGAGAAGAAAATGTAAGACAGGTCCACTGCAGAGCGTAGATAGACAAGACAACCATCTGTGCAGGTAAGATAATTAACAACTTTGCTTGTTGCACTGTAAAATGTGCACACTACAGCAAATAAACAATTTTAATTCTGTAAAATATGGAGTATTTTTCATGTGTTTCAATATTTCAAGTCTACATTATCACAAGTGCTTTCTAAACCATCTTGCTTCATCAAATTTGCTTTAAAATGCATGATTTTCCCACTCCTTTTTCCAAAATTTTCTCAGGGGGGAACCCCCCCCCCCACCCTCCTTATGACAGTTGTGCTATCTCGCTTTGCTTGCGACGCAACACTCACCAACAGCTTTACACCCCACCACTTTCAAATGTCACCAGCTGCCCCTGTCACCACATATACACCACCAGCTCACAAACCAATGTAACCCAACAATGTCACATCGACACAAGACACACATCAACAACACCCTCCTTTAAAGGGCAAGTAATCACACACAAACCACTGCAATTCAGAGACTGCAACCATGATTTTCTCGGTCGACCACATCAACATCAACAACTACAACACATGAAACTACTGCTTACAAAATAAAACACACTTACACGTGACATCACAAGGTGATAAATAACATGTCACACCTTATCATATTACACAGGGACACATTGCCATCGTCCAGATCACCCTGATCTCCATTACAACACAGAAGACAATGCCAGACTCCACTGAAGGGGACTATTCTACACACAACATCCCATATCCACTAGACTGCACAGCAGCTCATAATTACCACCGACTGCTGTAAACATCACACCAACTCAATCCACAGTTTTTGCAACTTCCATACCTACAACATATAGAAACTCGTAAAAAATATATAAATATCACCCAAAATCTAGATTCTCCACTTCACTGTACTGCCTGATACAAAGTCACAGCTTACTACTCCACAACACACCACAACCTACGTGACACACCACATCATATAGCACCACTAACAACAATAAATTGCAACATAAGCCCCTCCCCAAGATACCTGAACACATCCCATCCATTATTCAGAAAAAGGATTGGCCACTACGCTTCGCAACCCTTCTCTCCTGTTGAAGAACAACAGTTGTGAAACTCTCATATTCTTAACCACACTATGTACCTTACTTGCAACAGAGTTGGCCTTCGGCTCCTCTTCCCCAAACGGAAGTACCTCTGTGAGCAGACCCACAACCGCAGACTGCTGTGCAGCATGAAGCGCGTAGAGTCCTAGCAGTGACGATGGAGGGTGTTGGCTGGAACCAAGCGTAAGTGCTAGAAGGGAGCTTCACTCCGATAGTGATGGTTACTATGAGCACTGGCAGTGACTGTGACTGGAGTATGGTAGTATTGGTGACTGGGGGCACTGGTATTGTTGGTGTAGGTGGGTTTTAGTAGGACTGTTGACTCAGGGCATTGGAAGTGCTCCTGACTGGGAAACCTGGATGTCTTGGTGACTTGGGGCCCATAGGAGTGCTGGCTACTGGGATGGCACTGGCTGTGATCCAAGGGGAGAAACTGGCAATGAGAGTGAACTGAGGCACTGGCCTTGATGATGAATGAGGACACTCAATTAATGTTAGCTGGGGCACTGTCCCTAAAGGTAACTGGGACGCTAGCTGCTATGATAATTGTGAGCACTATTGCTGATGGTGACTTGCAGACTGACACTGTCGAGAATGGTAACTAGGGATGCTGGCACTTGGCAGAGAGGTAACCGGGGGCACTGGCACACTGAGGTGAAGGCACAAACGTATGTGTGACAATGGCATACTGTGATGCACCTCTGTGCGAGACAGGGACAGTGCATACCGTCAACAGAGGTGCAACAAAGGGCACATACCCACCTGTGGCTTCATTGTCAGACTTCACAATGTAGGGTCTTTGAATCAGGCTAGAGTAGTGCAACTGCACTCCCTGTAAGGTGGTCTGAGCCTGATATGTGTTAGATATTATCTCACCGCATTAAGTAATATTGGCATATTCATGCCACAAACATGCTGCTGCCGTGGAGGGCAGGAGGCGAGGGAGGAAGCACCTACTTGCACCACAGGTTCAGTCACTTCTACTTTGCCTTCCAATGACTTTGGACATTAGGAGATGTTATTGATCACATCTGATAGCAGGACAACGTCACACTAACGAGGCAATGGAATGCCAGATACTGACCAATCAACGATTGATGCAGTAAGTGGCACGGCCTCTGATCAAGCCATGACAGCACAGAAAAATATATAAATAAAATGAATCATACATTGTGATCATTTTCGTTGGCTTCCGCTTGAATTGTTAATTACTTTGGAATACACTATGCGAATTTTTATGATTTGAGAGTTTGAGTGAATAGTGAGAAATTTGGGGTGTGTATTTTGCAAGGGGGGGAGCTATTCAACAAAGACCATGCACTCTAAGAAGATAACCTGGATCAAGAAGGGCAGAGCCGAAGGACAAAGCGTTCTGGTGGTGAAATGTTAGTGTTTTGAAAAACCGCGTGATAAAAATGTAGTATTAAGGTTCAAAGTCATTGAGGATATTCATTCCTTTTTAGGAAGTTGCAATTAGAAGACTCGCTCATGCCTCAAGAGTCCAAAAAAAAGGATCCGACGGACAGAAGTTAAGTTAGCTTCATGAAATGCTCCTGTCGTGAAAGCACTAGGCACATTTTTCACTTGTTGCATGTGCTCACTTGTCGTATCTGTTTGCATTTCTCTACTTGCTGCTTGGTCTGCTAGTGGCAAATGCCTGCTTGCTCCATATATCCTCCAGTTACATCCAATTGTATATTGTTTGTGACTGTTTGTTGCATATGTTTGCTCCTTATGTATGTCCTCTTGTTGTCACTAGCAACTTGCTGCAACTTTCTGCTTGTTTCTTTTGACTGTTTGCTCCATATTTCCTCCTGTTGCATCTGCAACTTTCATCTTAAAGTCTTCTGTGTCTGGCTTTTTTTCATCAGGAGCTTATATCTGGTCTTGGTGGCCTCGAGCCGGAACCTATGTGTAGATTTTATTTGCATCCGTCTACTTGTTGCAGTGTCTGCTTTTACATCCATACTCTATCTGCAACTTTTAGCGCCTCGACTCTCGCAACTCCTGGCTCTTGTTGCCACTGTCACTTGTTGCTTCTTTTGACTATTTTTGTTGATCACCTCTTACTGTGTTTAGAGCTTGCTGTAGCTAGCCTCTTGTTGCATCGTGTAATATGCTGCAACTGTGCATAATTTCCAACTGGCCTTTTGTTGCATATGTCCTCTTGCTGCATGTCTGTTCATTTACTGCATCAAAATACGGTTCACTTTTTAATACTGGTTGCATATGACTTAACTCTTTTTTCGATCTGGTCACGTTTTATGTTTGCTATTCAAGATGTGTAGCGGAGAAACTCACCCAACAAATCAAGGACAACAACCGTCTAGATGAATTTCAATCAGGCTTCAATCAAGGCTACAGCACCGAAACAGCACTGCTACCAGTAGCGGCCCGTGGAGGGAGTTCCGTGGGGCGGTGAGGTGGGGCGGGGGAGGGGCAGGGTGGGGGGTAGTAAACACCGGAATATGGATGAACGGAGGTAAGTAAACATTTAAATAAATAAAACGAATTTCGTTGCGCGCGCTGCAACGCATTTTGCAATGCAGCGCGCGCAACACAATTCATTTTATTTATTTAAATGTTTACTTACCTCCGTTCATCCATATTCCGGTGTTTACTACCCCCCACCCTGCCCCTCCCCCGCCCCGCCTCACCGCCCCACGGAACTCCCTCCACGGGCCGCTACTGACTGCTACAGGTTATCGATGATTCCCTTCTAGTTCTTCTGTTGGGCAGGCAGCTCTTGCCTCCTGATCCTTCTGGACCGCTTCTGCAGCCTTTGACACTGTAAACCATCACACACTTTGTTGTGTCCTTACACACAGGTTGACACAGGTAGCCAGGCAGAGTTTTGAAGACTACTTTATTGGATCCATGCTCATATGTACATCAGTCCATATTCTTGTTGTCAGTCCTTACTCCAGCCTGTTCTGGTCAAGCACCAGCCCCACCAGGAGCAGCCTCCCTGCTGCTCAGCCCATCTCCAACTGTCACCACTCATCCACACAGGCACCCAGGCATTCCATTAATCACAGTCACAACAACCTTTCAAAACCATCTCTCACTCTGGCTGAGCAGCTAGGAGACAGCTAGGCTGGGTTACATACAATGACACATAAGAGGATATATCATTATCCCCTTCCTTTTAAAAGAAACATGAAAGAGTGAGAAAACATGGGAATAACTATAAACATGAAAAATATACAGAAGAAGAAAAAGTTCTAACTCAGGGAAGCAAAACTAAATACCACTTCACAAGAGTAGGAACACAGCGTAATCTGAAGTAAGGAAAAATATTGACAAGTAAGATTAAATCAAAAGCAAGCAATATTCCCATCCTTCCCAAAAACAAATTCAAAATGTAGAGAAGGGTGGACCACACCCCAGGACAAACACCGGAGGCCAAAAACAGGCAGCAAGGGTGAAACCAACATGAAAAAATACATGTGTACCACAATGTGAACAACACAGAGGGTACACACAGTGAGGCGCAGGGCGACTTACACACAACAACACCTGAAGCGCAGAGCGACTTACACAGAACAACACGTGAGGCGCAGGGCGACTTACACACAAGACACAAAACGTGAGGCGCAGGGCGACTTACACACAACAACACCTGAAGCGCAGGGTGACTTACACAGAACAACACGTGAGTCGCAGGGCGACTTACACACAAGACACAAAACGTGAGGCGCAGGGCGACTTACACACAACATGACAAGACGTGCTGAGTAACGCGACTTACAAACACATTGAGACCCAAAGAGCAGACCAAATGTGCAGCGCAAGACGAAATACACACAAAGTGAAAATGGGGCTAACACCCATAAACACACACCCTATGTAGGGAAGTACCCTTGTACATGTAAATGGGGATAACACCCATAACCCAACCCTGTGTAAGGGTCAACATAATAAACACGTGTATATATATATGGGAACCAACCCATAAACCTACCCCCATGTAGAGGTCACCAAATGTAAAATGGGACTAGTACCCAAACCCATCCCTCATGTAAGGGAGAAAACTGTGAATACCACACACTAAAATACATGGACCACCCATCTGCAGGGAAACGTAAACTGTGGCATCAGGAAACACAAAAATTTCTACCAAAAGTCATGCAACAACTCTAAATGTAGTACATCTTTATACTATAACCCACGCCGGTGAGCGACCTCTCACCCGAGTTGTACAACACTATGCACACACAGGTACGGTGCACGCCACCTGAAACTTGTTGATAATACAAATGCAACATGTAAAGCCATGGCCTCAAAAAAACAAATGCCATTAATCAAACACATTACAATATTCGCCCAAGTTGCATTATACTTAGGCTGTCCGGAAATCGGTTAAAACCGATTGTGCCCGACAGTACCCTACCGGCTGAAAATCAGCTGACCTGGTTTAAACCGAGTGTCACTGATTTTCATATTTGTTGCACCTCTTGGCCACTTGGTGGAGCCAAAGCAGTACAATGGCCCCCCGCTCAAAGTTCATATGGCAGCAGGAGTGGAGCAATGTGCGGGAGAGGAGGTAACGATGTGTGATAATGGTAGGGCTGAATTGTTCTGGGGCTGGCTGCCTTGATGGTGGTTACAAATGGGCAGAGTAGTGGGAAGGGCACAGCGGGGATTCAAGTGCCATTCATAGGCGAGGGATGCGTACGGAGGCTTAGGCCACTAACAAGCTGCAACACGTAAGATATAAGGTGCGGGCAGAGGATAAGGATAATAAAGAGCGGTGAAATGCCCGTGGATAGCAAGGGGGGGTGGGGGTAGGGACGTCCAGGCACTAATATGGATATGGGGGGGTTATGGTCGGTACTTAATACGGCAGGGGGGGGCGAGAAAGGCTTGGGGTAGGGGTAACGCTCGTGAGGGAGGATGGTTTCACGGGATGCTGGATGCTCAGTGTAGGTTTGCGAGTAGTCAATGGAGCCCCCTGGACCACAGTAGGCAATAGCGGAGACCAAAGGGGGAAGCAATGTGGCCCTATGCGCAGAGCGGCCGACTTGAGAGCGGCTCAACATATGGTGATCCTGGGCAGATAGGTTAATGTCCTCAGGCTACCACAAACGAGGTCTTTGACCTGGGGGTGACGCACTGAGTATCAGGAAGAAGGCTTCAATGTGGAGTCGGGTTAGAATTTCAGAGTAGGGTTGAAGGGCAGACAGAGAGGATGCGAAAGGGAGCAGCGAGAGGGGATGCAGGAGTCCCATTTTAGGAGTTGTGCAAATTGTAATTGAACGCAGGAGCGCAAGGTTGTTACGCAAGACAATAGTAGTAAATGGCGGGGTATAAGGGGGAGGCGAGGGGGCCCGAGGCTCGGACCTGCCGACTCTGGAGCAGGGTAGTGAAGTTTGAATCTCAGCGTGGCTCAACATCCTGTGAGCCTGGGCGGATGATATATCTCCCAGAATACCGCAAAGAAGGTATTTGTCCGGGGGTGATGCAACAGGGCCGCATAAAAAACACTTCAATATCAGAGGCGGGTTGGAGGGAGACAAAGCGCGTAAGTGGGGGTAGCGAGAAGGGATGGGCATCGGGGGCCCTCATTTCGCCAGCTTAAGACAGGGCAGTTAGGGGTCTAATTACAAGGTTAAGGCGGGGAACGAGGCTGCCCAGGAGGAGGTTTTTGCAAGATAAGAAGAATGGAGTCTGGCCGGTTAGGATCCATTGGGCGTTCCCCCACATCTGGGGGAGGAGGAGGGGGGGTTGCTGCGCCAGGCACTATAGGGCGCAGCAACCGGAGAGCATGGGTTGGTGCCATTTCTTACAAGGGCGGGATTCATTTGCACACGGGGCCGCCATGGAGGGGGCTAGAGGCACCAGTCCGGCAGTGTGGGGGAAACACTGGGTGGCGCACACGTGGGCAATTTAATGCTCAACAAACTGGGCCCGACCTACGGGAAGATCGGCCATCCGTCATGCAGAGCAGAACAGTGCCCCACGTGTCTGCAATTGTGATAGCGCGTTGATGTGGGGGGGGCGCAGATAAAGCGATTTCGGCTTACAATGTAGCATTTCCAAACAAATAAAGTGCCGCCGTAATTCAATTGGTGCTGGGTATAATGTTTTATTACCCCAGCCGGTGTTTTGCTGCGTCTGTAACACCGAGGTACCCGTGGCAGAACACGGTAAGATGCAGGGAGGGAGGGGAACGAAGATACAGTGCCATCAGATGGGTGGGGGGGTCGGTGCCTCATAGCAGGCACAATGATGCGACAGGCAGGTGGGACCATAGGGCAAGGTTGTTTGTTCACCGCCCTCGAATCGACTGCCGGGCTGGCTCCAACTCGCATGCGGAGTGGATTCAAGGAGCCGCTGGTTTCCTTAGATAGTGGTTTCGGGCCCAGTCTTGATTCCCCAGCCTTTCATCCTTCCGAGACTAATTAAATAAGTTACAACTCATTGTCAATAACCACGGTGCCCATGGTGGCGCTCAAGGGGACTTGTCTGGGGAGGGATGAAGGAGTGCAATACAGGGAGAAATGCAAGGGAGGCTAGAGGTAGTTTGCACAGGTGGTTGGGGAGCGGACGGTCACCTTCATGAAAGGGGGGCTCTCATGGCGTGAGGCAGTAAGGACACACGGGGATGATGCTGGAGATGGAAGGAACAGTGGGTGGTGCACTGGTGGGCACACACAGGCGGCGGAGCGTGCAATAATTTGAGTGTCTGGCATGGCGGCAGCGAAAAGGTTACAGAAGGCTAATTGTGCCCCCCCCTGTTGACGGACAGGGAGCAAGGAAGATTGTCTGGGTGGTGCCTGGGACCTGCCAGTGCTACACCGGGAGGGTGGGGGGGGGGGCGTAATGTTGGGTCGCAGGAGAGGCTAATTTGGCCTGTTGGCTGCACCGTTCGTTGGGGGTACTCGTACGAGGAGACCGGCAGTTAGGTCAGGGTCCGCGATAACGTAGTCAGTTCTCCTCCCTCAATAAATCAAAGGTTGCACACACCCAAAAAATAAAAAATAAATTAAATATGCAGCAAAAAGCAACTGTTAAACCTTACTCTGGGTTATGCATTGGCTCTACTATGAAGTTGCCTTAATGAAGCGCCAAAGTGTTAGACATTCCAAATTATATTTGATATTTGATCAAATATTTTAACTCTAAACATTTTTGCTCTCGTGTCAACCGCCCAATCCCCATGCGTTTTCAAATGCAGCAGGCTGCTAATGCATGTATGACTAATGTGCTGGTTTTGTTCGACTTGCATTTTTTTGGTAAAAGGCACCTCATCGCTATTGTTGATGGGAAAAGAAGCAGCTTCTGGACTCCTTCTCTTGGGAGAAATTGAATGACCACATTTTTCAATTCCGGTTGCTCTTCTCTTTCGTTATTGTGAATCGTCTGTTTTCCAAAGATTCACTGAAGAAATATTGTATGGTGTACTACAATAAGTTTGACTTGTAAAAATGTATTTGGACCTCATATACACTGTGCGTACACTGTCTATATACCATGCATCAGTGAAGAAAGCAAGCAATAATAAAAGCAAAGAGTCCATAAACACTGGTAAAACACTGTTTCTGCTGTTTTTCATGGCGCGAAAATGAGTAACAACTGAAAAGCACTGTTTTTTTAAGGTATTGGAATCACTGGAAAACACTGAAAAAACACCACCAGAATTTACCAAAAATAGAAACTGAAAACAGGAAAGCCTAATTATACTTGAATACAAAGTTTTTGAAGCTGAAGCAGTGAGCCCCAGAGCAATGTCAAACCACATAACCAAAAAGTAGAATGTAAATGTCACAAGCACAGCAGTATCCATAGTTTAGCAAGAAAACATTGTCAATCGATGTACACCAAAATAAAACGGATCTTCACCAAAATGATCCATAGCTTGTGCAGTGAAAAGTTACCCATGGTCCTTGTGACGAGCGTGGTCTTTAACATACTCAAAACCAAATGTGCAGATGACAAGAATCCCACGACGATGATTCCACATTTTGTTCCTCAACGCCCGCAGCAGAGTGTAGTACAGCGCGACTGGCCAACAATGATCACCAAACGTGTGAAAACCACACGTGGTGGGCAAAACGCACCGGACAAGCTGGACGCTATTAGAGACTACGTACCACACGTACTTACAGTGTTCTTCCAGTCTCAGATCACCTCAGGAGCATTGAATTGAGGAAATAGACAACAACCAGAAACCACACTTCAGGCGTGTGTAAACCACACGCGTTGGTACGCAAACGACAGGATCCACCAATATGAGCAGGAGTGGCAGCTGCCAACCCCAAGATGGCGGTACGCTGTAGATGTCGTGCCGGATGGCTCACGGCCAGTAGCGGTCCGTGGTAGGAGTGCCGGCCGGGCGGTGACGTGGGGTGGGGGAGGGCAGGGTGGGGGGTAGTAAACCACGGATTACAGCCGAATACAGGTAAGTAAACATTTAAATAAATAAAATGAATTTCGTTGTGAGCGCTGCATCGCCAAATGCGATGCAGTGGGCGCAACGAAATTAGTTTTATTTATTTAAATGTTTACTTACCTGTATTCGGCCGTAATCCGTGGTTTACTACCCCCACCCTGCCCCTCCCCCGCCCCACGTCACCGCCCGGCCGGCACTCCTACCACGGACCGCTACTGCTCACGGCGCGTTAGTGCATGAAGACGTCTCTCAGCAGCTGGGAGCTGCATGGCAACCATAAGAGGCTCCACACGACACGAAACAAACAGTGAGGCGCGTGTGGATTGCATGTTTCTTGGCCCCTTTAAAAAGAAACTTCTCGCGCAAAAAACGGCCATACTCCCAACCGCTCTAAGTTTAAATTACACAACTGGCTAATATAAACTCACCAAGAAAGTGTGTAGCTTACGTGCTTGAATCCTCCATGCATCTGCTCACCAATTAAACCACCAAAAAAATGCAGTGTCCAAAGTTCACAACACTACACGAGAAAGACGCTGAATTGCAGCAACTGATGGTTAGTGGTAACGTTTGCCTCTGGAAACTGAACAGGATAAACAATCCACTTCTGTGCAGCCACTCTTTTCAACAGATTCCTTTGCACCACAGTGGCAGACACTGGAGCGCTGCTCAAGACAAGTATGAAAATATCTCCCCAAAGTAACAGCGCCGCCTCTGTGCTTAACAACACACCAACATCCCACTGTGTCAGTGAAAAACAAAAATGAACAAAACCACACCACTGCTGTGTGGCCCACTAGACATACTCACGTTGGATCTAATTCCAACTTGCCACAGCTCAAAACCACTCCTCGTAGTTTGTAGAAACATCCCGATCCAGGGCAGTGGCAATGACAATGAAGGAGCACAACCAAAGTAAGCATAAAGATTGCTTAAAAGAACTTGAGCTGTAGATTTCAGTCTTCAACTCTTTTTAGATCTCACAAATCATTGTGGCTGGATCACCCACATGTGGCAGAAGTGTACCTTACACCACCTACTCACAATTCCTTTTTGTAAGACCACTGGAGCATTACCGGGCTGGACAATGATGGTTGGGGCCATCCGTTGACAAGGCCACTGGTGGGGCTGGCAAGCTTGTAGTAGCTCCAAACTTGCTGCATGAAGTAGCTCCAGTTTCTTGTAGTTTCTCCTAGTTTCTGTACCATATGTAGACAGCTTTTCACTCTTAAAGACGCTTGAGTCCAGGTCTAAAACATACTAAAAAACAAAGATTGGGAATCGAAGGCATTGTGCTTCAATGGTTTGAATCTTAGTTCACGGGCAGATCTCAGATGATTAAAATTGAAAACTCTCTCTCAACTCCAAACGCTGTGGATTAAAGCGTCTCTCAAAGCTCTATCCTTGCTCCTACCCTATTCAATCTCTACATGGAACTGCTAGGAGACCTCCTAAAAAAGACCGGGATCCTTTATCACCTCTAAGCTGACAACACCCAACTCTACCTATAGATGTCCTTCGCATATGACATTTCTCTTCTCGCCACCACCCACAACTCCATCCAAGAATGGATGACGTCTCAACTCCTAAAACGAAATCCTTCTAAAACCAAATTCATTCTTATCTCAACCTCAAACTCTTCACCTCCTGTTCAATCATGGATGGATAATCTGAACATTCTTAACAGCAAACCTACCATAGTTGACAGTGCCAAATCCCTAGGTGCTATCCTGGACAAAAGACTTAACCTCCAATAACAAATCAACACCTTAGCCAAGAATGCATGCTTCCAACTGCACCTTCTCTGGGGGATCCAACGTTTCTTCCTGAGCGAGACCTGAAAACTCTTGTTCAATCTTTGGTACTCTCCAAGCTGGACTACTGTAATTCTCTCCTTGCAGGCCTCCCCAAGACCCACCTATCTCCTTTAAAATCCATCTTCCGTTCTGCTTCGTGTTTCGTCTACGGGGCCAAAAGAAACACCCATATCACACCTATGCTGATAACTCTTCGCTGGCCTACTATTGAAGCTAAATCAATATACAGGACTGCTTGTATCACCCATAAAGCCATTCACACTTCCACCCCTCACTACCCACCTAAGAAACTCAAAATATCAGATGGCTCCAGACCCTCACGTAATGCTGAAAATCGACTGCTTGAACCTCCAACTTTCAAAAGGGGAAGGCTTATGGTGCACTCTTTCTCAGGTAATGCTACTACAATTGGGAAATTGCTACCACCAAACCTTCGCACCACGACCTCTTTCAGGATCTTCAAAACAGACCTTAAAACTCTTCTCTTCCAAAGACATTTTTATCAATAACTCTCCTCACCAAGCTCCCCAACAGGCATACTATATCGTGACCCTGGCTGTTACGACACTCACGAGAGCTAGTATGACCTTCCGCCTCAACTCTGTCAATGTGTAATATATGTTTGTGCAAACCCTAATCGCTCTAACTTTTCTTAATATACAGGGGCAGATCTACAAGGAAGTGCCGCAGCACGGCAATGCAAGCCCTTTGGCTACGCCACGCTGCGGCACTTCCGAAGCACAGGAATGCGACATATTTACAATAATATGTCGCATTCCTGTGCTCTCCCCTGCGCTGACGCACAAACTGCAGCCATGCGCCGGCGCAGGCACCCTTGCACCATGGTGCAAGGATGCCTGCGTCATGGGGAGATTGTTTTTGTGCAGGAAGGGGCACCTTCCTCTTTCAATGCGTGCTGTAGAATGCAGCACGCATTGAAAGAGGAAAAAACGAGGAGAAATGAAAACATTTCTCCTCGTTGCGCCTTGCTACGCCTCCTCTGGGGAGGCGTAGCATTGACACGCATTCCCAGGTTTACAATTGCTCGTAAATCTGGAAATGTGTCTCGTTCCATGGGTGTTGCGTGGGAACACCCACACCATGGAACGCCCCTTCCACACAAAGTGCTGCGTGTGAAGGGGCCATATTTACAAGGAGAGGAAAAGTCACGCAGGGTGGCTTTTCCTCTCCTTGTAAATATGGAGAAGTGAAATGCGCCTCCAGTACGTCACAAAAAGTGACGTACTGGTGGCGCAGGGGGGTTGTAAATCTGCCCCGTAATCTTTTGTGAATATGTAATTTGTAAATATGTAACTCTCACCATGAGCAACCGTAGTAGATATACGTATTTGTTATGTAACTTTCTTCGCTCTATTGTAAAGCACTGTGACACCTCTGGCTCTATATGGAGCATGCAGGTGTTTATTACACTTTTCCACTTCTTAGATTTCAATCATTCAGCAGTGTACTACCTGTAATTGTTTGTTGTGCCTATACACTTGTTCGTCTGTGTGCTTGCTGCATACATCAATTTGTTGCATTTGGAGCATGCAGGTGTTTATTACACTTTTCCACTTCTTAGATTTCAATCATTCAGCAGTGTGCTACCTGTAATTGTTTGTTGTGCCTATACACTTGTTCGTCTGTGTACTTGCTGCATACATCAATTTGTTGCATTTCTGTTTGTGCAATATATACTCCTTGTTGTGCTTGACTGCCCGCTGCACAAGGCCACTTTGTGGCTGTTAGTTAGCCTCCTTCAATTCTGCTTTCCCCAGGGGCAAAGTAATTAACTTTGCAACATAAACTACCGTTAACCTCCATGGGCACAGACTGACCTCCCTACCATCATCAAGGTGACTATCTGCCAGAAAAGGGGCGCATATAAACTTCTTATTCTAGATTCTAAGACCATCATCAGCAGCAGACCTCCTTGCTGCCCAGGACTTTAAGTGGGCTGGGTCCTGCCGGGTCCTGCCGGTGCTCAGCACTTGTAGTTATTAAAAGTTGGTATCGAAACGGGTCCCTGCTGGGGTCTGTTTTTATGCCCATGACACACTGGCTACGTCACTGCGTGATGGTGCCTTGGCAGAGCTGTGATTCGGTAACAACATTCAAAAGGGCCCATTGCACAAAGGCACTCTGCTCAGATCAAAGGGACTCAGAAGGATGAAAGGCTGAATTGGGGTCGAACCTAGATAGTTACACAGCGACAACCGCAACTCTACAGCAACATTGTCACAGTATTGCGTGTCCGCTGCAGGTTTGTAAAACTCCCAGGCGCAGATTCTGAACACTGTCACGCAACGCAGCGCAGCCTCCGAAGAGTTGGCAATATGTAATGATAACTGCTTCAGAGAACTGTATTATGTTTATCTGAATAGATAGCATATGAAGCTTTGGGACTGAAATAATTACATTCTTGACGCATTTTAATTTCCAAGAAATGCACTTGATGTGTTTTTAAAATGAAATCTAGGGTCATGCACAGTCGCTTAAGAGCTGGCCGTGTTTCTGGCTCAGTATCAGAAGCCACAAAGGTGGTCATCCTGAAAGAAGGGAAGGATACACTTGAGGTCAAAACCTACAGGCCGATATCGATAATTAATACTGACTGTAAAATATTAGCCAAAATTCTGGCACAAAGATTAGAGAAAGTACTACAAAAACTCATTGCCTCAATTCAAACAGGATTTTGGAAAGGCAGGCTAGCCGCCGACAACATCCGCGTCTTCTGCCACGCCCATGAAAAAGCGCAATCATTGTTCTCACCCACCATGGCGATAGCACTCGACGCAGAAAAAGCCTTTGATAGGGTCTCTTGGATCTTTCTACATAAAACACTGTGCAAATCCAACTAGGCAAGAACTTCATCCGCATGGCGATGGCCCTCTATGCAGCTCCAGTGGCGAATGTCAGGATAAACGGTCAAATATCCAACTCATTCCCCCTAGCCCAAGGCACAAGACACGGTTGTCCCCTCTCTCCCCTCCTGTTCATATTAGCTATCGAACCCCTCTTGTGTTGCTTAAAGGCCAATAACAACATTAGACGTGTTCAATGCCAATCGGACAGGCAATTAGTTGCAACCTACGCTGACGATGTTCTGATCTTTACTGAAGATGCACACAAAGCCATACCACACATTATGAAGGAAATTAACAGCTACTCAAAAGTATCTGCTCCAAAAGGAAATCTTCCCATGAATAGCCACTGCACCCACACAGTTCTGTGCGATTCTGGCCTAAAATGGCAATCTGAGGTTCCAAATACTAAGGAATCTGGTTTGACAAAAACCTACAGGAATCCATCTCGATCAACAAGAGTAAAACGCTCTCCAAAATGAACAACCTACTATTGTCTTGGTCTCCCAAACTCTTTACCTAGTGGGGTAGGGCAGACACTTCAAAAATGATGATAGCGCCACCTGTCAACTTCCTTGCAAGCATGATCCCCATAAAACTATCTGACCACTTCTTCAATACAGTAGACAAAGCTGTCTCAAACTTTTTATGGCAGGGGAAGAGGCACCGATCCCATCCTTAAACTGAGCAAAAATAGTGGTGGACTAAAGATGCCTGATTCCCAGAGATATCAACTTGCCTTCCTAGCTGCACAAGGCAGGGTATAGTGAAGCCACGGACTCTTCACCTCAGTGGCTGCAAATTAAATCACATCTACTCTTTCCTATCCAACTAAAATCCACCCTAAGATACGCAGACTCAGAAAATGACCTGTTTCCGACTCTTATCCCATAATAGCAGGCACAGTAGCAGCCCCCCTACGCATTGACAAAACACTCCCTAAACTGCTCGCTAACTCTACCATAGCTTCTCTATGGTATAGTCATAAATTTAAGCTAGACTGCAGACCACTATTTTGGAAAGAATGGACAGAAAAGGGTATTAACTGCATTGGTAACATGAATCTACACTAAACCCCATCATCTTTGCCGATTTGAGCTTGCGATACAATCTCCCCCAATCGAATTTTTTAACTTTTTAAAACTTAAAAGATCACCCAGGACTCTCTCGAAACCTCACAAGTCAAGACCTACTTGACCGTCTAAGGAAACTCAAAAGAATAGGTCATGCCACATCTCACATCTATAAACTTTTAGAACCTCTAAGACTACACCTCATCAAAAGACTAAAAAAAGAAATGGTCAACCCAAAATCCTGAGAACCTGACCTCATATTTCTCGGAGTCCACCTGGCATAGAATCTGGCAATCACCCTTCCAAGCAAAAATTATACCTTCGATAGCTCAATCTAGATTCTGGTTGATTCACAAACCCTACTGGACGCCATCTACGCTCCACAAACTGGGGATACATCAATCTGACAAATGCTGGTGCTGTGAGGAAGCCACCGGGTCGATTGATCATATGTTCCTTACTTGCAAAATGTTCAAACCACTATTGCCCAAGATACAACAAACCATCCAAAACATTTTTAACATCCACTTCTCCCCAACCCTTCTGACGTCAACGCTCGGTCTTGCTGCACATCATCCCATCATTAACCTATCCCCTCAAGACTCACTTTTACTCGACCTCATGCTAGCCCTTGGCACTGAAATAATTCTGCTGGATTGGAAATCCACTACAGAAACCTCCTACAAGAGATGGTGGAACATTTTATTTGCCACTAGAAGTGCCGACAATATCATGTTCAAGAAAGCTCACAACACCTCTGGCTCACGGGGTCTATGGGGCTCACTCGACCTTTACTACCAAAAAAAGTGGACACCTCATAGCCCTGACATACCAGGGCTAAAACCACAAACAGACATCCTAGATCTTGCAGACCTACGGTCACCAAAACCCCATTGGCACCAATTACAAAACAGGTGACCAAAATCCCGCCTCCCCTCCCTCCTTCCCTTACTCCTGTCCCCTCTTTCTCTCTCCCTCCTCTCTCTCTTCCTCTCTTGCACACCCTGGCATTCCATTCTCCAATCAATTAGGGTATGCCAATGTCTACTCAGTTATTGCACACGGGCCATTCATACTTGCTGCTACCCCCTTTCCTACCTATAGTAGGCCCATAGCCACCACCATTACTATTATTAAAACGACCTGTAAGACCATATGTCATGTAATGTAATGTCGTTCTACAATGAAATTGTATACTGCTGTATACCCTTCCTGGCAGCGTGCAAGCATCTCTCACTATGTATCTGATCATTGCTTTTCTGTTTTTCTATTATATATATTTTGACAATAAAAACTTTTGAACACAAAAAGAACTTTCATATACATCCAATATTTAAGGAATGCACTTTTCTCCTTTTAGGGCTTTTTAAATTGAAATGAATAAGCAATTATATCACATTCAATCATGGACATTTTTACATAACCATCATTTTTATTGTCATTTCTCTTATGTTTTTGTGCAATGGTTTTAACCATACACTTTGATGATACATTTGAATTACACTTGTGTATAAACGCAAAAGCTCTATAATCAGTCTCCCGCCATTCTTGCTCTGCTGCCTCCTTGTGAATTTGTGAATGTGATCAAGGCTGAGGCGTCGACTGCACAAATGCCCCCTCTGCAGTTTCCTGGCAGCATTGTTCCTGACCCAGCCTGTAACACCGCCTGCCTGTCGCCAGCCATGTCTTCTGGAGCCCTGCTGCCAGCATAATGAAGCTGCGTCAGTTCCAGGAATCGCGCCTCGCGGCCTTTCTCCGTTGCCATTGCTACCGGATGTGGACGTGTCAAAAGAATGACTGCGATTGACCCACTAAGAGTCAATGGCTCCAACATCAGCAAATGGCGCCGCCGCAAGACTCCTCTATGTTGTGTGTTGCTTGTGTGTTAATGCTACATTTAGGGCCTTATTGAGAGGCAGGCGTAGTGGCAGTACCTCATGGGAATCTGCACTACCCGACTCCTTGTGGGTCTGTTTTTCAACACCAGTTTTTTTTCGGGTATGGGAGAATGCGACCCCATACAGTGCGGTAATTCCAAATGGCAAAAAATCACGAGGCTGTGACCGCAACAGCAGCCAAGTATCATTTCCTACTTTTTCCAGATATGGAGGGTCAAACAATGTTCACCCATGCAGTAATAATCTTCCCCTTCCCTCCTCTACTCCACCCACCGCTCTGCTTAATTTGTAAAAGGATAAGTGCCGGGGCTCTCGTCGGGAGGGCACGGCAGCTTGCACCTCACATAACCCATGCCAGCTGCCAATGACAGTACATACACAGCTACTAACCTTCACACTCCTACAAGTGTGACAAGTCAGACTATTTATTACAGGCCCCCAAAGCCAGAAGAATGGCTTGTTCATGTAAATTGAACAAATAAACTGCTGTTAATGTGTTCATACCTAAATTAGCATGACAGCGCCACCATGTGGCAGACTGTCATAGCCCCGGTGCTGGCAATAAGGTGCTGGTGCGGAGCACCGGAAAGCACCGGCTCAAATTAAGCACCCACCCTGCCAATGGTCCCATCCAGTGGTCCCCACAAAAATTTGGATGTATGACGATAAATTTACCAGTTACACAGAGAAAGAGAATTGAGAATTCCGGGTGGTATTTCTGACTGGAAAAATTGGATTCACACAGTAATTCCCAATTCCATGGGGTTTAATTTATAATGGCACTGTACTGGGTCAGGATTACCGCACAGTAACAGTAAATGTCAATGTAAGTTTGCAATGTGGTAAATCCACCTCAGTACCGTGCAACTCGTAATGAGGGCCATAGTGTGCGCTGCTATGCTTCTCACTGACCCCCCCCCCCCCGCGCACCTCTGTGCTCAGCTGCAAATGCGGACTCTAGCCCAGTAAAATGGAGGCCCTGTAAACATACTCTATAAGGCGACGTGTGAGCACAATACAATAAAAAAGAAATAACAAAATCATCCTGATGGTTGCTGAGGAGCCCCCAGAGAGTGATTGAATGGTGATTTCAAGACAGCCCTCAGGCTTATGATGCCTATGCAAAACACGAATCTTATGCAGATTTACAAATAGATAAAACTGGATTTGTCTTCATACTTTAGCTTGATTTATGTCTTTGGGTAGTGCAGCCAGTAGCACATAGATATAGCCTGTCAACTTTGCACTTTGTTTCAGTGCTAGGCGCATGGAGACACACACAGCCGGAAGGAGTGATTACGTTTCTGAAAACTGTTGTCTTTCACGACTTCCTGTCATGTTGCATGGTGCCATCGAGGTGAGTTTTTCTTCCTATCACTTTATCATTAGTCTTTATATAAAAATGAATGCTACTTTCTGCCAGACCCAAATATGGGCGAACAACCCCCCGCCCCCCTCCGCCGTATGGAACAGATTAGAACATCGGACAATCCACATACCATACTTAGACTTAGAGGCAACTCTGCAAGGTGACTGTGCTACGTCGATTAACAAACATTTTTTTCCGGAGACAGCATGTAGACGGAATTCTTGCATATTTTTACACAGGAACTCCTGCTGGTGTGGGTGGGCACAGAGCTAGGAAATGCCAGGTGGACAGATGGCACCGGGGCGACGAGTACAGGTGTTGGTGATACATTCCGGAGCAGCTTGCAGGGGCGGGTGACGTAACCACGGATGTTGCCGAAAATAGTGCATTTGCTGTGAAGGCAACATTTATATGAATGGGAGCAGTTGCGTTTTTCGTTTTTAGGTCTGGCTTGAAAATGCATCTGTAGGCTGACCAACTGTTACTAATTCTATAAAATATTCATAGAGTGGGCATTGGCTTCAGCCAGAGCAGTATTTGTATCTTACCTCATGCTATTGGTATCCTTGAGTGCTTGGTTTGAAATGCACGAGGGACTACTTTACATCTCAAAATTACACTGAATCATGACACATTATATTATTTATCTCATAGCTGCATTGTATACAGAAATCATTTATTGCATTGTTTTCACAAATATTTTAGTCAAGACTTGAACACAAGCCAGACATCTTGGTTGTGCCAATGGTTGTTATTCTCGGTAGGTTCAGTTTTAATAGGGTGCAAAACGTGATGCCTAACCAGGAAGCATGCCCCTAGAGCAGTGATCTTCAAACTTTTTAATGCCCCGGCCGCTTCGGTGTAAAAAAAAACAAAAATCATTGCGCCCACCGCCCCGATTATTCTATAATATAGATACTCTTTAAATATGTATAAACATATTCAAATATAGCAGGTATCCATTTTAAATATCAACTCACACTGTGTACAGAGTAGAAAGGTAGGAATTATATAGGTGGATGTGGGGCACTGCTTGTGTCTGAACTTTATTGGCAGGTGACAGGTACATCCATGGGCAGTACCTGTGCCCCCAGCATGGCAAATCTTTACATGCACTGGTTTCAGGACACCTACATCTACCCTATGGATAATCATTTCCAGACAAACTTGAAACTGTGGAAGAGATATATTGACAATATCTTGGTCATCTGGGAGGGTGACCAGGTATCTTTAGAGGCCTTCTCTGTGTGGCTAAATTCTCTGAACATCCATTTGAAGTTTACTTGTGAGTACAGTAAGAAAGAACTTCCATTTCTTGACCTTAACCTGTACCCCAAAAAGGGTAGTATTTATACAGAACTGTATCAAAAACCTATGGGCCACAATTCATTGCTTAGTTACACCAGTTTTCATCCACGGGCTCTTCGGGATAACCTCCCAGTAGGACAGTTCTTACGTTTGAGAAGAAACTGTATTGAAATGGCCAAGTATAAGGAACATGCTAGCAACCTCACTGAGAATTTGCTAGCACGACAGTACCCACAAGACCTTATTTGGAGAGCTTCAAAACGGGCACGGAACAATATTCGTGAAGCTCTACTGGAAACTCATCCTAAACCCAGGTTGGAAAGACTGGTCTGTGTCAGCACGTTCAGCCACTTGACAGAGATAGTCAAGAAAGCGATTATTAAAAACTGGCACATCTTGAATAAGGGCGATAAAAATTGTGAGAAACCTCTCTTTGCCTTAAAACGTAGTAGTAATCTTGGCAACATCCTAGTTCATACAAGACCACGTCGCCCTCACACTTCTGATACCACACGAACACTATGGACAGGGGAGCCTGTCAGGGGCCATTTTCCTTGTGGCACCTGTGTTGCGTGTCATTCCACCCAGTGCACGAAACAGTTAGATCTGGGACTGAAAACCCCATGGGTCTTATCTAGTCATACTAATTGCAACTGAGAGGGGCTAATATATTTGATCAAGTGCCCCTGTGATTCACTGTATGTCGGCATGACCACCCGGAAGGTCAAGACGAGAATTATCGAACATAGGAGTTCTGTAAAATGTAAAACAATAAATACAAAACTCACAAGACACTTCCTGGATGCTGGCCATACTGAAAATGACATTAATTGGGTGGTCCTTGACAAGCCATATTACCGTAGGGAGATGGGCCCACTGGACAAAGTACTATTCTGTAGAGAACAGTGCTGGATGTTTAGATTGGGAAGCCACCACAGCGGTCTTAATGATGACATTCCGTAGTGCGCGTTGTAACACACTTAGAGACATACATGTTAAGTAATGCTTGAGTTGCCACATGGAAGTCAATATGACAGTTTTTATGTGACCTATACAACTATAGTCCTCGACATTATATTGGACTTTACCCTTCTATCTGTTTGGTCTCTATCGTTACGTGTTGTCAGGACACTGCACACATTGTTGTTATCATTCATTACCCCATTATGTACAATGAGAAAGACGTTAAAAGCTGATGACCAAACCCGCTAAACTGCAAGCCTCAGGTATGCATTGCCTTTTTTCCTGGTAGAGGCTCCATAGTGAAAGAAGCCCCGATTACTATATGAACATGCAGCCAGATGGCCATTAGGTCACCTTTATCCTGCATACACGTTTTAATTGTAGCCCGTAATGACAGTGCATGGATTTTTGTTTCAATTTTTAAATTTTATTTCTCAAGACTGATGTGGTTACAGTATGATACATAACTTTTACATTACCCGGCTACATACTGTAATAAGGCGTACGGTGTGAGAGCACCGACGACCGATCCTTCAGCGGGAACTACGATTCCCAAGTACACCTTCTACAATTTCCGGTTAGGGGTTAGAGGTCATAAGAAGTGCCAAAGCCTCGCGTGACTACTCCCGCAAGACATCTCTATTGCGTCTATGACAAACAACATGCAAGGTGAGCGGATGGAATTTTTCATGAATGAGATTTTTCTAATTGAGGATGCGAACACCTCACCGGTTTGAGGGTTTCTCGACTGCAGTTATTACCCTGTCCTTGACGCCTTGACACATACACTGTGGTGGGGGGGAGGCACTACTCCACATAACGTCCAGCCACTTTATCATTAGCAATGCACGTAATGGCTGCCACGATGTAGGGGTTAGCTTGACTTTATGGGCCAATGAGACCTGGCGGGGAGATGGATACAAATTCTGCAAACTTTCCCATGTATACTTTTGCCATGGCCTTGGACCCCGATTTTGTGTAATGAACGATTTTTTGTAATGAACGTGATTTTTTGCAACAAACGTTATTCTTCACTATGAAGAATAATTTCTGTAAGGAACATGATCTTTGTAATGAAAGTGATATGGCCATAATGTGGTGTTTCACTCGACATCACAGGGACTTACGAGGTCTAACACATTGTCGGGAAACAGATTAATATTATGGTATACGTTAGAGATCCACTCTAGTTATTTCCAATGGGGTGGTTCTACCCTGGTACGGAAAGGTCAGCCAGTCGGGGACCATTACTTACCTTGCCTCTCCCGTCTCCTCCTATATATTTCCTCCTATTTCCATACCTGACTATGTCATTACTGAGGTACATGAGGAGTCCTCAAGTATGGGGGCAGTGGCAGACTATGCAAGGCATGAGATGTTTTGCTTTGCATTTTCACCCCTTTATATAATCTGGTTGTATATGCCTATTTAGAGCTCTACGTGCTGAGAGAGTCTGCTGATGGTTGAGTCGGACCTTACCTACATAATTATGGTAAGGCACAGGTAGATGCTCACTGGGAACACCCATTACACGTTTGGTAGTGGTGGTGGTAGACACTGGTGTTTCACGATGATTGTAAAATTCCATTTCATATTTCTTTTAATGTTTTTACAGTGCCATCTGGCCCGCTCAAGAATTTGGTGCTAATAAGTACAGCTGGTTAAGTGTTTGTATCGCCTAATTATACAAAATGTATTTTTGTATTACTTATTTTTGCACACATTATATACAGCAGAGTGACTGACAATCCAGGTCCTGAAGAATGCCTTGAACTTCACAGTCATACACGGCAGAAACATGTTGACCATAATATAGGGTAACATCCATATCCCTATCTCACTATGCTTTTAACTTCTATTCATTAGGGCAGTGGAATACATTTTTTTCGCCCTTAAAGAGATAGTTTTCAAACACTTTTTGCTTTAGCACTCTGCCCCTCACTCTGCCCCTGTAGGTAGTAGTACTTTCTATGCTATAGAAAAACCCTGCTCCTTTCCTACAGGAAAGTCGTAGCCCACACTGTGAACCTTGCGGTCCCAGTGTGCGGAGGGGACCCTATAATGAAGCATGTCACACAAGGTGAGTGAGGGTTCTCGTCCAGACACAAGCAGTGCCCCACACCCACCTATATAATTCCTACCTTTCTACCCTGTACACAGTGTGAGTTGAGATTCTAATTTGGAGTTGTACGTTTCAATTTGGGTAGTGTAAGCTCCTTTGGACCCTTTGTGTGTGATTTATTATCTGTTTAAAATATGCAGTCAAATACATGATTGCCAATATACTATTCTGGTCAGCCAGGTCTTACTAAAGTGTAAAAGTATCATTCAGTGGCCCTCCTTCTTGGACACCAGCTCTCAGTCATCATATGAATGACAAAAGATGTTAGTAATGCCCTGATTACTTACCGGTAATCCTCATTACTCTTAGTCCTACTTGTCCTTGACCCAGTCATAACAAATGAGGTAGTATCCAATCACAGTCGGGAAACGCTTGCTAACCCCACCCATCCTCCTGCTATGGGCTATAAGACACTAGCCAACCCTAAGCACTTCCTGAAATACCAAGCAAACAAAACCCTGATCCGGGAGGGTGGGTGGGAAGTATGACTGGGTCGAGGACGAGTAGGACTAAGAGTAATGAGGATTATAGGTAAGTAATCAAGGCATTACCTCTACGTCACTCGTGCTCAACCCAGTCATAACAAATGAGGGATACCAAAGCAGACACCCAAACAGCAGGACTTTGACATACCGTCAGAAAACAAAAACCACACAGGACATAAGCACACCACAGTGATTAAATGCCACATCCCAGGTACAATCAAACAGGAGCAGGAGACACCATAGCCTGTAACACACCACTCCCAAAACTCAAACGATCAGTGCAAGCACAATCCAAACGGCAATGACTGATAACCGTATGTTCAGACGCCCAAGTACCAGCATGACAGATCACATCCCAGGGTATGCATGCCAAAGAGGCCCACATAGCCGACACTCCCCTAGGGGACCTCGCCAGAACAGTGGCAGGGCACGGCAAGTCAGAGCCCTGAAATGCCAAAGAGAAGGTATCCTTAATCCAATGCCCCAGAGTCACCTTAGAAGCAGCCATCCCACGCCCTGCAAGACCAAAAGTCACAAATAAACCCTCAGAAGAACGAAAAGCAGCAGATCTGTCCACATAAACAGACAAAGCACATTAACATCAAGGGAGTGCAACAACTGCTCCTCAGGAGAAGAAGGAGAAGGCAACATCAGTCCCTTAGAGGTATGAAACTGAGACCGAACCTTAGGGAGAAGGTCAGTATCCAAACGTAAAACCACATCATCCTCCAAGAATCGCAGAAAAGGAGAAGAACATCACAAAGCGCCCCCAATCTCGTGGCTGATGTAACAGCAATCAGGAAAGCCACCTTAAAAGAAAGGAACTCCCACGATGCACGGACACGCTTGCAGACTTCTAACATATGACATGGTCATGCAAGGTCATAGCAAGGTACTGGAAGCGAGTGGTTGAGGAGCTGACTGAAGTACTGGGGTGGAAGGTTCCCCTTACGCCCAAACCTTGATCCTAGGGGTGATGAAAGGCACGGGAGGAACGAGAGCAGACAAGGCCTTCTTGGGTACGGCCACTATGGTGGCTAAAAGGGACATTGCAGCTAAATGGAAAAACTCCCTTCCGCCCACGACCTCCCAATGGCTCAAAGGACTGGACTGGTGTGCTGTGCAAGAGAAGCCGGTGTACGAAGCCCGGGGATGCTCGAATAAACACAAGAAGATAATGGGCAAGTGGCTGGGCCTGTTGGGCTAAAAGGCAAATGGGATGGCCTTTGGTTTGAGATATGGACTGCTTTGTATTATATACTGTAAGTGATGAGTTGCATGGAAATTATGTCATAATTTCATGTGTTGGCTGAGTGCACACCTTGTTAAATCCCAATAAAATTGATATAACATTTTTAAAAAAAAGGAAAGAAACTGCAAATCCACTGTAGACAAAGGTTCAACAGGAGAAGACTAAAGAGCGTGAAGGACCAGAGGGAGATGCCATGCAGGGATAGAAGAAAAATCCGAAATAACCAGGTAACCAAAGGCCCGGCATTCGAGGAAAAGGATACAGAAACCCTGAAAGCTCGAATAGCCGACCACTGACTCTTCAAAGTAGAAAGAGCATAGCCCTTTTGAAATCCATCCAAAGAGAACTGAAGAATAGAGGAAAAGGACACAACGTAGAAAAAAAGACCATGAAGCGAACACCACCAGCTGGACTTTCAACAGAAAAGCCTGAATGAGAGGAAAAGGAGGTAAAGCACACAGCAACAGAGGAGGCTAAGGGATCAATAAGGCTCCCACTTCTGAAATCCTGGAGCAAAGGGTCAGCAGAAGGGCATAGGTCTTGGATGCAAACAAATCCACCTCTGGATAACTGAACCTCTGGCAGACCATACAAAACAACCTGGGTGAGAGACACAGATCCAGCGAGGATGGAAATTCACAGCTCAGAGTAGCCACCACCACATTGACCATACCTCTGATGTGTTGAGCAGAAATGGCCTGGAAATAGAGCTCTGCCCAACTCGCTAACGCTCATGCCACCTGATTCAAGGAACAACTGCAAGGGCTGCCCTGATGGTTCACATATGCCGTAGCAACCATGTAGACGGACTGCACCAGAACAGTGCACTGTGACAGACATGGCTCGAAGAATAGACGGGCCCACTCCACAGCCGACAGCTCCTTCCAGTCAGAGGAACGAAAGGACTCCGACTAGCTCCAATGAGCCTGAATGGACCAAGGACCCACTGTAGCGCCCCAACCTAGAGCACTGGCGTCCGTTGTCAACACAGTCAGAGGAGAAGGATGTAACAACAGGCCCCTGGAGAGATTAGACAAAACCAGCCACCCCTGCAGGCTGTGCACAACATCTGGAGGAACTGGGACCTCCAAGAACAGATCCAGAATTGGGAACCACACAAAACGGTGAAGGTGCCACAGCAACGACGAAGGTGTAACCTGACCCACGAGACTGTGAAAACAGAAGCTGCCATGGGCCCCTGCATCTCCATCCATTTGAGCAAAAGTAGCAGACGTCAAAGATGACAGCAACAGCACCAATCCTTGCAGTCGCTGGAACTTGGACTGCAGCAGGAACACTATACCCAGAACAGAGTCGAAAACAAGCCGGACGAAGGTCTTGCTGGTCGAGCGTTGAACACCGCACTTCTGAAAATTCAGGAGGAAATTCAGTAGGAAACCGAGGTCCACTAGAGTACGTACGGGCAAGCCCGTATGCTGCTGCATTATCTGAACAGATGGGGCCTAGACCAGTCAGTCTTCCAGGTAAGGCTATACTGAGACGCCCTGGAGAGTAAGGAGCAAGTAACGCAGGCTGAACAGTAGTACACAAAACTGCCAATGACGACCCCCTTGTGAGAAACGTAGATATTTCTGTAACCTCAACGCCACTGTCACATGGAAGTAGGCATCCTGGAGATCCAAGGTGGCCATCACAAAACCTGCCTGAATCTATGAAAAATCCTCTTCAGGGTCTCCATCTTGAATGGAACTTTCCAGACATAAAGGTTCAGGGACCTGAAGTTGACCACTCTCCGGAAGCCCCCCCCATAATTTTCGGGACCAGGAACATGACAGAATAAATGCCCTGTCCCCACTCCGGCTTCGGAACTGGAACAATCGCCTTCTCCCGGAGGAGCAATAGAATACCATCCAACAAAGCCATCCACCTGAGAGCATCCCTTGGAGGTGGTGTCACCACCATTCCTGATGACGGGGAAAAGGATACAAACTCGATCCAGTAACCCTCTTCCAGAACACTCAGCACCCATCTGCCTGATGTCGTGCGATGCCAATGTACCAGGAAATGGCGCAGTCCCCCACCAACCTCTGGTATCACACCATCTGGCACCCCTGCAGTGGCATAGTCAGGACTGCCGATTCGGCTTCGCGGGCTCCTGATAGGGTTTCTTCTGAACTTGCCTTGAAAAACCCTTACCCTAGAACCTCTGACCCTTGAAGGCACCTCTCTGCCTATGAGAAGGCTGATAAAAGTTATTAGCAGAGGAGAAGAAAGACAGCTTCTGCTGAGGGTGTCTACTAAAGGGAAAATAATGCTTCCTCTTCTTGAAGACGTTGTGCAACTTCTCCTCAAGTTCCTTATCAAAAAGACACGGGCCAGTAAGCGGCAACCTCAAAGCCATTGACCGCTGAGCAGAATCCATCGTCCATACCTTCAACAACAAGTTGTGCCTGGCCGCAATCAAAGCCCCCACAGGACAACGCCGATGCTCTGACTTAATCAAATGCAATGTCAGAAAGAAACTCAGTCTAGTGTTCCATGGATTCCAACAATTCAGGACAATGCCCGCCCTCCTGCACAGTCGTGAACAAAGATTTGAAGCCCGACATTAATGACTGTGCAACATAGAGTCCACAAATACCATCTCAGGAACCTTCCCCTCCATATCCCTCAAAGGAAAAAGCTTGGACATGAAGCGAGGCATAAGAATACGCTCCGCACCCTTCCACTCATTCAAGAAGACGTCCATCACGAAAGGATGAATTGGCAGGGCTTTAGTAGAAGGTTTCTGAAACTGAGGCAACACCATGTCATTGGAAGGCCCACCACCTCCTCATCAGGAAATCCCAAGTTAGCATGAACATGGGCCAGAATCTCTGGCAACATGTCTTTGGAAATGTACTTCCTTTTATGTTCCAAAGAGCCCAGCAAGGTCCAACGAGAGACGACTCATCAGAAGAATCAGGGCTGGAAATGTCAGAATACAGCCCCTGCCCACCTCCAGAAAGTGAACCAGCCTTTTTCTTTGTCAGGGACGAGAGTGTCCAAAATCAGCTTCTGCAGCCTCTCCTTCTCACCCAACCTCTTCTACTTATGTGGAGGTGCAGACCCAGGACTCACCACAGAGGATGGTGATGACGACACTGGGGAACAATGCCTCCTCTTCCCTGCATGTTTTCCCATGTTGGAGGCTACAGAGAACTTCACATATAACAACAACATCCAGGCAACTAGTATATATCAAGTTTAAAAATGCAGCATAAGAATGCTGCCAAACTCCGCCCAGAACGTGAGGAACGCAGTCATCAGATGTTGCCTGCATGCACACATCCATAGTGCCAATATCAGCAACACTCCCCATCCCCCATACAGCAATACCATTAGGAAATAAACCACATGACACCTTGTTTGTGGAGAAAATTGCTGCAGGTTTATTTGCATAACAAATATGCCAACATGGTGGGTTATCTTGCGGGCGATCCAAGGGCAGGCAACCCCTCCGCCGCCTGCCCGCCTGATGAGCCATTACACCGTGGCCATCGCCAATCGGTGCTTACCAACTTTGGGGGAGGGGCTAACCCCTCCCACTGGTGGACTGCCAGTCCACCCCCTTACTCACGCCCCCGAAGGGGCGGAGCGTTCCAGGCAACCCCTGGTTGCTCAGGCCCACAACCGCCCGTAGGACTAATGGGGAACCGTCGCTCATCCAGGGTCCGACGCGAGGACCTCCCTGGGTACACTTGGCTTTTGCACCCTTGTTGTGCTCCTGCAGAGGGTACCCTTCTGTACCTTACAGCCTCTGGATCGCCCTGTAACTCCTCCTGCAACACAAAATAACACGTTAGAACACAACTCCCACCCCAAACCCTGCACGTACGCCGGGTAAGCGGCAGGGAGGGAAACGGTGTCAAGGGCAGCCACAAAGAGGCCGCCAGGTGGGCGGGGAGAGGCACTTATACTGCATCCCCCGCCCACCCCTACCAGGAAATGACGCGGCATGGACCCCAGGGGTCCCCCAACAACTAGACTGGCTCTTGTGCCCTCATGTGGCACTAAGGCGGCCGGCCTCTAAGAGGGTCCCCTTCGTGGACCACGGGCAGCCAACAGACCACCAGCAACGTTCAGCATACGTGCTGCTGTCACAGATTGCAGCCGTACCGTAAACAAGCAGCCGCTACTGCAAAAACAGGTAAGACCACTGAAAAGCAGCAAAGTCGACGCCGACGATTATGAGCAATACCCCCCCCCCTTCCCTGCAGCACACACGCTGCGGAGGGCAGCCACGTAGACAAGCCGGTCCCCAGGACACGGCCAGAGAAAAGTCCTCCCTCAGCGCCCTTAAAGCCGAGCAGACCGACTGTCGGGAAACAGACCACCAATGCGTGGTCCACACTCCGGGAAGCACGCCACTGATTCGTACTGCCGCCAAGCCAGAGCACAAATCAGGCAGAGATAAACACAACACTGTCCCGGGAGAACAAAGCGAGCCAAGCAGGCAGTTCTCCGTGCAGCATGGGTATACATACGTTCTCTCACAGATAAGGAGTCACAGAAGACTATAAAACGCATCCTGACTCCCAATGCTCCAACAAAGGGCACAGGTGCTCTCAAAGCCCAGCAGAGGGAGAAAGCCTGCGACAAATCACATTGGAGGCAAAAGCCTGGCAGTTACCTCTGCGTCCCCCATATCCTGTCGAAGACAGGAAGTGTTAAGGGTTGGCTATTGTCTTATAGCCCTTAGCAGCAGGGTAGGTGGGGTTGGCAAGCGTTTCCTGATTTGTTTCCTGTCTGTGATTGGATACTACCTCATTTGTTATGACTGAGTCGAGGATAAGTGGGACATAGAGGTAATGGACCATGGGGCGGGGGCGTGGCTAAGGGGCCGATGAGGACGGACGCGTGAGCCAGGAGCTCCGCGCCGACCCCAGTAATTATCCTGTGCTGAGAGCTGCAGAGAACCGCCTGAGGACCAGGGACCGTGCTGGCTGGTCCTGGGAGTTGCGGGTGGCGGTGCTGGCAGAGATCGAACCCTCGCAGGCGGCTGGAGGCCGAGCAACACGAAGAGCCCGGTCCGGGCGCCTCCAAGATGGCGCTGGCAATGGCGGCTCGGAGCCTGTAGGGCTCCCGGAGGTCGGAACAGAGCAGAGCCCCGGAGGTCGAGGGGGCACTGCGGAACTTGAGTGGCTGCACCCGTTCCTCTTTTAGTGCGATCCCCGAAGAATGCGCTGAGCGGGGGCCGGAGGACTGTGGAGACCGCGAGGGCCCGCCTGACTACGGAGGAGCTCGATTGGGCGGCGGATGGCGGCGAGGTGCAGAGGAGGCGGACGAGTGGCCCGGGATAGCCCCTGATGAGCGAAGTCCCGTGGGGGGACTGGAGGGAGCCTCTTCACTTGGAGACCCAGAGAGTTGTCACGGCCGGAGCGCCAAGAACAGAAGGGACCGCCATTTTGGAGGCTCCGGCGGGCAGTGTGACTGGGGCCCGGTGGAGGTGTACCCCCAGTGCTGACTAGTTCGGCTGGCTGTACCTGGCTGTGCCCATTCCAGATGCTGGCGGGATCCCTGAAGAGCAAGTTGAGTGGGGGCTGCTGCGGCGCAATTACAGTGCGAGGCGGCTTGACTGCTGGGGAGCGCAAGCGAGCCGAAGATTGCGGTGGTGAGTGGAGCGGGCGGAAGAGTGACCGAAGTCTGCCCTGGGGAGCGGGGACCAGAGGGGGGCTCAGCAGTGCCTCCTTTCGTCAAGCCCCGGAAGGCTGCCCTAGTCGGAGGACTTGAGAGAGGGCCTGGCTGCCATTTTGGATGTGTAAACGGTCGGAGGATATTGCGCTGGGGGACAAGTGATAGTATACACACAGAGGTGGCTGTGATGGGCCCCCCCAGAGTTGGCATATAAGGGGTGCACATTATTGTTGGCGCGCTCAGGCTGGGCGGAGAGCCGCAAATCCTCTGTCATCGCTGGACTTCTAAGGCTGGGTCAGGGCCACGAGGGGAGTGATATCACCAGACGGGACTCTGGCTGAGAAGGGCTGCCCCCTGACTGCGGTTTTAACAGCTTTGCCTAGCTGGTGAGGAGAGTGGACCGCTGGAGAGGGAGCAACTGCCTTGGGGTGCCCTGTGGACTATCCATGCGCAGGAGGTTCCGCTGACCAGTCAGGAGTGGTTCGAACGCAAGGGGCCGGGAGCCATCTGGAAGGGGTGAAGCGATCTCATAACTACTATACGCTCGTAGGGGGACCCACCAGGAGAGCTATTTGGGACAGGCTTAGCACATCGCGGACTCTCTCTGAGGCTCGGGACTGATTGTGACAGAGTGCAGAACCACCCAGGAAGTCGAGCAGGTGACCGTGAGCACAGCAGGGCATGGGGAAATCACGGGGGAAACAAGGGGGTGCATCCCTGGACCCTGAAGACTCTGCGACGGAACACGGGAAGCAGGAGGCCGCGGAATCGCCGCCTGAGACCCTGATGCAGCAGCAAGTGGACCAAATACTGAAAGCCATCACTGACACAAGGGAAACTCTACAGCAGGACATTGCGCATGTGGCATCAGGCCTGGGTCTCCTTCGAACGGAACATGCTAAACTGTCTGACCGGGTGAAGCAGACAGAAACGACGTTGGAGGTCATGGAGCCAACTCTCAGGGCACTGGAGGCCCAGATGGGGGATGTTACGAATCGATTGCAGGCCCTGGAACGGAGAGCTGAGGACGCTGAAGGCCGAAACCGCAGGAACAACATAAGGGGGGTGGGGTTGCCGGAGGGAGTGGAAGGGGCCAATATGGTGGACTATTTGGAAAACTGGCTGAGAACCGAGGTGGCACCAGAGAGCCTGTCTCCATTCTACACCTTGGAGAGAGCACATAGGGTACCGGCACACCCGCTGGCGCCCGGAAGGCCCCCTAGGCCTGTGGTGGCACGTCTACTTCATTACAAAGACAGGGACCTGTTGTTGCACAAAGCCCGATCATCAGGCCCCCACAAGGTGGGAAATGGCAATGACACTGTTTCCGGATTACACCTTCGAAGTACAACGACGTCGCACTTCATTCTTGGCGGTCAAGAAGGCACTGCGAGATGAAGGACTGCAGTATTCGTTGATGTTCCCCGCGCGCCTGAGAATAATCTTGGACGGTAAAACACACTTTAGTGATTGTCCGGAGGAGGCATGGGCTTGGCTGGAGTCTTATCGAGCGGGGGCGGGAGAAGCAGGGCGCAACACGAGGCCGCCTGCTGAGGAACCGCGCCCTCGTTGATCTCAGCGTGTCAGGTGGCGCCGCCCTGGCACTAGAGGGCCCACGGAGACCCAAACAGAGACAGAGAGGTCAGCGGCGCTGAAGGCCGTGACCGAAATTTCCCAAGAAAGGCTTTCTCAATCGGTGATGGATACGGAATCGGAGAAGGGCTCGGAAGGGACTGACTCGGATGGGACCGAGACGGGAAGTGTTGCTTTGCCGCATGTTACGCCTGGGACAGCAGATGAGCTTGTTGTTGCTTAATGTGATAGGAGAGCGATTAGATATTATTTGAGCGGGGCTACGCTTTATTCGTGCCTTTTTTCACATTGGAATATTTTTGCAATTATTTTACAGGGATGATGGCGGTTGGTAGGCCCTGGGGATGTTAGCCTTTTGTAATGTGGCGGCTCTCACAGAGATGCGGGCCCCCTGAGAATTCGGGGGCCACGCAATTAATGGGGGTATGGCGCCAGACAGTGGCGACACAGTAAGTCGGGTCTTCTTTGCTCTTGGCAGCCTCCCCTGCCTTTTGGGTTTGTGAGTCCTCAGTAGCTACTTGAGGACATAGTTTGGGGTTTTTTGGTTTGGATGGGAACTATAGTTTTAGCGCCTGTTCTGGGGGGAGGGGGTCGGGGAGTTTTGAGGTGGGGATGTTGGGGGGTTTTGGGGTTTCTGTTGGGGAAATTGGGGCCACCGGTGTGTCTAAAGGGAGCGAGCAGCCACGTATGGGACTCCAAATGCAATATGGGGACATTACCTGAAGTAAAATGCATTACATGGAATGTACGGGGGTTACATACAATGCTGAGGCGCCATAGGGTGCACGCTTATTTGGTGCGTAGGGGGACCCAAATTGCGTTCCTCCAGGAAACTCATATTAATCGCGCTGAAGGCTTGGCGTTGCAACGTAGATGGAGAGGGCAACTTTTTTACACAACATACTCAGCTTTTGCCAGGGGGGCGTTGATACGGGTTAGAGCAGGGGTCCCCTTCCAGCCGACACGTTAATTAGTGGACCCAGAAGGGTGATTTGTGGTGGTGGCGGGGCCCCTTAATGGGAAAGATGTGACGTTATGTAGCGTATATGCCCCCAATGTGGACCAGGCGGCCTTTTTTACCCATCTGTCAGGGAGGTTGGCGCCATACTTAACTGGCCCGGTAATTATGGGAGGCGATTTCAATTCTATAACTGACACTGATATGGATAGGTCTCATCCCCTGTTGCCTGAAGCGCCTATACATAGAATTTCCAAAATCAGACGAGACTGGCAGGACAGGTGGGGGCTAATTGACACGTGGCGCGCGCAGCACCCGGGGGAGCGAGATTATTCCTTCTTTTCTGCGCTGCACGAATTGCATGTGCGGCTGGACGCGATATTATGCTCCCCGGATATACATACTACGGTGGGTCACAGTGAATATCTTGCGAGAACACTCTCGGACCATAATCCGTTATTGTTGAGGATTCAATGGGCCCAAGAGAGACCCGCGATCCCGGCCTGGAGGTTGCGACTAGAGGCATTGGAAGACCCGGTCTTCCGCGAAGAGGTCGGGACCGGAATCACGCAATATTTTCTTGAAAATGAGGGTACGGCGTTGACGACGGCAATGGAATGGGATGCTTTTAAAGTGGTGGTAAGGGTATTATGCATCGCTAAAATGGTGGGAGTGCGGAAGACACTATTGCGGGATATAGAAGTGGCAGAGCAACGCTTGCGGACGGCTAAGAGGGCCCGCCCTGAGAACCCGGATGAACAGGGGGAAGTTTCGGACGCTAGAGAGGCGGTGGCTGTACAAATAGAGAGGTTGCGTTGTTTTGACCACAAGAAATATTTGGCGCGTACGCAGAACGAGACAAAGCAAGCACGCTGCTTGCCTGGTTGGCTAACCCGGCCCCCCGAGGCACTCCCATACTAAACTTAACCTCTCCGACGGGGACCCTGGTATATACCCAACAGGGGATTAATGGGCTGTTCTTAGACTATTATAACGAGTTGTACCGGAGCAAATTACGGGTTACTGGGGACGTCGTAGGGGATTTCTTGGTTGACATCGCGCTACCACAATTAGAAAAGACGCAGGCGGACTTGCTTGGACAGGAGATTACGCTAGGGGAAATTAGGAGCGAGGTTCAACATATGGCACGCAATACAACACCAGGTACGGACGGGCTGCCCATTGAGTTTTATTCGGCTTATATTGACTTCTTGGCCCCTAAGTTGTTGGCGGTTTTTAAGGAGGCCAGGGAGGTTGGAGTATTACCGGCCTCCACTCTGGAGGCGGTCATTATTCCACTGCTGAAGCCAGGGAAGGATGCTTCTGATAAGACAGCTTAGCGCCCCTTATCCAAGCTTGCATCCGATTATAAAATTCTGAGTCGGATCCTCGCGACTCGGCTCCTCCCATATATGGTGCAATTATACCAACCCGGAATACAGCCACCAATGTGCGACGATTACTTCGCATATTGGGGGAGGACTACTGTGTAGCTACCTCGGCGGCAGTCCTATCGGTGGATATTGAAAAGGCGTTTGACAGTCTAGAATGGCCATACCTGTTCCACGTTATGAGGACGTTTGGCCTTGGGGATGCTTTTGTGGGATGGACAGAAATTCTCTACAGATCGGCGACGGCTCGGGTTCGGACAGGGACTATGATTTCCTCCTCTTGCCCAGTAGGGCGAGGAACGCGACAGGGGCGCCCGCTTTCTCCTTTGCTATTTGCATTGGCCATTGAGCCATTAGCAGCACATGCCAGATTGGGACGGAATTATCTTGGGCCAGACCTACGCGGGGCTGTGCAGTATATTTCACTCTATGCAGATGATTTACTTATGTTTCTGGCTAATACAGAGGAGGCTCTGGATGGAGCGACGACGCAGCTCCGCGAATTTGGCAGGGTCTCGGGGCTTGGGGTGAATTGGGCGAAGATTTGCCTGTTTCCAGTGACCCCATCGGGTGCTGGCCCCGCCCATGTCAAAGGCATTCGGTGGGAGTCCTGTTGTTTGCCCTATCTCGGAACTAACATTTATCATGCACCTGATGACCTGTTAGAAGGGAACATAGGCAGAGCTGTGCGAGGGCTTAGGGGTAGCTTAACATTTTGGAGTACTTTGCCGCTTTTGGTGGCCGGCCGGGTAGCCCTATTAAAGATGGTGGCGCTTCCCCGGTTGTTGTACTATTTTAGGACACTGCCGATTTGGATACCGGGATCCATTTTTAGACAGCTCCGCTCACCGGTCGGGGGGTTCCTGTGGGGGAACGGAAGACGGCGGGTGGCACTGGGTACGATGATGCGCCCGAGGGCCGATGGGGGACTGGCGATGCCGGACTTCGAGCTCTATTATTTGGCAGCCCAACTGCAGTGGCTTACCCAAGCGGTGGCGTTGGAGTTCAGGGGCCCTGATGGTTTATTTTTTGTTAAATTACTCAGTTACCATGGAACGGGCATGCCTTGATAGTTATAAGGGATGGGCCGACTATTGTATGCTGTAATGGGATAGGGCTAGTGAGAGATAGCCTAAAGATTGTAAGCATATAATCCACGTGATAATGACAACAACAAAAAAAAATAGAGGTAATGGACCATTACAAAGTGGCCTTCTGCCCCTCTGTTTTCTTTTAGTAAAAACAAAGCACTGTTATCATCATGATAATTCTCTTGGACAGTGCCCGGTCCCCTGCACCCCCGGGAACAATTAGGGCCTGCCCAGTTTGAGGACCTCTGCCTTGAGTGTTCATGTTCTGTTGTTAATATAGACCAGGGTTCTCCAAAGCTGGTCCTGGAGGGCCGGATCCATGCCATTTTATCTTAAAATCTGGCATGGATCCGGCCCTCCAGAACCAACTTTGGAGAACTCTGATATAGACCATGACGTGTCCAATAAAGCATAATAATCATATCCACCTGCTATGTGAATAATAACAGCATGAAGAGACAGACAGACACAGAAACACACACACACACTCTCTCTCTCTTACAATATCTGAGGGATGTGTAAGGAGTGTCCCTCTGGTTTCGAATAGCAAGAGGTCCCTCTATAGGGCTGTTATAAAGTACTGGAGTGGGGGGCGCTAGAGGGCCCACGGCAAGATGGCCGCACCCTAGTGAGGCTCTGCCCGGCTGGGCACCTATCCGACCATTATCTACCTTTGAAACCTGACATCCAGAGGTATTTCAGATCGCATCCTGTGTGCAACGCTCTCCTGCCTGCCTCGGAGTGCTTTTTGGATGCCTACGATACCTGCAATCGCCGCAACCCGAGCATACTTGGTCCCGGCCGCGCGGCTGTAAAATGGCGGCGCCCGCGAGGCCCTGAAATCGGCAGCCTTGGCCTGACGAGTGCGCCCCCCGCGGTTGGCGGGGGCTCGCCTGCTACCTGCGGCTCCGGTGTGGAGGACGGTGGACCGCCGGAGATCGCCAGATCGAGTGGGGAAGATCTGCTGAGCCCCTGACGGCGAGCGGGGACCCGCGGCCAGAGGCGACGAGTAGGCCTCTCTGGGACCGGGCTTCCCTGGATGAGCGGCGGACGTGACTGGCGGCGGCCCCTGTGCCCTCGGCGCTGGTGGTGGTGAGTGGGGCGCGGCCCGATACGGGCCTGTTTCTGCGGAGGCGGGTGCGGGCCTGGTGTGGGCCGCGGCCTGTGTGTGGTTGCTGGGGCGCACAGGGGGCCGTAGGCCGCATCTGCCTGGGCTCCATCGCATGTTGCCGCGATTTTGATCGCCTCTGGGGCCCATATCCTGCCTGGTGACCCGGTGGTACCCCACCTTAATTGGCCTGCCTCCTACTGTGGTCGATTGCATCGAACTATCCCCTTGTTTTCTTCTCGTCGCCTGGGGGCCTGACACTGGCTGTGTACCACGCTGCGACTTCTCAGCCTGCTTCCACCTTCGCCTGTACAGTCCTGGCTGCCTGCTATGGGAGCGGGATGTGATCGTTCATGATATCTCACCTTGGCTGGGCTGCTCTCTCCTCTGTGTGCGCTGACCGGCATTTAGCAGTCTACTGGGGATCTCATTGGTCTTCATTAACTTCTGTGGCTGGTGTCCTATATTATACACGTAGACCCCTGGCTGTGCACTACAACTAGAGGAGCTACGCTGATAGCGTTCATCTGGAGTCTGCTGGGGCCTGCCCTTTGTGCACCTGGTCGAGTCTCTAGTCTGGCTGTGGTGGGGTTGACCTGGTCTGGGCATTGCTGCTGGACTATCCTTGTTTTGGTCCCCTTGTGCACCGCTTTTGCTGCACGCCCCTGGAACTGCGGAGGTCCCCCTTTCTCGGCTTCGCTGTGTTTATTGGCGATGCTACTGCAAGGGGCCTATGCCACGTGTCACTTTTGCAAAGGAGGGCCATTGTTCGTATTCCTGTCTATGGTCGAGTCCTCATTCTCTTGACCCTCCTCCTGTGGCGGTGTATAGGCGGGAGCACTTTTTCTCTGGGTGCGAAACTGGACTCACTGGGCTGGTTGCAACACGTGCCCTCTCTACGCGGCTCTCGAGGCCTGCGTGAGGTCTGTTTTGGGGGTGTCGTCTTCATTTTTACTCCCTTTCAAATAGCTTGGCTCAGTTTACAGGCACTATAGGGAGGACTGATAAAACCCAACCTCGCCTCACGTTTGAGGCGCGCAAATCCACCAAGACTCCTCAGAAGGCAGCCTCTGATTCAGAGGCAGACGCCCAGGAGGGGGGGCCCTCCACTTTCAAGACAACACTGTTGGCCATGCAGTGTAGCCTCCAATCTATAGAGGGCACGATGGCGGCTGTAAATTGCAGCTTGAAAAGCAAAACACCCGTATGGGGGAAGTTGAGCAGCGGGTGTCTGCGACGGAGGATGGACTGAGCGATGTTGCTGGGAAAACTCTTAATATGGAGAAAGTTCTCCCTCATTCAGGCCAAGAATGAGGACTTGGAGGCCCGCTCCCGGCGCAATAACATTCGAATTACCGGGCTGCCAGAATCAACGAATGTGGGCAAAATGGAGACGTTTGTTGAAACCTTGATCGAAGATCTTTTTGGTTCTGATCAGCTTTTTCCTTTGTTTATTATTGAGCTCTCTCGCAGCTCGGCCAGTCCCGGGCGCTCCACCCCGCCCCATTATTGCACGGGTGTTGAATTATAGGGACCGAGATGACATTTTGCGCATGGTTAGAGATAAGGGCACTATTGAACATCAGGGCAACCCACTCTCGTTCTTTCCTGATTTTACTGTTGCTGTACAGGCTGCGAGAAGGGAGTTTGGGGCTGTCAAAAATTTTTTACAATCCGAGGGGTTTCCTTATGCCATGTTATATCCTGCCCGCCTGAGGATAGGCCCTGATGGAGTCTCACAAATTTTCACCAATCCCAAGGCGGCTCTGGAACATGCAAAGCATCTAAAGAGGAGGCGACGCGAATCCCGGACACCATCTGATAATGAGGAACAGTAGGACTATGGGGCACGCTTACATAACTTGCCCTGCCACGAAGTTTTTCGGACTGCCATTCTTTAATCTGTGCAATGCTGTGATTCTTATATGCATTCCTTGATTTTCTCCCTTGTGCAGGTGGACACAGTTGAGTCTTCTGATACATGCACGCTTTCTTTGCATTGTAATTTACCTGTTGTATTACTTTTACAAGGCACAGATACAAATTTTTGCTCAGCCACCTCCTACCTGATAGGAGGCCAGTAGCACTCTGACGCCCCCTCATGGGAGTACCCCATCTATGTTTTGCTTTGTTGTTTCCTAGTTAGGGGTGGGTTGGAGAGGGTCGGGATGGCGAGTTGGGTACGCTGAAGTGGGAGGGGGGTTGAGGGGTGGAGGTCGAGGGGGGAATGACCGGCACTTTATGTCTTCTGTTTTGCGATATTCACCTTTTTGTTTTCAGTTGTGAACACATGTTTCTGATATATCCAACTGCCATGTTTCTTCAAAGTATGTTGACTCGATGAGTGGTAAACTGCAGTTCCTAACCTGGAATGTCCGCAGCCTGAATACCCCCAAAAAGATTAGGTCTGTATTTGCTTATTTAGACAGGATGGATGTCCAGATAGCCTTCTTACAGGAAACTCACCTCACGAAATTGTCGGAAACAAATGTGGGTGGTCGGTGGGCGGAAGTACGAGTGGCGTCCTCCTATTCCAGCTATGCTCAGGGGTGATGATTCTGGTCAAACGAGGGGTTCCATTCACGGTCACTCGGACTGAGACAGATGACTTAGGCCGGATAGCGCTTGTACATGGTCAGCTGGGTGGAGCAAGTGTGCTTTTGGTGAATGTGTATGAACCAAATATCGATGATCCGGCTTTCTTTGCGGATGTCTGGCGTCGCTTCTCAGGCTTTCCAGATGTGGAGATACCATGGGGTGGCGACTTTAATGTCTGCCTGGATATTGCTGTTGACCGTATGGGTAGTGAGATGGCACGACCTAAGCAAGCTTCTGAGACTTTACTGGGACTGATGGATGCGGTACGTTTGCATGATGTGTGGCGTTTGCAACATCTTGGGGTGCAGGAGAGCACCTTTGTTTCCTCTGTACATGGACTTGGTCCCGCCTGGATTTCTGGCTTGTCACTGAGGCTGCGTGCACTTGGGCGGTTGGGGTGCGCCATTTGGCTCGGACGCTCTCGGACCACTCCCCTGTGCTCCTAGAGCTGCAGGTTCCGGCATGTGAGAGACCTCCGTTCACGTTCACATGGCGATTGCAGCCATCCTCATTGACTGACTCCGTCTTCAGGCACACAGTTGGGGAGGCCATTCGCAATTTTTTTTAAGGAGAATGAGGGCTCGGTTGACGGGGCCGGTGTCATGTGGGAAGCATTCAAAGTAACTATTAGGGGGATCTGTATGGGGGCGCAGGCAGGTGTTTTGAAGGATCTGAGGCGTAGTATTCACAAACTAGCTGCGGATATTTCCACTTTAGAACGTGCCTATGAGAAGGGCCCTTCACCAGCGACACTATCTGCGATCCGGGAGTTAGTGACCGAACATAACGATACTGTTGATCAAGAGATGGTTCATAGGTCCAGACGCAGTAAGGCTAGATATTATGGTGAGGGGGGCAGGCCCAGCCGCTCCCTCGCGCAGAAGTTGGCTGCTCCACGTAGTCAGGAGTATATCACAGAGATGCTTGATGAGGCGGGGGAGGCTCATTACACCACATTTGAGATTAGTGTGACCATACTTGATTTCTACACTAGACTTTACGAAAATAGGGCCATGGTACAGCCGGGAGATATCCACTCATATTTGGATGATGTCACCCTTGGTTGGCTAGCCTTGGACCATAGGGAATATCTTATTCAACCTTTTGATGTGGAGGACGTAAAGCTTGCTAATATGTCCCTCCCCACATGCAAAGCTGCGGGATTGGACGGGCTCCGTAGTGAGTTTTATAAGACCTTTGTGGATGATTTAGCCCCCAGACTCCTTGAGGTCTATGCGGAGGCGTATGATAATGGGCGTCTCCCGCCCTCTCTGAAGGAAGCCCTCTTAGTAATGCTATTAAAGCCTGATAAGGCATCTAATCGTTGTGACTCCTATAGGCCCCTTTCAATCATCAACATTGACGCTAAGATCTTAGCAAAGATGATTGCTCTCCGGCTACAGCCTCTGATTCCCCTGCTGGTGCTCCCTGACCAGTCAGGTTTTGTGCCTGCCCGGTCTACCACGCATAATCTGCGCACGCTCTTCGCCACCCTCTACTACTTTGACTTCGACTTTCAAGCCGTAGCGGTGTTGCTCGATGTAACAAAAGCATTTGATTCCCTTCATTGGGATTACATGCTCACGGTACTCGCAAGAATGGGCCTCCCCCCATTTTTTCTTCAGTGGTTCAGGGTGCTGTATAACGAGCCTGTTGCCAGAGTTCGCGTCAATGGTTGGGTGTCGTCGGCCTTTCCTATTGGTAGGGGCACGCGGCAGGGTTGCCCCCTGTCACCGATGCTTTTTGCATTGGCACTGGAGCCCCTCGCTTGCAAGTTGCGCCAGCTGCATGCATCGGCTGCATTGCGTTTCAGACAGCGTCCACTCGTAGTCTCGCTCTATGCAGACGACATGCTATTATATGTCCGCAAGCCCGCAACCTATCTTCCGGAATTGCTCCGCGAGTATGTTAAATTCGAAGGCTTCTCCGGCTTAGGGATCAATTGGGCTAAGTCGACGGTGTTTCCATTGATGGCTGGTACTCGCGAGGTTGAATTGGACTTCCCCCAGTCCTGGACCCGGGACCCGGTGAAATACTTGGGGGTTTGGTTGCACAGGGACCCTGAGCAGGTAATCTCCATGAACTATGGTCGCACTATCACACAGATTACGGATAAGGCTGAGCATTGGGCCCGGCTGCCCCTTTCACTTGCAGATCGCATTGCGGTGACAAAAATTTCTATTTTACCCAAATTATTATATTTGTTTGTAAACATTCCTATTCGCCTGAATATCGCTACCTTTAAGGTGCTGCAATCGGCCCTATTGTCGTTTGTCTGGGGGGGCAAGAAGCCTAGCTGTAGCTGGGATACTCTGGTACAACCATTTGATCGTGGCGGCTTCGAGGCACCTGACATGCGTCTCTACTATTTGTGCGCTCAGGCGCAATATGCGCATTATTGTTTTTTTCCGCAATGGTTTCTACCCCATGTGGCGATCGAGGCGGATGCAATACTCCCACGGCCGCTTGTGGCGGCAGCACTTTCGGGTGGTGGTGGGGGCCCCAGGACAGAAATTAACCCTGTGCAGTGCACTGCCTGGGCCTGGCAGGCCCTTGCTAGACGGGCACAGCTGGATTATCTTTATGCTCCAAAGTTACCAATAGCGGCGCATCCAGATATCTCGGCGGCACAGGAGCGCTCCGCTTTACGCGTGCTGCAGGCAGTCGGGGTTACGCGGATGGGTGACCTGTACAAACCGGGCCGGTTCCGCTCGCTGCCAGACGTACAGGCGGGCCGGACTCACGGTTCGATGCTGTGCTTCACATATGGGAGGGTGCGACAAGCGGTCAGAGCTATTTACCCCAATTATCCGGCTGAGCCTCAGTCATTGCGAGCACTGCAGGTGGTGCTGGCTGGAGAGGAGCGTAAGGGTCTGATTACTAAATTGTATGCTGCGTCCCTACGTGAGAGGGAGCCGGAGGAACATCCTTCATACCTTAAATGGAAGGCAGCGTTGGGATACACATTGTCCCCTGATCATTGGAAATTATGTTGTACACTAACTGGGCGCCTCACGGCTAACTGTAATCTTCGTATCATTCATTTAAAATTTTTACACCAGCTATACTACACTCCAATGCAATTGCGGAGATTTGGACTGCGAGATACAGCTTGTTGTGTGGTGTGGACAAACTGATGCTGATTTTTTTACACTTATCATGGCAGTGTGCAGGCCTTTTGGTCCAGGGTTGCGAGTGTGCTGACGGATGTTGTGTTGGAACGGGTGCGATGTGTACCGGAGGTATGCCTGCTGGGTAACGTGAAGTCCTTGAAACCTTGTAACCAGAGTCTGGTTGCTGTGGCGACATTATTGGCCAAGCGAGCTGTAGCACAATGTTGGGGCGCAAAGGGTTCACCCACTGTTCGGAAATGGGTCAGAGATTTAACTTACTGCAGGGAGCAGTTGGAGGCCTTTGCGGAGGATCTGCCTGAGCCATCTCGGCCCAAAGATTTCTGGGCCCCACTGACGATGTATCTACTGAGTCATCCTGATTTGTGAGGTGTCATACATTCTTTTCTGTGCCTTATTGGGACTTAACACAAATACATAATTCCAATTGCATTATCTTCCGTGTGTGTCTATAGTATTCAAGATCTGTTACGTGTATGGTGTCACATCTTATACAATGCCGGGGGGAGAGTGGGGCAGGGGGGGTTCGTTGGCTCTTCAGGAGATGATTGTTCTATGTTCGTATTACATATTACTGTTGCAATTTTCAGAACTAAAAAATGCTTGTATTGATCCTTGCGATGCGATGCTGCTGGCTCTCCTGTGGAGCTTATGTATTGTACTTACAAGCTTTTCAATAAACAAATATAAAAAAAATAATAATAAAGTACTGGAGTAAGGTGCATGCTTGAAAATCTGATACTGGTGAATTCAGGCAGAAGGTTCTAGAAGATAAAATGACCTGAACCTAGTTGCAGTGCAGGGTGCTTTGGGTGAAAAACGGTCTTGATGTATAGATCTTTGGTTGTGAGTGGGAGCGTGAAAGGTAGTCCGGGGAAATGCAATGGGTAGCCTTAAATGCTAGGGTGGCTATCTTAGCAGAGAGCCACCCAGCCGGGTGGTGATAGGCTGAAGATGGAAAGTACGATGGGTGTTTCTAATGGTAGAGTTTAAAACTTTATTCAATGGGAGAAAGACTACTGAAGCAAGCTTATTGGTACACTGTTGCATTAGTTAAGGGCAGCAAAATAAACGTGAGTTGATTGGAATGACCGGTGGAGGGGAGACAAGGTTGAAAGTGAGATAGAGATTTGAGTGTAATGGACATGTGATATGAGAAGCTACAGATGACATTATGTCACATGGGAGGAAGAGTAGAGAGAACAAAGGAGAGGACCAGAACTAAGCCTTGAGAGACACAATAGCTTGGAGTCCTATGTCACAGAGAAAGGATGGTGAGAGAAGTAGGAGGTAGCGTGTCAGAATGCACCTTCTTAGGTGGAGTAGATTTGGAGAAAGGGAACACATCAAGGATGTGGAGGTGCGCATATGTGGAGCACAGAGCTGTTGACTGCCAGCGGAAATTATTTGTTCATGTGGTGTTACGGTGGTATTTGGGAAGCAGGGTTAGGCGGGAACTGTGCAGTGCATATGTTTTAGTAGGTTATTTGATTGTGAATAACGCAGTGGTGATGCTGGCATCTGTACAAGACTGCTACACAGTCTAACTGAGGAATTTGTTGCGGGGAAGGCATGCCTAGTGACTGGTATGGTTGCGAATAGTCTGACCGGGGGTTATTCTAGATGAGCTTAGTCACCGAGGGTGTTGGCCCACAATGGAATGGTCTGGGGGATGAATTCGGATGGTCCTCATTGGATTTGACTGCCTAGCGATTGTCTCGGTGGCGAGCCATTTGAATGGGAATTGTATCGATTTTGTTGGGTTGTTCGGGGTCTGAGAGGTTAGGATGGGGGAAAGCCCCGGCTCATGAGCAGTCTAAGTGGGTGAAAGTTATGGGTAAAGAGTAGTTGAGGGGAATAAACTGTGCGGAGAGAGTATGGGGTTGAAAATAGTGTGGGCGATGATGGTCTGCTACGTGAATGACCAGATTGGGACTGATCACATGGGTTGGTCTGACCTAGGAATGAGTTTAGCAGACAATGGTCTGATTGGGTATTTTAAGTTGCTTTACTGCTGTGGAACTGTATTTCCATATGTGGCTCAGAGGTCCAATGTGCTGAAGCGGTCAGTGCTAATAAATATACAGATAGTCACAAATAAACACTGCCATCTGGATTGTGTGTTATTTGCTGGGATCAGGGTAACATTTCAAGGTAGTATATCCTTTACTAATGCTGGACGTGCTGAAGATCCAGAGGTGCGGCTCTCGAACCTTGGCAATTAAAGTCGTTCTCTGCTGGGTGTTTCCTTACTTCTCACACCCCCTTACTGGAGATTCTTAGTCATGATCCCAGGGCGCGAACTGGAAGATATCAATTAAATGCAAATGTTATCTACTATCGTCTTTGTTTGTACTGAACAGCATGGTCAGGATCTTTACTACTCACAAAGCGATGTTCGATTGATTATCAGGCATGCTTTGTGGTGTACTAGGATACCCGAAAGGGGTATGAAAAATTACAATTTTCCCATCCAATTTTCTGAAGATGACAAACTATGTGAAGTTGCACAAGCTGCCCTTAGAAAAATAAAGCAATTTGTTTGGAAGAACGTTCTGCTACTAAAAGTGGGTTTATGCTCTATTTTAGCCCCCAAAAAACTCATTTTACAGGATTGTTTCAAGCAATTTTTATTCAATACATCACCACCTTTGCTGAACTTCACAAAGGTTTTACTTCTTTAAAAAACTTTACAAAGGTAGTAGGGGAAAAACTTCACATTTTCACATGTCCCAAGTATACATTCACCTTCCACAAGAGGTAATTTGATTTTGGTAGAAATCATGACCGTTATTAAGGCAAATGCTGACAAATTCAGGTTCTGCGCACTGCATGGTGTATCCTGAATAGCCGGGGCCATAGATGGTCACATGGTTGGTATCATGAGTGCTTCATGGTGTGAGAAGGCCAAGAGATGGCCGGGCCCACAGAAGGGAACATGGCGAGAGAAGGTGAAAAGAGAGTAGAGTCCTGGCTGGTGTGTTTCAGGTATAGACACAGGGGCTCAAGGGACTAAGGGGACTTACCTGCATGGCAGAGGGCAAAAATTAGAGTGATGGCAAGGAAGGAAAGGCACAATGGGAAACAGCTATTACATCGCATACGTAACAACGCATGCGATTACAACGCTGATCGTTACAACGACTGCGTTGTTACATCGCAGTACCATGTGTAAAATATGTTTATTGATTTCCATCATATATCAATCAAAAGCAATTCAAACATGAGCTTCCGCTCGCAAATAACTTCCCCAATACACATGTCTTCCTATACGGGCTCTCCGTTAATCCACGGATACAATTGGGAGTGCTCAATACCATACTGGAGAACAGTTCGGTGTTCCAATAACAAGGCCCACTTTCGCATTTCTATAGCAAGGCACAACGTGATAAAGGGCAATAACAAGTATTATATCCAGAAGCTCTGGAACATAGGAAAGAAAATGAGCACGAAATCATACACCCTATAACACGCAACAATCCCTCCTCCCTCCCACCAACCCCCTCCCACAACTCCCCCGGCATGACATGATAACTTGAGACATAACAGGGCATTCAGCTCAGTGTCCACAGCACAATAATCCTGCAACTGAATGGTACACAGCAAACTTTCATAACGTAGGACAGTTAGTAGGCTAATAGAGGTATCCCCCATTCTTCAACACCGTTCTAAACAGTTAGTGAGGAGGGCAGGTCGTGCGAGTCACTAGGCAAAGAGTCCACATCAGTATCGGAGTCTGTGGGTTTTAGCAGCTCCGTTAAGGCTCCCCAGGCACGGGCAGAGTCCATTGCTTTGTCGCCATGAGCTCGACCAGCCGCTTGCAGTCGGAGAACCGTCTCGCACTCTGCCCACCGAATAAATTCAGCCTTCCACCTCTGCAATCTCGGCCCCCGCTGAGCCTTCCAATGAGCCGTAATTTCCCTTTTGGCCAGGACCAGCCCCAGGTCTATAAATTTACTAGTTATTTTTGTCTTAGAAGTATGGGGGAACCAATGTAATAAACATGGACCTATACCAAATTCAATATCCCTCTCCGTAACATCACAGAGTATTGTCAACACTTCCCGCCAATAAAGCCCAATCCGGGGGCTGTCCCACAACATATGGCGGAAATCCGCTCCCTCTCCGTTGCAGCGGGGGCAGGGTGCTGTGAGCGTTTTAAAATATTGTTTAATTTTGACTGGGGTGAGATAAGCTCTATGCAAAATAAAAAATTGAATCTGTTGAAATCGGGCGTTCCTGGAACATTTCCATGGGCGCTCAAGCAATTCAGTCCAGACTTTGTCAGGAATTTCCCCTTCCATGTCCTCCTCCCATTTTTGCTTCAACCCCAGAAGGGGGCAACTTTTCATAGGTCTTCCGACGATATAAACAAGTAACAGCTTTAATGGTACCAGCCGCCAGCACCACGTACTGGCAAGCCATTGATGTCTTAGGTTCAGACAGCCCCCTTTCCATCGCCGCTGAATAGCCGACACCAAGGCCGCATGCAGCAGATAATCTCCACGAGGGAGATCAAAGCGCTCACGAATGGCCTCAAAAGGCATCAGAACGTTATCTTCGTACAAATCTCCCACCGCTGTCAATCCCAAAGCACACCACCCCGTTAGCGTCGACCAGTTGCCCCCATGAGGCAATTGCTGGCACATCAACAACGGGATCGCTGGAGCGTACGGGCAGTCGATCCGCGCCCTTTGTTGGCTCCTATTCCAACACAACCGAAAAGTCTGCACGTCCCCAGGGAGATCCTTAAGGCGAAGCGGCTGTTGTAAAATAATCCTAGATAGCAAGTAGGCAGGAATCCGTCCCCCGCAGCATCTCCCACTTCCCGGAACTCCCGAGCCACCGCTTGAGTAAGCCATTGCAGCTGGGCCGCCAAGTAATAAGACTCGAAGTCCGGGACTGCTAAACCTCCCTCCCCCCGTGGACGTAGCAGAGTGTGCAAAGCTACACGTCACCTGCCAGAAAGCCAGAGAAACCCCGTTACCATCTGTTGAAGCCTCTTAAAAATCGACGCAGGGAGCCAAACAGGAAGCGTCCGAAAATAATATAGCAGCCTGGGGAGTGCCACCATCTTGAGGAGCGCCACCCGCCCTATCAGGGACAGCGGCAATGTCTGCCAAAAGTCCATACTGCCCTGGAGACCCCGTATAGCCCTGCTAATATTACCCTCCACCAGATCCTTCTGCTCATGGTAGATACGTGTCCCCAGATACGTTATACAGGTATACTCCCATTTTACAGCCTCCGTAGACCGAGGACCCTCACCTGTCTTGGAGGTGGGGAACAGGCACGATTTTGTCCAGTTCACTCCCAGACCTGCCATTTCTTCAATATGTTGAAGCAGGCGCTTCGCTCCCAGCAAAGCCTCCTGGGTGTCGGCTAGGAACAGTAGGAGGTCGTCTGCGTAAAGCGCAATATAATGGGTATTGTCATGCACCTGGAGCCCCCTGAACCACTTCCCAGTTCGGGCCTGGGCCGCCAGTGGCTCTATGGCCAATGCAAATAATAGCGGGGATAGAGGACACCCTTGACGAGTCCCTCTACGCACCGCACAGGGAGCCGATATCAGACCGCCAGACTTAGTTCTAGCCGTGGAGTCCCTATATAGCAAAGCCGTCCAGGTCACAAACCTCTCCCCCAATCCAAAGGCACGCAGTACCTGAAATAAATAAGGCCACTCCAGGCTGTCAAAGGCCTTTTCGATATCAACCGAGAATATGGCAGCAGTATGTGACGAGTACGTATCGGCCTCCAAAACACGGAGCAGGCGACGAACGTTGCCCGCTGTATTCCGTTTAGGTATAAACCCCGCCTGATCCACATGTACTAGGCGGGTCATATACGGCAGGAGGCGAGTGGCTAGTATCCGACTTAAGATCTTATAGTCGGTGGTAAGCATGGAGAGTGGACGGTAGGCGGTCCTGTCCGAGGGGGGCCTCCCAGGCTTCAACAGAGGTATGATAAGCGCCTCACGCGTCGTGGCAGGAAGCCGGCCCACCCTCCTAGAATCATTATAGAGGGCCACTAACCTAGGGGCCAACAGATCAACATAAGATGCATAAAATTCGATCGGCAAACCATCCACCCCTGGAGTCTTCTTCCACGCCATATGTTTGAACGCACCTCGTACCTCCCCCAATGTGATGTCTTGACCCAACAGATCGGCTTCCGCTCTGGCAAGGGCCGGTAAATCCACCTCTGCTAAAAACCCCTCTAGACGATCCTCGTCCAAGGAGACTTTACTGCAATAAAGTGCCTCATAATAGTCAGAGAAAAGGCGATTAATGCCCTGCTGAGTGTAGCATGCATTCCCCACTGGATCGCAGAGAGCCAAAATAGGGACCGCCTGCCTCGCGGGGTTCGCTAGCCACGCCAGCAACGCGCCCGACTTGTCGCTCTCAGCGTGGGACGCACCATATACTTCTTAAAATCATAACATCGCAGCCTCTCAACCCCCACTGCCACTGCCTCCCGGGCCGCTAACAGCTCCTCCTGCCTAGCTGGATGTTCTGGGCGATCACGCTCCAAGTCTCGCAAGCGCTGGTCCGCGGTGTCCATCTCCTGGAGGAGAACTTTTCGTACCCCAACCATATTAGCAATACAGAGTCCCCTCACCACCACTTTAAAAGCGTCCCACTCCACTGCCATTGAGGACGCCGTACCTGCATTCTCCTGAAAATACTGGGTCAACCCAGTTCCTATTGAATCCTGGAAGACCGGGTCCTCCAGTAGCTCCGGATTTAATCGCCATGTCGGGATCGCTGGGCGCGGTGGGACCCAACGAAGTCTCAGCAACAGGGGATTATGATCCGAGAGTGTTCTGGTCAGGTATTCACTGTGCTGGATCGCCGTGTGTACGTCAGGGGAACAAAGTATCGCATCTAATCTAACGTGCAACTCATGGAGCGCTGAGAAGAAGGAGTAGTCTCGCTCATGTGGGTGGTGCTCCCTCCATGTATCCAACAACCCCCAATTCGACTGCCATGCACTGCGAGCCCTGGCGATCTTATTAATTGGTGCTACAGGAAGAGGGGGGTGAGACCTGTCAAGGGCGACATCCGTAATGGAATTGAAGTCACCTCCCAGCATCACTGTACCAGACAAGTAGGACGCCAGCGTCCCCGACAATAAAGTAAAAAAGGCCTGTTGTTCAGTATTAGGGGCATAGATACTGCCCAGCGTGATGTCCCTCCCATCGAGTCTACCCTGTACCAGTACATAACGCCCTTCCGGATCTACAATGTGCTGCACAGGTTGAAAGGGGACCCCAGCTCTGACCCACACCAAGACTCCTCGGGCAAAGGCAGAATACGAGGTATGAAAAACCTGACCTCTCCATCTGCGCTGCAGTGCAAGACCCTCTGAGCCCGTGATATGCGTTTCCTGGAGGAAAGCTACTTGAACCCCCTCCGCACCAGATATGTATGGATCTTATGCCGACGGCTCATGGTATGCAAGCCCCTAACGTTCCACGATATGCACTTTAAATCATTCAGTGACCCCATGGTATATGGTATGTCCAGTGCCCCATTAATAAAGTACAAGCGTCATGCCAGAGCCCCTGATGAACATTCCCAAACTCCCCTCCCAAGGACAGTTACCTTAAAACTAGTTCCCATCCAAACAATAAAAAATAGCTACTAAGCAAAGTCCCCTGACTACTTCAGAGGCAAGGGTGGACGCAGCTGCCCCAGGACGAGCTCTGCAAACAAACAGAAGGCACCAGCCGCATATAAACATAAAACCTTCTCAAGGACTGCGCACCTAGCGCACAAGCAATTCCTGTCAGAGAATTACAAGAATTTCCCAACCTCCCCACAGTAGAGTCATATTATATCATCCGCACTCTGGGGCGTTACCACTGGGAGCCTCGCACTACTAGTAGTGGAAGTGTCTGAGTCATTATCTGCAGAGTCCCAGGTAGAGCCTGCCTCATCCTCCGGCGGGGGCGGACCGGCGGAACCCGACACCGATTCCACCGCCCGTAGAGCGGCGGCCCGCTCCAATACAGCCTGCGTCGTGGAGGGTTTCATCCGGACTCTCCGCCGCAGCCGCCGAGACCCACGCACTCCAGTCAATCCGCCTCGGGGTGCAGATCCCCCATGCCTGGCCGTGGCTGTCAGTCCACCCTTATACTCCTCCAACCAGTCCCAGGCCTCCGCCGAGGAGTCAAAAAAATGGGAGGTATTGTCAACAACAATTCGTAGCCGTGCCGGAAACAAGAGGGAGTACTGCAAGCCCTCCTCCCTCAACGCTTTTTTGACCTCCAGGTAAGAAGCTCGCTTTCGCTGGACCTCCAGGGTGTAATCCGGGAACAGTGTGACTCTGCTATTATCCACTGTGAAGGGCCCCGCCGTTCTCGCTCTTTGAAGTAATAGATCCCGGTCACGATAATGTAGCAGGCGAGCGACCACTGGCCTCGGTGGTCTGCCCGGCCCGAATGGCCTAGCCGGGACCCTATGAGCTCGCTCCAAAGTGTAAAAGACAGATAGGCCCTCCGGGGCCACCACAGTCTTAAGCCAGGTCTCTAAGTACGCCACCATGTCGGTCCCCTCCACTCCTTCCGGCAGCCTGACGTTGTTCCTCCGGTTTCTGCCCTCCGCATCTTCGGCTCTGCGTTCCAGGAAGTTCACTCTATCCGTAAGAGCATGCAGCTGTTGGGCCGTGTCCTTATGGGCTGAGAGCAATTCCGCTATGCTGGTTTCAGTGTCCTTGACCCTCCCCGCCAGCTTCTTGTGTTCATCTCGGAGGAGTCCTAGCCCAACCGCCACTGTGCTAATGTCCTGGTGGAGGGTGGCTTTAGTGTCTGTTATGGCTGCTAGAATTTCTTTGAGCTGCTGTTGGATAGGGTCCCCAGGGGTCATCTGCGACAGGTCAGGTGCTCCATCCTCAGGGTTCCTGCCCTGTACCAGCGGCCTTGGCTTTGGGCTTACCCATGACGGTAAACCAGTCCCCCACCAAAGGCGCCCCTGGTCTTCAGGCCGAGAGTCCCTGGACTGGAAAGGCCCTGCCACTCCCCGCGCCGTTCACCACTCAACGCCGGCTAGGAGGTCCCAAAAACAGGCCCCACAGGCTCCCTCAGGGCACCGCAACCAGTATACCGGAACCTCTGATCTCAGGGGAGGCAGTTTCGCACTGTCCGCAGTCCACCAGCCAGGCCTCACAGGACTCCGTTCCGCACCCAGTCCCAGAGAAGTGTAGCAGCACAGGAAGCGTTCAATCAGGGCGACCTCAGTTCCAGCACCCCCAGATCCCCAGGAGCCGCCGCCAGGGAGAAACACACACCACTCTTCGAAGGCTTCACCGCCAACTCCGGGTACCAGCGGCAACCATCCAGAGCCCAGCAAGATCCAAAATGACGGTAGACCCACGTGGGCCCTAGCAGACACTGCCCCTCAGTCTCCAGCCAAACCTCGGTAGGACCTGCTAGCACTCACCACAGCTCCAGCCAGCTAGCCCGCAATATGGGCCATCCGGGTCACCAGGTGCGTCACGCCGCCCCCTTGGCAAGAACCTCACTGGGCCGATGGTCCCAGCGCTCCACTCTAATTCAGCCACCTTCACTGGGCAAGCGTTAGTACTCTGCAAGGATTCAGAGTGGTCGCTGGGTGGATCCGCCGCCCTTCCGCTGCTCACGCCGTCCCAGCGTCTCGGCCGCAGCACCTCGGGCGCATCAATCAGCCCGCGACCGGGGAGTCACGCAGTCGCGCTGCCGTCCGCGCGCGCGCTCCACAGGATATCGCAGCCAGAGCCCCTCGCGCCCGGGCAACCAGGGACAGCCGCCGCCTTGCCCACACCGCAGCGTCCGCAGCGAGGATCGCCTGAGCGCCGCCGGTGACCACCGTCTAACGTTCGCGGGCAGTCAGGTGTGGCACCGCAGCCTCGGTCAGCGTTTATTTCAGGATTTCTGTGCGGCTGGTGCGGAGCTCCTCGCTCACACGTCCGCCATTGATCCCAGGCAAGCCACGCCTCTACATCGCAGTACCATTACAACGCAAGTCGTTACAACGACTTGCTGTAGGGGGCGCTCTAAGCTAAGGAATAGTATAATTTACTATTCCAGCACCTTCCCTACTGTTGCACACACTGGAGTTGGAATAGTAAATGATACTATTCCAATTACTATTCCAACATCCAGCGCCCCCTACAGCAAGTCGTTGTAACGACACGTGTTGTAATGGTACTGCGATGTAACAACGTGGTCGTTGTAACGACCGCATTGTAATCGCATGCGATGTAGAGGTATATATTCAGGCACAATATATAGCAACAAACCCGTAACACAACAAATACTGCAGAAAGCCCCAGTGACATAAAGGAGTACAGCAAATGTTGTTCACTGTTGTATGACGGAACTATGCATGCGATTATATCGCATTACTTAACAACGCAGTCTTCACTACGACCTTGTCGTTACCACGCATGCCTTTACCATGCATGCCTTTACAACAAATTTTGTTGTAAAGGCATGATTGGTAAAGGCATATGTGTGGTAAAGATTACACCCCAGCCCCCCGCCCTGACTCCTAAAACCCGGTCCCCAGCCGTGCAAACGACCCAGCCCCAGCCCTAGCCCTAAAAACTACCCTGACCCCCCTTCCTAAGCCTTAAAAACTATCCCAACCCCAGCCCTCCACCCTGAGCTCTAAAACTGGCCATCAGCCCTAAAAACTGCCCCACCCCCTCACCCTGAGTCCTAAAACCAGGCCCACAGCCCAAAAAACGACCCCGACCCCAGCCCGAAAAACACCCCAGCCTCCTGCCCTGAGCCCTAAAACTGACACCCAGCCCTAAAAACGACCTCAACCCCCCCCCCTGCTCTGAGCCCTAAAAGCCGGAACCCAGCCATAAAAACCACCCCGACCCCAGCCAATCTGGAGTGCTGACTGCCTTTACCATGCCTATGCATGGTGAAGCCATATGCGTAGTAAAGGCAAGTGTGCTAACACTTGCGCGGTAATGCAACACGTGGTTCCCTCCACGTTGTAAATGTTGTTTCCCATTGTTCACAAAGCCAGTAGTCATGAAGATCAAGGCACGCATTCCACCTTGTACGGCCAGCCAGTGAGTCACGCTGCGCTCCCCAAAAACACCTAGAGATAAGTCTTGAGGACCAGGTGATCATTCACAGTAAGCTGATTGTGGACACAGAATATAGCAATTATTGCACTGTAAACCCCGCAAACACGCCAGGATACAGCAAGCCTGGCAAAGAGAGGAGACCAGAACAAGCATTGTACTTTTATCCTTATAGACAATACAGAGGGCGGTGTATGCAAAACTAGCGGAAAACAAGAAATTCAGGGTGGGATACCAAATGTTTTGCTCCCTGAAGGTAAAGAACAGGCTTTCAAGAAGAGCTTTTTTGGCCGCGTCAAGTGCTCCGCAAGATGGCTGCTTGATGGAGAGTTGATGGAAGAGTTCTGCATACTAGGAGCCATACTGTGGTGAATTTCCCCATGGAATGTCAAAGTTGGGCTCGAAGCTCTATTGAATATTTTAATGCAAAGTGTTGCGAGGGTCACAAGGTGGGGTGGAAACTCCATGACTTTGAGGCAAAAGTCACAAGGTTGGTGGCTAGTCCCGGAGTGGGAGGTGGTGAGTGGGAGGCAGCGGTCATATGGTTGAGTGAAAAGTTCGTAAGTGGGGAGGTAAAGGGATGGGGGGAAAGGTCGGATGATGAGCAATACACACTAATCACAGGTTTGGCAGTGCTGCAGGCAAGTAAACAACACTTCAGAGACCCAAAGATGCTGAAATACGGAACCTGAAGGACTGGAGTCTCGTGGACATACACTTGCCTACTGGAAAGCCAGATTTTGGGGACAATCGTGCTATCTAAATGCTGGTAGCGTAAAATAACCCAGCATATGCCAACAACGCTGCCTGTCAGCACAGCCAAGCACACGATCAGCCAGGCCACAGCACGACAATAAAACAGATGAATTAAATAAAGACAAGCCCAGCCTATTCCCAAATCAGCACCGGCCCAGTTCAGGCTGCACCATGTTCGAACTGTGCCCAGCTCAAAATCTCCTCAGAGTAGATTGTTTCCAGTTCAGGTAATACCCAGCTGAGACTGTCCTCAGCAGGGATGTCCCCAGCTCAGACCAGGGCCGGACTGGCCGTAGCGGGCAACGGGCGTTTCCCCGGTGGGCCGCTAGGGTGGGGGCCGGTTTTGGGCCCCTGGGGGGCCGTTTTTGTTACCGGGGGTCGGCAATATTGGCCCCCTGTAACAAAATCGGCCGAAACCGGCGCTCGCAAACTGCTCGGCTGCACCCCCCTGCCAGATCACACTGCCCCAGCTCATTCTGTAGTCACTTAGGGCCTGATTTAGATCTCCGCGGATGGGTTACTTTGTCACAACAGTGACAGATATCCCTTCTGTCAAAATATATAAATCCCATTATATCCTATAGGATTTATGTTTCGGTGGACGGGATATAGTAACTCGTTCACCGAGTTCTAAATCAGGCCCTAAATTCTGTATCCGGCTAAAACTTTAACAAGCTCAGAGTGTGCTGGGCTCAGACTGTCCCAAACATAGACTGTCCGCATCTCTGACTGCCCCAGCTCTCATTACACTCAACTAAAACTGCACCCATGTAAACTCCAACATGTCCAGACAGTACTCAGCTCAGACTGCCTCAGAACACACAGCCCCGGCTCATACTGTACTCACCTAAGACTGTACCCACCTAAAACTCTAACAATCTCAAAATGTACCCAGCTCCGACTGTCCCAAGGATAGACTGTCCCCATCTCCGACTGCCCCAGCTCACAATGTACTCACCTAAAACCGTACCAAGTTAAACTCCAGCACTCATAGGCGCTGGAAGTAGGGGTGCGGGGTGGGGGTGGGGGAGGAGGGGGTGCTGCAAATATAACCATGCTGGAGTTCCGAAGGTGAATGAGCAATAAAGATGCCTTTAAACTTTGGTTTTATCTTGTCACATTTGTGGTGCGTTCAAAGATGGGTCAAATGTTGTGCTCTGTCTTCTGACAAACTGCTGCTCATTCTTGTAACATGGAAATTGGTGTTTACTTTTCTTACTGTGACTTCATTGTTAATCCTGAAAAGTGATGGAAACAAAGATTTTAAAAGGGTCAAGCCACTTTACTTGGTGATGCACAATTATAGAATATCAGCTGAAACCTGATTTCCACACATTGTCGTTTGCGTGCTTTATAGTTTATCAGTAAAACTGCATGTCACTGCAAATGTAGTGGCCATTTCAATGAGGAATGTGCGCCTGTAAATGACATATTACTAAAGCATGGTGTGGTAGTGCACTGTTTGTGACAGTGTGATCCACAATGCACCACCGGCTACATACTACACCCTTACCACAATGGGCGTGGCTCGCTTGCTGAACTTGTTATCTGTGTGACTCTTGGATTTTTCACAATCCCTATGACTTCAGTGATAGACCATTGAAAGCAGCGCCCCCACTCTGAAAATTATTTTAGCGCCACTGCAAGCACGTTCAGACTGTACCCAGCGCAGACTGTCCCAAGCAGAGACTGTCCCCATCTCTGACTGCCCCCAGTTTACACTGTTCTCACCTCAGACTGTACCCAGCTATGACGAGCTCAGACTGTCCCCAGCTCAGACTGCCCTAAGCACAGACTGTCCCCAGCCTGGGTTGTACACAGCTAAGACTGCCCTTTGTGAAGACTTCTTTACCCCCGGTTCAAACTGTCCCAAACTCGGGCTGTCCCACGCTGTTCCCTGCCCAGATTATACCATGCTCACACCAGTATTCAAACGAGCTAAGATACAGCAGCACTTTCGCCCCAGTGCAGACCGGGTGTGTTCTTTGGAAGGCCGTCCAGCCCTTCCCTGCTAGGTCCGCGAGTTGCTCGGCAGACTGTCGGTTTTATGGCCCGGCAGTCTTCTTCCCTGCAGCGGACTTTGAACTTGTTGTGTTTATCTTCACAATTTGATTTCAGCCGTTTAATTTGCATCGGCAGTAAGCGGACAGCATTGTTTGAATGTTACACAGACCACGTGACCACTGTCAACCACTGTCACAGCTGGACACGACCAATGGTATCTTGTATTTAGTTATTAGTAGCTCAAAGTGGCCTCGTGCATGGGCGTCCGCAGAAATTTTTCCGGGGGGGCGGGGGGCAAAATGTTAACGTCATCACCATCCTCCGACATGATGTGTGCCAAGTGGTGCACAAGAAACACTGCGGCGCAGGAGGAGCCATGGGGGGCAGGAAGCAGGCCGCATATGTTCTCATACACCATAGGGTTGTTGTGCCACAGCCATCTTTCTTTTGTGGCACCCCAAAATCCATACCCACCCTGGTCCCTAAAATTACCCCTAGCACCCCAAAACCCATACCCACCCTGAACCCTAAAATTACCCTGCCCCCCCAAAACTCATACCCGCCCTGAACCCTAAAATTACGCCCTGGCACCCCAAAACCCATACCCGCCCTGAACCCTAAAATTACCCCTGCCCCCCAAAACTCATACCCGCCCTGAACCCTAAAATTACCCCCCTGGCACCCATAACCCATACCCACCCTAACCCCTAAAATTGTCCCCCTGGCACCCCAAAACCCATATCCACCCTGAACCCTAAAATTACCCCCTGGCACCCCAAAACCCATACCCGCCCTGACCCCTAAAATTGTCCCCCTGGCACCCCAAAACCCATACCCGCCCTGAACCCTAAAATTTCCCCCTTGCACCCCAAAACCCCTACCCGCCCTGAACCCTAAAATTACCCCCTGGCACCCCAAAAGCCATACCCGCCCTGACCCCTAAAATTGGCCCCCTGGCACCCCAAAACCCATACCCGCCCTGAACCCTAAAATTTCCCCCCCTTGCACCCCAAAACTCCTACCCGCCCTGAACCCTAAAATTTCCCCCCCCCTTGCACCCCAAAACTCCTACCCGCCCTGAACCCTAAAATTACCCCCTGGTACCCCAAAACCCATACCCACCCTGAACCCTAAAATTATCCCCCTGGCACCCCAATCCCTAACCCACCCTGAACCTTAAAATTACTCCCTGGCACCCTAAAACCCACACCCACCCTGAACCCTAAAGTTACCCCCGGGCACCCCAAAAGCTGAACACTACATTCTGATTGTGTATCGCGCCGTCTCCCTGCTCAGGAGGATCTGCTGGTCCGGATCTGCTCGCCCTGGTCCGGTTCTGCTCGCCCTTCTCTGGAGCTGTTCTGCCTGCCCTGTCCCTCTTCCGGACCCACCGAGCCTGCCTCCGTGCACACTGCCTGGACCTACTCTGTCTGGCCTGGTTCTTTCTCCTTTGGACCCGCTGTCTTCACTGGCGGAGTTAGGACACAGGTCTCACTTCTCTGAAGCTGCTCTCCCTCACCCAGATCCCCCCTCCACTTGCTCTCTCATCTTCCTTCCTCCCTACTTCTTGGTCTCTCTTTCACCACTGCTTCTCTCTCTCTTTCTTTCCCCCCTCTTCCTTCACTCTCACCCCCCACCGTATCCGTCTCCCCGACCCCACCAAGTCTTCCTCTGTCCCCCCTCTCTCTTCCTCCTCCTCATGTCGGTGATAGGGAGCCCGGGGCCCTCTCTGAAAATGCGAGCTGGAGGTGACGTTAAGTGTGAAAGCACCAAGGTGTGAACCGGGAGAAGAGGCGGGGGAGGGGGTGGGCGGCAGGTAGAGGGTCAAAGGGGGCACTGGCCCTCAGAGAGGTGAGAAGGGGCGGGGAGCAGCCTGAGGACAAAAACAACACCGGAGCAAGAGGCAGACGCTCTGCGGGGAGCCTGGTGTTGTAAAATGAAGAAACGCACACTTCTTAGCACAACAAAGCAGCGAAGGGCGCCTTTCACTAGAGCCAACAACTAGACCCATCGCGAACAAACAGCAGCCACCTGAGAAACCAGCGGTGTCATGAAAACAACAAAGGACAGAGTCAGACGACTGCCGCCGAAACCTGGAACTACAACTTACACCTTTAACAAAAGGCAATTCCTGATGCAAGCACCACACGCCAGAACACTATAAATATATAAATCTCCCATCAATGCACACCTGAGAGTGAATAAAAAGATGAGCAGCAAACTAAGGCAGTGACTGACAGACACTAAGCAGGGGCGTCCGCAGGGGGGGGGCAAGGAGGGGCGCTCCAGGGGGGGGCAAGCGCCCCTCCTTGCCCCCCCCCTGCGGATGCCCATGGCCTCGTGCCACATGTGGCACAGTCAGCCAGCCAGCCCTGGACATTAATCTAACAGAACTTTGCATGCTGGGACTTGTAGGCCCACACTTGTAATCACGGAAGCAGAACGCAGGCCCGCAATACAAATGTATCTGACTAAAAAGAAACATAGCCGGATAAAGGCATCAACCCTCGCATGGGTCCAGTCTATTTTTATTTATCCGAATGTTTAATTCGGGGTGGCTAATTTGTACTTTTTGATGCATGCTACTTTTTATGTAAATTCAGAGTGATATGAGGCATGGAAAAAATATTGATACATTGAAAATACCTGACTGAGAAACAAGAGGGACCTACAGTAAGTGGAAAATAGTTCTATAAGTAAATTATTGGTAGCCATGGGTAGTAGCTGCTACCCTTGACTTACTACCCTTGACTTACCCTTGGTGCCCTATAGTTTACTCTGACACTGCCTTACTACTCCTGGTTTACAGAATTATGAAGGTTGTGGCAGGAACAGAAAAAAAGGCCAGTTTCATGGATGTCATTTAGGGGTCTCCAGTGGTAACAGCTGCGACCCAGGGCTTGCCCCTTGCGACCCCTGGCACTGCATTTGCAACTCCTGGCCTTAGAGGTGGCAAAATCAGTGCCAGGGACACATGGGCAGCTCATCCTTATGAACATCGGTTAGGGTGACAATTTCCTTGTTTTTTGTCAATTTTTATTACACTAAAAGTGAATGATAATATATTATTATTTATTAATGTCATAAAAAATGGAGTACAATTAGCTGGAATATGACCCTCCCTAGCAGCTGAGGTAAGTAAAAATGCCTTTAAATATGTTGAGTGCATCTTATGTTATGTTAATAAATTTTATATAGCGCTAGATTACCCGAGGGTGTCTTGACGAGTAGCTGAAAGGATACAGGGCATGGCTAGTGATTGTAAAGCCATGTTTTCAAGGCCTTTCTGAACTGAAGGAGATTTTGGGACTCTTCAAGATTGAGAGGAAGGGAATTCCAGGATTTTGTGGTACAAACCACAAAATTTATGCTGCCCCAACAAGAGTTCCTGAATATTGGGACAATCACATTCTTAGAGGTCGTGGAGTGGAGGGTTCCGGAAGGGATGTACCAACGGAATTTCTGAATCAAATAATCAGGGCCAATGTTGTGCAGTGCCGTAAAGGCAATGCACAAGGCTTTAAAAACAAGTATTTTCTTTATGGGAAGCCAATGGAGTTCTTGTAATGCAGTAGAGGCTGAGTGATCTTTGGGAAGACCGAATATTAAGCATTCAGCAGCATCCTGTAGGGTCTGAAGTTTAGCCAGTACTTTTCGCTGCATGTTGATGTACAGTCCATTGCAGTAGTCCAGTTTGGATAACATCAATACTGTGACAACAGTGTTTTGGCGGTAGCAGGGAATGTAAGGAAGAATTTTCCTAATGATCTTCAAGAGATAGAAAACAGAGGAAGCAATTTGGTTCACCTGGTTTTCAAACGTAAGCTGTTTATCAAAAGCGACCCCAAGGTTTCTGACTTTGTCTAAACCCCTCCCAGGGGTGAGTCTCCCTCTCCCCCCTTGCCCAATCAACTGCGTCCCTTTACCTTCAATTACACCACTGACAACGTGATTTGGTGCCTTAAAAGGTCGCAGTTTATTCAAACATACATAACATGGTTGTACATTTCGCAATTACCTTGGTCATTCATAAACATCCATGTTATTGCATACTTTCATTGTCTTTGTAATTGTCTTTGTGCCCACACTCCTTGTGGTTATGTGTTCCCAGACAGTGTCTTTTTGAGTGGTGCCCCTTTGTCCTGGCCTCTGTGTTTGCTGTTCCAGGCTTCAACTTGCTACCGAATTTGATGGGTGTCCGTCAGGACCTGCCCGGGCTGCAAGTGCTGTTCCGTTCGCCCTGGATCCTTTGTTGGCCCCTCGCCTGCTCCTTAGGGGCCCTGCCATGTGGCATCCCAAGGCCCCCTGTGTGAGCATTTCATCTACTCTGCCTGTGTCTGTGTCCTGTCATTTCGCTCCCTCAATACCCTTGCCGTGAGGCATCCCAAGGGCCCTGTGGGAGCATCACATCTACTCTGTTTGCGGCTGTGTGCCGTCCTTAGCTCCCTCAGTGCCCTGCCATGAGGCATCCTAAGGACACTGTGTGAGCCTTCCATCTACCTCTAGTAATTTTTCTCTCTTTTGTCTATCTTTCCTGGGTTTCTTCCGCCACGCTACCTACGGTTCTACGATTGTAGGGAGCTCCCCCTGCTCTTCGTTTCCTTCCTTCCTCACGAGAAACCCATTTGCTCTAGTACCCCAACGATGTTTAACAGGAACATGTCCATCCCCACCCCTGTCAGGTGTACACCGTCTTCCAAATGATAACCCGGGGACCTTAGGTTGATGAAACCGTGTCTTGCGAACCCCCAGCCGTTGGCCCTACATATTTTGGCCATAGTAATATTCAGCTTAGCGACCGCCCCTCTCCATGCTTAGCGCACTATTATCTCTGAAAAGATCATCTTGGCCAGGCGTACCAGTCTTGCTATAGCTGTGAGGCCTGCCTGCATTTTCTCCAAGAGGCCCCTCCTTCCTATAGTTGTCAGGTCATTCCCTTCCAGGTCGACCTTCCAGGTGGACCACCACCGCATCCGGTCTGCCACCTTGCCCCAGGGCTTCCCGCACTGCGGGGAGTAGTTGGTCCCATTTCATCCCTGATCGCCCCAGCCAGATTACTTCTGTGCCCCGAAGCCAGATGCTGCCAAATTCGCGTCTGGCCGCCACCGACCGTTGCGCCCGCGTTATGTATGAGTGACCCACAATCCAGACCTTCATGCGCCATTCAGCCGGCCCTAAACGGTGGGGGGAGGGGGCGAAACCAGACTCAGTACATCGTGTCAATGTATCGTTTGAAAGCGCGGATGCCCAACGTCCTATCCCCTTGATTTGGTCAGCTCCCAACCCCAGCTCTGCTGCAGTGGTGGCCGCCCCAATCCGGAAAGAGTGGGACCCATACGCCTTTGCCGGGAGCCCTACCTTTTCTAGCGCCTTCCTCATTACTGCTATGAATTGGAACCGGCTCAAGTAAGACCCGTCCCCATGTGTTAGCAGCGGCCCCCGCCTGCGTACCCCGTGTTGCATGTACGTCTGCACTAAGCACACAGGACAGCATGACTTATCCCTGATGCAGTTGATTTTGGTCCACTTCCTTCTGCCTGCCTGGTCCGTTTTTGACCGCCGCAGGAAGATGTTCATATATCCTGCCCCCAGTTCTACGTCGGCCCGGCGTATACAGGCCGCCCCTGGATTGACCACCGAGGGGGCCACTAACTCGCTGACCCTGTATGCTCCAAAGAATGCCAGCGTGAACGCTGCCCTGAAGACTGTGACCTCCCACTCCGTGGTGCATATCTCGCCCAGGGCCCCTATTATTTGCTGAAGTACTGCAAAATTAATGGGACGCCTGCTATCCTTCTTTGTTTGTTGCAGTCTACCCCAGCCTTTCAATGCCATTTTACACTGGAAGGACCTAGTTGGATCCTCCCCTCCTGCCATCTTTGAGTAGTATGCCGCGGCGTTAAGGTGTGCCTTGGCCCAGGATTTTGTTTTCCCCGTCATGAATGCCCATTCAAGGAAACCCAAGACCTCTTCTTGCCCTACCAGCCGGCCCCCTGTGACCACCGGTATGTCGGAAAAAGTCGCCCAGCACTTACGGTATCAGTTCTCCGTCTTAGGGGCCAGCGCATTGTCCAGCATCATTTTTAACCCAGGCCCACCCATGCCCATGCCTCTTCTGGCACCGGGGTCATCCCTTGGTCCGCATCTGAGGCGAGCTCTCGGAATCTGCCCCACTGAAAACGAGAAATGGCATCCGCAATTGAGTTATCTAGCCCCGGGATGTGCCGTGCCCTAAGTGCGATGTTTGCTTTTAACTGGCAGTCTACTAGTTTCCGTAGCAGGGTGACCACCGCCGGACATTTCGCTGTTCCTGTGTTGATTGCCTGTACTACTGCATGGTTGTCTGACCATAGAATTATCTGTCTGTTGGCCAGCCATTGGGCCCAAATGTGGAATGCCACCACGATGGGGAATAATTCCAGTAGGAAGATATTGGCCGTAATACCTGACCTCTGCCAGCTGTCTGGCCATGCCCCTGCCGTCCATGCTCTACCTAGGATGGCCCCGAAGCCGTAGCCTCCAGCTGAGTCTGTGAAGAGTTCGAGTTGGTTGGCCTGCACCCATGGCTCTCGCCACATGAGGGTACCGTTAAAGTCGGTCAAGAAGGTCTCCCACTGCCCCAAGTCCTCTTTCACCCCTTGCGTCAAGCGCACCCTGTGGTGTTTCTGTGTCATGCCCCTAGTTATCCAGGCTAGGCGTCTGGTGAAGGGGCGCCCCGCGGGGACTACTCTAGTGGCGAAATTCAACTTTCCCAGCAGCTGCTGTATTTCACCTAGGGTCGCCTTCTTCTGCTGTCTCAACCTGCCAATGATCTGGCTTAGTTCCGCCACCTTCTCGGGCGACAGTTTGCATGTCCCAGCCACTGAGTCCAGTTCTATCCTGAGGAAGGATAGTTTAGTGGTGGGGCCCTCTGTCTTGTCCTGAGCTAGGGGGACCCCCAATTCCTGAGCCAAGTCTAAGAAAAGGGGGAGGAGGTTTGCAAATTCCCCTGTGCCAGCCACACCGATGAAGAGGAAATCATCCAAGTAGTGGACCCTCCCCCCTGCCCGGGAGCGTGTCCCTAGCTCCCACCCCAAAAACCCACTGAAAGCCTCAAAGTATGCACATGATATGGAGCAACCCATTGGCAGGCATTTGTCGTAGTAGTATTGGCCGTCAAGCTGAAAACCTAGCAAGTGGTAGCTATCTGGGTGTACTGGCAGGAAGCGGAAGGCTGATTCTATGTCCGTTTTTGCCAATAGGGCCCCCCTCCCTGCTTGTCTTATCAGGTCCACTGCGTCGTCCACTGATGCCTATGCTACCGAGCAACTCCCTTGGTCCAGCCAGTCATTGATGGAATCCCCGTGGGGGTGTGACAGATGGTGTATTAACCTGAACTTGCCTGCCTCCTTTTTTGGCACCACTCCCAGAGGGGATACCACCAAATTTTCTAGCGGGGGGAACTGAACGGGCCAGCCACCCTTCCCAGCTGAACCACCTTCTCCATCTTCTGCCTCGCCGCCCCCGGGTTGTCACGTATTGATTTCAGGTTCCGGCTTTCCCGGACCCCCACAGGACCTTTGTAAGGGATGGGGAAACCCCTTGTGAAACCCTCCACTAATCTGTGTCTGTCTGATGTTTTGGGATAACGTCCTAATAAATATAACAGTCTGCTTGTTATTATGGGGGTAGGTAAGGGGTGCCCCCGGTCCGCAACCCCTTCGCCCCTATCTGGGGCTCCTTGCTCCTTACTTTTTTGTTCCTCCCTTTTCCTTGTTGGCCCCAGCCCTCTGTCCCTGACCTTCCAATTTCCCTTTTGCCCCATAGGGATGAAAAGTGTGCTCCTTTGAGCTTACCCCTTCTCTGGCAGCTACCATGTGAGTTGTGAACCCTTCCATGTCTTGGCAATCCCACTCAATCACCGGCCATGTTTGCATCATTTCCCAGAAGCCCTCGTCATATTTTAACCATGCGTCACCCTGGTATTTTTGTTGTGTGTCGTGCACCCTCTGTTCATATAAAATTATTGCTGCGGCACTCTGGGGGAACTTCTCAATGAATACACATGCGAGGGTCCTGAAAGCCCTTAGCCAATTATCAAAGGACCTTTCCACCCTGGGCTTGCGTCTGGCCCTCCTGTCTTTGTCTTTTTTGTCCTGCGTCGTGAGGTCTAAGCCTGCCTGGCGCACCTCTAGTAGTGTAAAAATATCTATAAATTCTTTCCTCCAGATCCTTTCTTTTACTGTCAGTGGGATGAGGTTGGCCAGCCCTAGGAGTTTCGTGGTCGTGGGGGGGTCTCCTGGGGAGGGGCGTAGGTATTCGCTGGCCGGTTTCCCCCTTGGGTCCGGGCCCTCCCCAGCTCCGCTCTTTCCGGTAATGCTGCCCTCGGTAGCTGCCCCCCCATGTGGCCTCTTCCGTCCTTACCGCACTGTCCTGATTTACCTGCTGGGGGATCTCCTGTCCCCTGCCTGTTGCCCCTTTTGGGTCCCTGTTAGAAATGGGGGTCTCTAGTTGGCAATGGTTTGCACCTTGTCCAAGTACGGTGCAGGCAGCAGCGTCGATTTCGGCGTGGAGCAGTGTCGTTGGGGATACCAAGGCGGTGTCGTGAAGTGAGGCGATGAGGAGCGCGGTGCCCACAGGTCGAGGTGCGAGCAGCGGCTCGGTGACGGCGTCAGCAGGCATCGTTGGTGAGACCAGGGTCGCGGTGCCGCGTTGCGGCGGTGCCCTCTGCGGTGCCTTCAGGACACGGAGTCGACAGCAGCGTCGTAGACGGCGTCGGGTTGCTTTTTCTTCTGTTGCAGCACAAAACACACAGTCCCCAGTGTTGAGGGCAGAAGAACTTGAAGTCTTTGCTATTCCTGAGACTTCTTGAACAGGGGGCAAGCTCTACCTCAAGCCCTTGGAGAAACTCACAAAAATAGATTGCAGAAAGTTCAGTCCAGTCCTTTCACTGCCCAAGACAGAAGCAGCCACTGCAGGCCAACAAAGCAAAGCACTCTGCAAAGTGGTAGTTCCTCCTCACAGCTTCTCCAGCTCTTCTTCTTGGCAGTCTTCTTGGTCCAAAAGAGTTCTACAATTCAGGGGTTTGGGCCGCACTTTTTATAGCCCAAAATCCTTTGTCCTCTCAGGCAGAGAGTGTCTGTGCCCAGCCAGAACCAGTTCTGCCCTCTCTGGTGTGGCTTCCTGGCAGGAGGTGGAGACGGCATTGGCAGAGGCAGACCAGGCCCATTCAGGTGAAAGGAAATCTCCTCCCCCTACTCTAAATGCAGCCCAGGTCTATTCAGCCCTTTCCTGACCCACCTAGACTATCTGGAGCCACTGCTGCTCCCCAGCCCCTGTCATCCGAAACCCAGACAGTCAATCCACAAACCCAGCAGAGGCCTGCTGGATGGCTGAGCAAGAAAATACCTACTTTCTAAAAGTGGTATTTTCAAACACAGAATGTAAAAATCACCTTCACTAAAAGATGCATCTTTAGATTTTGAGTTCAGGCATACTAAACTTTATTTTTCTACCTAGTTCCCAGGGCCAGTTATGTTTATAAGATGTTATAAACAAACTCCCCATTCTGTCCTATGGGAACAGGTAGCCTTGCAATAGCGAAAAACGAAATTGGCAGTAATTCACTATCAGGACATGCCACACACACCAGGGCATGTCCTTCCTTTCACATACACTGCACCTTGCCCACAGGGGTACCTTGGGCCTACCTTAGGGGTGACTGACATGTAAGAAAAGGGAAGGTTAGGGCCTGGCAAGTGGGTGCACTTGCCAAGTCGACATGGCAGTACCAGACTGCACACAGGCTCTGCAATGGCAGGCCAGAGTTACATTTACGGGCTGTTCGTGTGGGTGACACAATCCAGTGCTGCAGCCCACTAACAGCATTTGATTTACAGGCCCTGGCACTCTCAGTGCACTTTACTAGGGACTGACAGGTAAATCAAATATGCCAATCATGGAAACACCTATCCATAACACAGTTTACAACAGGAGCACTTGCACTTTACCACTGATCAGCAGTGAGAAAAGTGCGCAGAGACACTAAGCCAGCAAAAACAGAGTCAAAACCGGGAGGTCAAAAAGCAAAAACTCAGGGGAAACACGCCAAAAGATGCCAAGTCCAACACATGTCCCCTCCAGCTGAAAGTAGGGAGAACTACCCAACCTCCTGGGAGTTCTCTTCACTAAGGGGGAAGAACCTGGATAGACCATCTGCATTGGCGTGTTCTGTGCCAGGGCGGTGTTCCACCGTAAAGTCCATTCCCTGTAGGGAGATGGACCACCTCAGCAGTTTTGGATTCTCACTCCTCATTTGCATCAACCATCTGAGGGGCCTGTGGTCTGTCTGAACCCGGAAGTGAGTCCCAAACAGGTAGGGCCTCAGCTTCTTCAGTGCCCAGACCACAGCTAAAGCTTCCCTTTCTATGGCACTCCACCTCTGTTCCCTGGGGAGTAGTCTCCTGCTAAGGAAGACTACAGGTTCGTCCAAGCCCTCGTCGTTCAGTTGTGAGAGTACTACTCCCACACCATGCTCTGAAGCGTCGGTCTGCACAACAAATTCCTTGGAGAAGTCGGGTACCTTGAGCACGGGCGCCGTGCACATGGCGGCCTTCAGGGCATCAAAAGCCTTCTGGCAGAACTCAGTCCAGATCACCTTCTTGGGCTGCTTCCTGGAAGTCAGCTCTGTTAAGGAGCAAAAATGGCGCCATAGCCCTTAACAAACCTCCTGTAGTCCTCGGTGAGACCTAAAAAGTCTCTCACCTCTGTCTGAGTCTTGGGGGGCTCCCAAGCCAGAATGGTGTCAATCTTGGGCTGTAGGGGCGCCACCTGGCCGCTTCCTACCTGGTGTCCCAAGTACACCACAGAACCCTGCCCGATCTGGCACTTACTGGCCTTGATCGTGAGGCCCGCCCTCTGCAGAGCCCTCAACACTTCCCTGAGGTGCTGCAAGTGTTCTTCCCAGCTGGAACTGAACACTGCAATGTCATCCAGGTAGGCGGCACTGAAATCCTCCAGTCCAGCCAACACCTGGTTGACCAACCTCTGAAAGGTGGCAGGGGCATTCTTCAACCCAAAGGGCATCACCCAAACTGGTAATGTCCTTCTGGGGTTGAGAATGCTGACCTCTCCTTGGCCCCATCGGTTAAGGCAATCTGCCAGTACCCAGACGTTAAATCAAACGTGCTGAGGAACTTGGCAGCTCCCAACCGATCAATGAGCTCATCAGTTCTGGGGATGGGGTGCGCGTCAGTCGTGGTGACAGCATTGAGCCCACGGTAGTCCACACAAAACTGCAGTTCTGGAGTGTCACTGGGTGCAGCAGCCTTTGGGACCAAGACCACTGGGCTGGCTCAAGGACTGTTGGAGGGCTCGATCACCCCATACGTCAACATCTTAGAGACCTCCTCTTTGATGCTGGCCCTGACCCGGTCAGTCAACCTGTAAATCTTGTGTTTTACAGGAGGGCTGTCACCAGTGTCCACGTCATGGGTACACCAGTGAGTAACACCTGGGGTCAGAGAGAACAGTGGGGCAAACTGTCCCAACAACTGGTGACAGTCGCTCTGCTGCTCTGGGGTCAGTGTAGGGGAGAGGATCACACCTTCTACTGACCCATCGTGCTCCTTGGTGGACAGGAGGTCAGGGAGAGGTTCACTCTCCTCTTCCACTCCATCATCTGTCGCCAAGAGCATGCTCAATTTGGACCTCTCGAAGTGGGGCTTGAGGCGGTTCACGTGCAGGACCCTCAAAGGGTTCCTTGGAGTCCGCAAATCCACCAGGTAGGTGACATCACTTTTGTGCTCCACCACCTCAAACGGTCCAGTCCACTGGGGCCATGACCCACACTTTTTGCCCAGGTTGAAATTCGACCAGAGTGGCATTCTGGTCATACCACTTCTTCATTTCTTCCTGGCTTGCTTCTAGGTTCGCCTGAGCGAGTTTCCTGAAACGGGCAGTTTGGTTTCTGAAGGCCAGCATGTAACTAAGCACATCCTGGGGAGTTTTCCTGGGAGCCGCCTCCCAGCCTTCCTTCACCAAACTCAGAGGTCCTCTCACAGGGTGACCATACAGAAGCTCAAAGGGACTGAACCCAAGAGACTTCTGTGGCACCTCCCTGTATGCAAAGAGAAGGCATGGCAAGAGGACGTCCCACTTATGCCTCATGGATTCTGTTAGACCGTTAATCATGCCTTTCAAGGTCTGGTTGAATCTCTCCACCAGACCGTTACCTTGTGGGTGGTAAGGAGTGGTGAACTTGTAGGTTACACCACACTCCTTCCACAGGGATGTCATATACTTGGATATGAAATTGGTCCCCCTGTCAGAAACCACCTCTCTGGGGAACCACACGCGGGAAAAGATCCCCATTAACGCCCGGCCCACCACTGGTGCCGTCGTTGTCCTGAGAGGGATTGCCTACGGGTACCGGGCGGCATGGTCCACCAAGACCAGGATGTACCTGTTGCCCATGGCTGTCTTTGGATCTAGTGGCCCCACAATGTCCACCCCTACCCTTTCAAAGGGTGTTCCAACAACTGGAAAAGGTTGGAGAGGAGCTTTGACCTTCCTCTCACTCTTACCACTTGCCTGGCAAGTTTGGCAAGACCTACAATGTCCATCAGACTGCCTTCGCATTTGGGGCCAGAAGAAGTGGGTGACAAGCCTGTCAAAGGTCTTGTCCCGCCCCAAATGTCCTGCCAAAGGCACGTCATGAGCCAGGCCCAGTAGGAAGGTCCTGAAGCGCTGGGGTACCACCAGCACACGGGCTGACCCAGGCTCAGCGACCTTAGGCTCACTATACAGGAGACCATTCTCCCAGTAGATCCAATGTGATCCAGACTGATCACCAGCTGCCTGGTCTGCAGCCTGCCGCCGCAGACCCTCCAGAGAAGGACATTCTTTCTGCTCACTGCAGAATTCTTCCCTGGTGGGACCCCCTTCTTGCTGCCAATGGGTCATCTCAGAGATGTTCCCCAGTTCAGCTACCTGCTCCCCTGTAGGCACCGGGGCGTCCCCCTCAAGGTCAGCCTCCTCCCGGTCCGTGGGAACTTCAGGGGCCGGTTTCCCGTGCCCCCTGCCCTTTCTCTTGGCAGGGACCTGGGCCACTGTTTCAGGCTCCAGGACCTTCTGATCACCCTTTCTGGCCGCCATTGACCGAGTGGATACACATGCCCACTCTGGCAACCCAAGCATCTCCAAATGAACCTGAGCTCAACATCCTTCCATAAGGAGTGCTCCAGGTCGTTACCTAGCAGACAATCTACAGGCATGGTAGGGCTCACAACCACCCTCAAGGGACCTGAGACCCCCCCCATTCAAAGGGAACCTGTGCCACCATACACTGGCGCTCTGAGTTGTCTACAGCAACTACTTGGTGGAATCCCCCTGGGACTACCTGCTCTTCAGAGACCAGGTGACACCGGACTGAGGTCACACTGGCTCCAGTATCTCTGAGAGCCTCTACCCTTTTCCCATTGATGGTCACCTAGGTGCTGTATTTCTTTATGTTAGGGGGCACCTGGTTTCCTGGGACCATCTCACTGTCCCCTAGTGAGACGAGGGTCATTTCTGCGGGATCCCCACCCTCCTGTGGGCACCCCTCCTCCCCAAGCGCTACACTAGCCAACACCTTGGACTGTCCACCAGTGGGTGGTTGTGCCCTTTTGGGACACTTGGGGGTCCCCCTTTAAGTGACCCACCTGATCACATGCAAAACACTTGCGGGGCCGGTCTCAGCAGGCTTTCCTGAAGAGACCCCTTGTTTCTTATCTCTTAGGTGATGGGAACCTTTACCCTGGGTGTTAGTTTGGGGCCCTTTAGAGAACTCCTGTCCTTTACCCTTGTCCCCCCCACTTTTCTGCTGGGGACCCTGCCCACCTTTGGCTGAGTCTCCCCCGAACGCTTTCTTGTGGACCCGGGCACTCACCCAGCGGTCTGCCTCCATAGCAAGCTTCCTGGGGTCAGTTAGCTTACTATCAACCAAGTGCTGGCGCAGATCTGCAAAACATAGACTAGACAAGTGCTCCCATGCAATCAAATTGTAGAGCCCCTGATAATCTGTCACATTACTGCCCTTCACCCAGCCATCCAGTGACCTGCAAAACGAATCCACACATTCTAACCAAGTGTTGGCATTAGTCTTCTTACTGGACCTAAAATGATCCCTGTACTTTTCAGGAGTGAGACCATACCTAGTGAGGAGAGCGTCCTTCATGTCAGCGTAGGTGAGGTTCTACCCCTTACCCAAAGCTATCAGGGTATCCCTTGCTTCCTCTGAAAAGAGAGGCCATAACCCTGCCCCCCAATTCCTTTCAGGGACTCCATTCATGTGAATGGACGACTCGTACCCTTGGAACCACCTCTGTATGTCATCTCCCTTCTTGAATTCCTTGCCTACATTCTTGGGGATGTGCACAATTCTGTCTGCCTGCACTGATGAATTGTTGCCACCATCTGAGCTGGGCCTACTCCTTAGTTCCAGCTCCTTAAGACTTCTCTCATGATCTAAGATCATCTTCCTTTCTTCCATGGCTATTCTTTTCTCTTCCCTCTCATTTTCCATCCTGAGTTTCTCCAATTCGAACTTCCTTGCTTCCCGCCTGTCGTCCAGCTCCTCTGGGGACAGGCCACTGCTGCCTGGTCTGGAGGGTTCCCCTTCTCCCAAAAGCACATCCACCCTAGGAGTAGGCTCCACCGCCTCTCCACTGAGATCTCCAGATTGCCCACTGGCATGTCTGGCTGCTACCCAGGCCCTCAGCGCCTTTTGTAGCTCTTCCTTCCTAGTGAGGCCTCTGACTTGGACTTTTAGGTTTTTGCAAATCGCTTTCAATTCTTTCACATTGTAGGATTCCAACCCATCCTCCTCAAAGGCAACTTCCAGGGATGCAACAGATGATGCTCTTGATTCAGGCATGATGAAGTAGCAAGTTCAAACTGGCAAGATCAAAAATAGGCCAAAAAGAAAAAGAACCAGTATGTGGCACGTAATGGTCTGCGATATGGTAGTAGTGCACACCAATCACTGTAAGTCAAGTGCAAACACAAGTCCTATCCTCACCGCTGACAACCAATGTTAGAAATGGGGGTCTCTAGTTGGCAATGGTTTGTACCTTGTCCAAGTAGGGACCCTTCCTTCTAGTCAGGATAAGGGAGTTACACTCCTAAAATAACCCCTGCTCACCCCCTTGGTAGCTTGGCACGAGCAGTCAGGCTTATCTTAGAGGCAGTGTGCAAAGCATTTGCACATAACCAACAGTAATACAGTGTAAGCACTACAAAAGGACACCACACCAGTTTAGAAAAATATCCAATATTTTTATATACTTAAGACAAGACCAAAACGATAAGAATCCACAATACAGTACTTAGAAATCTTCAGTTATCAAAATAACCTTGAAAAACAGTTCCTTGAAGTCGATAGCTCCTCTGGGGCTATCACGGCGTCGTGAACAAACAAATCCAAACAGTTCTGGCTGACCGCGGCGTCGCGGGCCAGCTACGGTGTCGGGAAGACCCGCAAAACAGTACCTTTAGAAAAGCAGGGCGTCGGCGACCTCTTGTTGAGCTTCCGAAAGCACGGCGTCCGCAGGCGTCGGTTCCAGAGGTCGGTGCAGGAGTCGTCGGGCCCTTGAAGTCACACGCGTTGCAGGTCGAACTCCTCGCGGTCGAAGTCAGGAGCGCTGGCAGGCGTCGGGTGCTGCGGTGCGAAGTGCAGCGGTGCGGCGTGCGATGCCCTCAGGCTGCAGTGCGAGCAGCGGCTCGGTGTCGGCATCAGATGGCGTCGTCGGTGAGACCAGGGCCGCGGTGCAAAGTGATGCGGTGCTTGTTGCGGTGCTGGCAGGTCACGGTGCAAGCAGCGGCGTCGTCGTTGCTGAAGCGCTGTCGTCGGCTGACGAACTGGAGTCAATGGCGCCGGCGTCGGTAGGCCAAGGCTGTGGTGTGGGATGAGGGCGGTGCGTCGTGTAACTTTACGAGCGGTGCCCTCGAACCACGGTGCAGAAAGCGGCATCGGTTTCGGCATGGAACGGCGTCGTTGGGGATACCAAGGCGTCGTGGTGAAGCGAGGCGATGCGGAGTGCGGTGCCCACAGGTCGCGGTGCGAGCAGCGGCTCGGTGGTGGCATCAGCAGGCGTCGTTGGTGAGATCAGGGTCACGGTGTGGCGTTGCGGCGGTGCCCTCTGCGGTGCCTTCAGGACAATTAGTCGGCAGCGGCGTCGTAGACGGTGTCAGGTTGCTTTTTCTTCTGTTTCAGCACAAAACACACAGTCCCCAGTGCTGAGGGCAGAAGAACTTGAAGTCTTTGCTGTTCCTGAGACTTCTTGAACAGGGGGCAAGCTCTACCTCAAGCCCTTGGAGAAACTCACAAAAATAGATTGCAGAAAGTTCAGTCCAGTCCTTTCACTGCCCAAGACAGAAGCAGCCACTGCAGGCCAACACAGCAAAGCACTCAGCAAAGTGGTAGTTCCTCCTCACAGCTTCTCCAGCTCTTCTTCTTGGCAGTCTTCTTGGTCCAAAAGAGTTCTAAAATTCAGGTGTTTGGGCCACACTTTTTATAGCCCAAAATCCTTTGTCCTCTCAGGCAGAGAGTGTCTGTGCCCAGCCAGAACCAGTTCTGCCCTCTCTTGTGTGGCTTCCTGGCAGGAGGTGGAGACGACATTGTCAGAGGCAGACCAGGCCCATTCAGGTGAAAGGAAATCTCCTCCCCCTACTCTAAATGCAGCCCATGTCTATTCAGCCATTTCTTGATCCACCTAGACTATCTGGAGCCATTGCTGCTGCCCAGCCCCTATCATCCAAAACCCAGACAGTCAATCCACAAACCCAGCAGAGGCCTGCTGGATGGCTGAGCAAGAAAATACCTACTTTCTAAAAGTGGTATTTTCAAACACAGAATGTAAAAATCACCTTCACTAAAAGATGCATCTTTAGATTTTGAGTTCAGGCATACTAAACTTTATTTTTCTACCTAGTTCCCAGGGCCAGTTATGTTTATAAGATGTTATAAACAAACTTGCCATTCTGTCCTATGGGAACAGGTAGCCTTGCAATAGTGAAAACGAAATTGGCAGTAATTCACTATTAGGACATGCCACACACACCAGGGCATGTCTTACCTTTCACATACACTGCACCCTGCCCACAGGGGTACCTTGGGCCTACCTTAGGGGTGACTGACATGTAAACAAAAGGGAAGGTTAGGGCCTGGCAAGTGGATGCACTTGCCAAGTCGACATGGCAGTACCAGACTGCACACAGGCTTGCAATGGCAGGCCAGAGTTACATTTACGGGCTGTTCGTGTGGGTGACACAATCCAGTGCTGCAGCCCACTAACAGCATTTGATCTACAGGCCCTGGCACGCTCTGTGCACTTTACTAGGGACTGACAGGTAAATCATGGAAACACCAATCCATAACACAGTTTACAACAGGAGCACTTGCACTTTACCACTGGTCAGCAGTGAGAAAAGTGCGCAGAGACACTAAGCCAGCAAAAACAGAAGAAGATTGCAGGGAACATGGCGGCGGGTTAGTCTGCGCCGCAAGCTCCTCTCCACCTCCCGGCAGCTTCGGTTAAAATCTCCTGAGCTAACCGAGTTTCTAGAATGCAGTACTTACAGAACGCAGCGATTCATTAAAGGCTGCCTGGGTTTTAAGACTTCTCTCCCCTGAGGTTTTCACATTTTTGTTTCTCGCTGTGTCTGTCTGGCGGCTTAGCTCGATCGCGGTCGAGTTTCACGCTGCTTGCGTTGTGCACGGCCCGCAGCGTTCCGCAGCTGTGTTTGGTCTGGCGGATGCAAGCGTTCAAACTGGGCAGATCGACAGGCTGACAGGCTGGCCCTCAATGTAGGACTGGATCGGTTCAGCAGAAGCTTCTCTGGCGTTCACGGTGGAGGACGGCTGATACAGGCAGCGTTTTCAATTTGCACCGACAAGCGCGCTGCGGCAAGGATCCCATTGCGTGGAGTTCCAGGTAGGGTTATAACATATAAGGGGTATGTTAACAAGGATAAGGTAGTGCCTGGTCGTAATAGAGTCTTTTTTCTGAAAAATCTCCTAGTGGATCCCTCGGCTGATTTTCAAAACGTACAAGGATACAGAATAGTGTCTCAATCATTTGAGCCTTTTACTAAATCTCAGCTCCAGCAGACTGAAAGCTATAGGCATATCAGTTTCATACAACCTATGACCCCCAGACGAGCCAAAAATTCAAACAAGGGGGACTGTAATGCGATCCCCCCCCAAATCAGCCCTCAAGGAGAAAAAGGAAAGCAAAGTCAAAGTCATCAGCCCTGGGACCCCCCCAGTTAGACAACGCAGTTAAAGAGGGTTTCACTGGAATCTTAACTCTGCCTCAGTCTTTTGAGTTGTTGGAGAACTGGCACTCGCGAGAGGCTCCAGAAGAGAAAGGTATAACCACAGTGCATCATACCAGATATACCTTGCGTAATAAAATCTTTACTCAATCGGAGCGCTTGGAAGCGCCCTCCACCATTACTCCCCTGGTCCCCATATCAGTGAAACCCCCCAATAAGAAAACAGGCCAGAACCTAAAGGAGGCCCAGCAAGTAATTTCGGCCTCGCGAAAACAGAAAGAAACTTCGGCACTTAAGATTACGCCGTCTCTCAGGTCATATTTTAAAATAAAGGAAAAAACACAAATTGCTGTACTCCCAGGGGACGAGTCTCACTCTGTTATAAGTAAAGACAAGGGGAAGATAGCTCCAACTAGGACTCTAAAGTTATCTGAGTCGAAAATGGACACATTGAAAACTGTCCCGGTTGCCGGGGAGGCTGGACTTGCTAACATTACAACTGCCAATAGTTATGAGGTATTAGGCGAATTTGGCTCTGAATCTGTCTCTGATCCTGGTTCTGCCTCTGGTTCTGGCTTTGGCTCTGGCTCCGGTTCTGATCCTCCTAATTCTACGTCAGTCTCTGCGTCAGCTTTTTTAGTAATACCATAAATGCCATTAGGAACAACTACCCCAGATCAACCAAATTTGGCTCATATGTTAGATGCCTTAGCCCTGGAAATTCGGAGGAAGTTTACAATTTCAGAGACAAATCAGGCTAAGATACAAGAGTCATGCGAATCCCTTGAAGCCAAAATGTCGGGAATTACTGAGAGAATTTGTGTAATGGAAGCCTCAATAGAAGTCCTGAGTAAACAAGTTGAGCTGAACTGCTCTGAGATTCTGGCATTAAAAAAAGGAGAAAAGGATATGTTAGATAAACTGGAGTCCCTAGAAAATAATGCTAGGCGTAATAACATTAAAATTATGAACGTTCCAGAAGGTTCAGAGGGTGGGGACATCAAAACCTATGTCATAAATTTGCTGAAAGAATTTATCCCCGTGCTGGATGTTAAGGAATTGGAGTTAGACATCCAGAGAATTCACAGGGATCCTTTCTCCAAAAACCCGAACAGAAAAAACCCCGGCAAATTCTGATAAACTTTAAAACGTATGCGCTAAAAGAGCGTGTACTATCGGAAGCCTTAAAAGCTGGCGGCTTTACGAAAGGGGATTGGGTATTCTGGATAAGGTCAGACCTCTCAAGAATTACGCAGGACAGACAATGGGAGCTGGGAAAATGTATGCCGATTTTAAGATCTATGGGTGCTTCTGTACAGTTAAGGTTTCCTGCCCTACTTAGGGTTATGTGGAAAAATAAAATGTCTAACTTTAGAGACCCCAAAGAGGTAGCGATCTTTATTGACCAAATTAAAGCTCAGGGTTAGTTTAGCACGAAAAGTCTGTTATAAGTTTAGTAGCCAGGGTGAGTGGATAGTGAGCTCACAGGGGTTAATTTTCATCATCCCCAATGTGGTTTAGGAGGGTTCCCGGGGAGGGGGCAGGGGTATACACAAGATGAAAGCAATGTTAGTTTTTCACTGGGTGGGGAGCAAAATAGGGAAAAAACAGAAAAAGTCCTCATATACACATTTTGGTTAAGGAAGTCACTAACCAGAAAGGAATAGTCTGCATCCAGGGTGCGCTCTCCTGGTCTAGAGATAAGGCGCATGGGAATGGCTTAAATGGCTGATATCAGAATTAGTACATGGAATATAAATGGATTAAGGGTAGCGAGCAGACGAAGGAGGATTTTTCAATATTTAAGTCAAGCCGAATATGATATTATGATTCTGCAAGAAACTCACCTTACATTTGAGGAATGGGAGATGGCGGTTGCTAAACAGAGATGGATTCACGGCTCGCTTCACACCACGCAACCTTATTGCACTAAAGGTGTAGCCATCATTGTTAAAAAATCAGCCAATGCAATCTTGGGCTCCTCAAAGATAGACAATAGGGGGCGTTGGATCATAACGGATATTAAAATACGAGATGAGTGGGTGGTTCTGGTGGGTTACTATGGCCCTAACATAGATGATGAGTCATCCCTTCAAATTATATACAATCACCTACTCGAAACTAACTACCCGATTATTATGGGTGGTGATTTTAACATTCTGTTGAACCCCGCCCTTGATAGGTCCAAGGGGGGGAAATTGGTTTCTACGAAAATGGGCACCCTGATCAAAGTTCTTATGGATGACCTGAATCTGGTAGATATTTGGAGAGTTAAAAATAGGTCTGCAACTGGGTCTGTAACTGGACCTCAGAATTTCACATTTCATAATAAAAAACATAGCCATAGTTCTAGAATTGACTATTTCCTGATAGATTCTAGACTGACAAGTTATGTAAGTGTAGTATCTCATATCCCAGAACACTTGTCTAATCATTCAGCGGTCCGGCTAGATTTAAAATTCTCTAGTCATCCGGAAATAAAAAGATGGACGTTTGATAAAGTTATTCCTAAAGACGCTTCAGCAGTAGAACAATTAAAGAAAGACACTTTGTTCTTTTTTTAAGTGAACAATCGGTCAGCTCCAATGGAGGTAATATGGGACGCCTATAAGGCATTTATTAGAGGCAGGATTATTAGCATTTCAGCTAAAATCAACAAAGAAGCCAAAGAAAGACTTAGGTTACTGGAGGCTGAAATCCTTAGAGCCTCGCTTAATCAAGCAGTCAATCAAAATAATCTAGAACAGAATGAGGAAAGCTCAGAGATATTAGCTAAGCGGCAGGATTTGGCAGATTATCTCGACACTATTGCTAGGAGAAGGTGGGAAGTTAGTAAACTCGCCAATTACGAATATGGAGAAGGGTGTGGGAAGCTCCTGGCTTGGAAATCCCGAGTCAACTTAACAAGAAACTCAATTAAGGAGATCTGTAACACAGAAACAGGGGAGATAGTATCAGATAGGGTTAATATGGAAAAAGCCTTTGAGCTATTCTTTCAAGAATTGTACACTGAAGACCTAGCAGTCTCAGACTCCCAAATAAAAAACTATGTGGATAAGGCTTCCTTACGACCCTTATCGGTAGACCAGGCCCAACAGTTAAATAGGAAGATCACACTACCTGAAATTAAATCCGCAATAAAAAATCTAAAAAGAGGTAGTGCTGCAGGTTTAGACGCTATCCCTAACGAGTTTTATATTGCACTTAGTGAGACCCTTGCCCCTGTTATGGAGAAATTATTTGACAGTATTTTCTCTAACAATTCTCCAATTCCCAGTTCCTGGAATGAGGCAGCGGTTTCCTTGATTTTAAAGCCCAACAAAGACAAAAAAATGTGAGTCCTATAGACCTATCTCCCTGCTGAATTGCGACTATAAAATCTTTGCGCAAATTATAGCAGGGAGACTGAATAATATGATGGGGCATTTAGTTCATCCAGATCAAAAGGGGTTCATTAGAGGGCGTCAACTTCATGATTTAACTCATGAGCTGATAGGAGCAATCGATATCGCCTCAGCTAACAACTTGCCGCTCACGATTTTTGCATTTGACGCGACTAAAGCATTTGACCGGGTGAGTTGGCCGTGTTTACATCATATAGTCCAAGCGCTCGGCTTAGGAGACAATATTTCCAACACTATCAAGAACATATATAAAACTCCTATAGCTAGGATAATAGTTAATGGAAATTTAACCAACTCAGCTTAGAGCGAGGTACCAGGCAGGGTTGCCCCCTGTCCCCTCTCCTCTTCGACCTTTATATAGAGCCTCTGGCACAAATTATTAGGACCAGCAAGCTTTTTGCCCCATTCGAATATAGGGGATGGGTAAAAAAGCTGGCATTATATGCCGACGATCTGATGATTTTTACAAAAGAATCCCCAGCGATTCTACCAAAGCTGGGGCAACTGCTGAATGATTTTGGGAAGATATCTGGTTATTTGATTAACACGCAAAAAACTGAAATCATGTCCTGGAACTGCCAATCTAGCTCGCCTTTAGTTCATAACCAAATAAGATATTTAGGCATTCAAATTACTCAGGACCTCGACAAATTGGCCCAAGTCAATTTGGAGGTTAAAAGGAAAGAGGTCAGATCACTATTAAGATCTTGGTGCAACCTTCCATTATCAATTCTTGGTCGGTCCAACCTTGTTAAGATGTCTGTCCTGCCTAAAATCACATTTATTTTTGATACAATCCCTTTATTCTTTAGCACGGCCACTTTAAAAAATGTACAGTCAGATATAAATAGTTTTCTTTGGGCTGACAAAGGGGTCAGGATCGCATGGAAGAAATTAAGATGTGAGAAAGCAACCGGGGAATAGCCAGCTCTGACCTCGGCTTTACAGTTGGGCTTTCCTTTTAAGAATATGAGATCCTTGCTCCTTGACTCTTCCTGCTTCCCGCCATACCTCGCAGCCATGTCAAACAGTGTCCCCCAGGGGGAAACGGATTTCTTTTAAATTTGGACATCCCCGATACTTTAAAAAGGTCAAACTGAAGGTGATACGGTCGGCCTGTGAATTATGGTTCAAGGTGAGGAAGCTTTTCAGAATTCCATACTATTGCTCAATCGCTCCTATATGGAACTCGCCAGGTACCCCTGACTGCCTAAACGACAGATTATCAGCCCCTTTATGGGAAAGTGGCTTTCAGAAATGGGGCCAATTACTCCGAGATAATAATCTACTGCCTTGGGATGAATTGATCTCACAAACAAACCAAAACCTATCTAGATTCAAATTTTATCAACTTTCCCGTTGGGCTGTAAATTTGGACAAAAATGGAGTTATAAATAATGAGCTGGAGGATAAGTTTTTAGTTCCTCGCCACCAAAGCAAAGAAGTATCTAAATGGTACTGGCTGTTTATTAAAGAAGACCCACCACTATTGCCCATGGAGGAGCCCTGGAGAAGAGAACTGCCTTCCAGCGATGTTACATCTTACTGGCAAGTATCATTGTGCACTTTGTGGAGGGTTGTCAAGGCTGCACCATTGAGGAGAAATCATCTGTTCACACTTCACAGAGCTTATTGGACTCCGAAGAGGCTTTCCAAGCTGGGAGGTGGAGAGAAGTCCTGCGTGAAATATACCCTGAGGAGTGCGGATGATGTGCACATGTTTATGCAGTGTCCTCAGATCCAGGGCTTCTGGAGGCAAGTGGGTAAGACTATCTCAGATGTAATTGGCCAAGAAATTAAGGTAAGCCTGGTTTTAATTATTTTTGGAATTCTTCCTGTTGACAGTACTAACAACAAACTGTCAAATGCTCAAGCTTCACTTCTGTTTGTGCTAATCATTTTGGCAAGAAGGGAAATTTGTTCAAACTGGATCTCCCCTAACTCGCCAAAGTTCCTAGACTGGGTTTCATCAGTTAAAAGGGTCCATAAGTTGGACATGGGTTGTAAGTCAAAGAAAAGAATAAGATTTTGGGAATTATGGGAAGAGTGGGTTACCAACTTGGGTCTTGTGACTTCCTAGTTTATACAAAAAGTCCAATGATTATGAAACAAGTGAGTTTTTTTGGGAAGATGGTTTATGCAGAAACCATGGGCTCGATATTATCCTGGTTAATTCCCAAGTGTCTTGCGGTCCGCGTCCTCGGGGACCCTTTGAGGTGGAAAGAGATCTACAGGGTGGCGTGTCCCATCTATCGGGTCCATGAGGGCGCTATGGTACTGCTTTAAGACCATTCACTTTCTTTCTTTAATGAGGACATAAAAAAACAACAAAAAAAACAGGAGCACTTGCACTTTACCTCTGATCAGCAGTGAGAAAAGTGTGCAGAGACACTAAGCCAGCAAAAACAGAGTCAAAACCGGGAGGTCAGAAAGCAAAAACTCAGGGGAAACACGCCAAAAGATGCCAAGTCTAACAGTCCCTGTTTTTCTTTGCTCTCTGCTCTGGCTCCTGGCTCCCCCCACTGCTCTCAGTGTTCCACTGGGGGCCCCCCCAAGGGGGGATCCCGACCCAGGCCATTGCCACCAGGGCACCCATGCCGCTGGGTGAGCCGGTCCCTGACCCCATGCTTCGCCTTGGAATCCCTGTTGGTCCCTTCCTTGTCCTGCCAACCATGGTGGCTGGATAGGCCAGGTCCCTCGCATCGCTAGATTGTTAACCCCTAGCTGTGTTCCCCAATTCACAATTTGCCCTGGTCCCCTATTCGCTGCACCATTGCATTGCCCCCCTTGCGCCTTCCCCTTGCGCTCTTTGGATGGTGCTTACCAGTGTCGTTGTCTGATGCGCTGTTCCGCCTTGCGCGTGACTTCTGAGGGGCCGCTGTGCTGGCTACAGACCCCTCATCACTGCTGCTCTCCTCAGCGTCCGAGCTGGTCAGCAGCTCTGGGGGTGGTGCCGCTCTCTTCTTGGCCCGGGCTCTGCTCCTGCCCCCAGTGCCCGTCAACTTCCCACCAGCAGCATCACTTACTCCCACCTTGGCCGTCTTCCTGGGGGCCGCCATTTCGGCTGCAGACCCCCCGCCTCTTGGTTGCTTGAGGGGTGGTGCAGGAGGGCTTGACCGTCTTGGCTCTTTCCCCTTCCTGTGGGGGCCCTCCCCGATGTGTTGGTCCATCCAGGACTTCCCCTTCAAGGCTACCAAAGCCCTGGCTTTCTCCAGCATTGCTTGCAGGTCTGCATCCAGATCAGGCCCTGCATCCGCTTGTGGCCTCTTCTGCCCTTTCTGAGGGGCCTCTTTGCCCCCCTGTCCTTCCCTGAAGCATGCTGGCATCCTTGTCTCCATGCCAGCTGCCTCACGCCTTCCTGCCATGTCGTCGCTTTCTTTCTCGCCTCTTTAGTCCTTAAAACAGGGGTTTGTTCTACTTGCCCCCACACCTGTTTCCTTGCCCAGGCGAAGGCTTCCCAAATCCTGCAGTCCCCAGTGGTCTGTATTCGCTTGCCCTTTGTACTCCTCCAGAAAAGGCTGGTGTGCTTTCCCTCACTCTGTGCCCTCAAACCTTCCAGCAGTCGAGCAGACAAAAACGGGGGGGGCAATCTCAACAAACTTAATGCCCCCAGCTGCTCTGCGCCTTTTTTGCCGGTATCCCCAGGTCGCGGAAGCAGTGTGCAGTCCCTGCCGCTTACCGGCTTCACTCTGTGCTCCCGGACAGAATGAACAAAAAGGTCCGTGCCCGTTTAAGGCCCTTTAAGGCAGGCCCCGCCCCGCCCTTGGCTTCCGTGTTCTCCGGCACGTGTTCTTCCTGCCGCGGCTTCCTTGCTTGGTCCGCTGGTGTCCCCGGGCCACTTCTTCCGAGTTCTCTCCTGGAATGGAGCCCGATGCCCGCTCCTGCCTCCGCCTTTATGCCGCTCCGCAGTTCGGACGCTGGTCAGCCCTTACAGCAGCTCGGCCACTCCGCAGTTCACCTACGCTGGATCCGGTTGCAGCTGGTTCTCACCGGACCACCACTCCGCATGCTGATTGCTCTTCGGCGCTGCGAGGCTCCTCCCGGCGTCTTCTACGCGATCGCGGCCACAGGTACAACTTCTCCTGGCAGAGGGGGGGTTATGTGATCATTCAGGGCCCTGCGCCCTATTTAACACCCCAGCCGCTTGCCAACTCACCCTCTGATTGAGGGGGGGGGGCAGTAGGCTACCTTGGGTTGACCAATCCTGGTCACCCCCTTTTCGCAGGCTTCCGCGACGGGGGGTGGGAGGGTTTGCCGCCTCCAGGCGGTGTTTGCCCCGGGCCCCCATCGGGTCCGGCTGCACCGTCCCCGGCCCGGGCTTCCAGGCGTAGGTAGAAGGCCGAAGTCATGTGGCCACCAATCTTGGGACCGAAGGCTGATGTTATTACCGAAAAGAAGAACCTCAGTTTTTCCTGAGTTAGGTTTCAGGCAGGTCTCGTTCATCCAGGCACTGATATTCTCCATACATTGCCGGAATTGTGACGCTGTAAGGGAGAGATTGCCTGATATTGAAACCATGATTTGTGTATCGTCGCATTACGATACCACCAAGAAACCAAATGATTTAATGGGTTTGGTAATGTGACTAATGTACAAATTAAACAACGTGGGGCTCAAGGAAGCACCTTGTGCAATGCCAAAGGGAAGAGTGAAAGACTTTGAGACAAGATCGTTCAAAGCTAATTGTTGTTCCCTGTAAGGGCAGTGTCCCTACCGCTCAGCTCATGTAAACAACTGATTAGTATGTTGTGGTTAACTGTGTCAAACGCTGCCGAGAGATCTAAAAGAATCAGGGCAGCGGTGTCACCTTTGTTCATGAAAGTTCTTATATTTTCCGCTGCCACTATAAGTGCTGTTTTGGTGCTATGTTGGCTACGAAAGCCAAACTGGGAAACGTCCAGCAAATTAATTTCTTTGATAAAAGTTGATAGTTGTGTGTTTAAAGCTTTGTCAATGATTTTAGCTGGGAGAGGTAGGCGGGATATAGGACGATAGTTGCTGGGGTCTGAAGATGAGGGCGTGGTTTTTTATCAGGGGAGGATAGAAGCTTTTTTCCAAACTTTAGGGAAGATTCCTGTATGAATTATTTCATTGAAAATAGGTATCAGGTGAGCAGTGATGACATCAGCAACTTGGTGAAGGGTTTTAGGGGGTCAAGAGTCATCAGGGGGTCCTGATTTTGAACTGGATAGAAATTTAAGAACTTGTTCTGTTGAGAGAGGGGGTACAGGTGAGAGTGTTTTTATGTGAGCGTGTGTGTATGTGTGATTGTGTGTGTATGAGTAAGCGTGTGTGAGTAAATGTAAAGGTCAAATGGCATGTCATGTCACTTCCTTACCTCTGGTCTTTTGGTGAATTGACATTCATGCCCAGTTTATGTGCTGTAAAGATACCACTTTGCCCTTCTCCCTCAGCAGCAAACACGAGACTGTTGTGTGGTTTAAGGCGGAACAAGTGGTCAACCCTGGTACAAAGATGGCAAATGTTCTGTGATGCCACTTTTCCTATCCCTGGTATTTTGGTGACTTGATGTCTGGCAATAGCTTACATCATCAGATACAAAGGGGTACCGGAAGTGACATCAAGCACTACGTGACTGGAGCATGAAATCACAGGAAGTGACATCGCACAGTCTTCCACCCGATCCTTGTGTACCTTCTACCCTTTCTTGTGCTGTGAATTACACTTATTTTTAAAACATTAATTGAAAGTTGCATTCTGTGGCACAGTAAGAGGAACAATCTAATATTACTCAAAAAGAAAATAGTCGCTGTGCAGGATTTTACAATAAAAAACCCACACGTGTGGGTTTTCTTCTGTGGGCCACCATGCCTAAGTAGGGACATCCACAGTCTCCCGAGTTTGTGGGACTTCAACTATCTCTTGTCATAAACCTCCCATCCCCGAAGCACACACTGATCTACTGCTGTTACATGAAGGAGTATGTGCTTCTTAGCTGTAGGGAAGAGAACCCTGAGGCCAGTGTCTCTTAAATAAACCGAGGAGAACACTAGACACAGACCTGAAGTTCACAAGCACGTGAGCCACTAGCGTACTGCACGTGTCTGAGCCCTTCTCTCTCTAAACTTGCACCTCTTTTTATGTCCTAAAGAAAATAGCTTGGCTAAGTTTGGAAGTCTTTCTTCCATTGAAACAAGACACAATCCAAGCACAGTGTCGTCAGATGAGGCAGCTGTGCGGACTGCGTCAAAGTGATATGTCAGTGTTTTGAAAACGGTGTAGGCCATACCGAGGGTGTTACAGTTCTGTGTACCCAGGACAGCTACAAGTTCCTACGGATTGCATTATATGAACACCAGATGAGTACCTGCTGTCAAAATGGCAGTTAAAAAAACACACACACACCTTGCAGTCCAGAGCATTCAGGTATGGAAATTTGTAAATATAGACTGCAAAGTTCGGACATTTTGTTAACATCACTAAGCTATGCTTGGGGCGAAAATCAGTGCAAAAATGTTTACGCTGATTTATTTTCACTAAACCATTTTTTGCAAGATTTGATTACATCACATTGGGACTTGGTTGCAACACAATGTGCTTGATGATGTCACGATGGCACGTTTGGCATTCCTCTCTGAGAGGCCTTTCTGGGGTCAGTCAGTGTTCAAGGCTTTTCTAGTTTCAATAGTCCTTCCTTGATGACGCTGCCCGTCCACAGCCCTCATGCGGGTTCGGAGACCTGCTTAGCTGGTATCGCTCCTCGGTTTGTAATGCTCCCTACACGAAGTGTTCCGGGAAGAGACAGTGAGGGGCCAACAGCTGCTCGACATTCCTGAAACAGGGAAACCGCTGCCAAAGTGATGGCTCTCTGCTGGCGGCGAGGGCAGCCGTCTCCAAGGGATTCCGCGGCCACGAGCTCCGCATAGGACAATGCGCTGCTTGTGCTGCCTGCCAACAGCAAAAGTGCGCCAAAGGGGTCGCAGACCTTCAAAAACCCGAACAACAGAGCGCCGCCGCCCGCAGCTTGTTGCAGCCGCCTGGCGTTGTTATCCGGCCAATCAGGGACAGTGTTCACTTTGAAGCGACAAAGGAAGCGTTAGCGCATGACGATGTGCAGTTATTGAGGGTACTATGCGTTTTTTTAAATAGCGTCACAACATTGTCCTTCTTGAATACAACGACATTCTAGTCTGGGTGTAATGCAGCTGTTTACTGCTATTCCTAAATGTAACTCTACAACAGTGGTCCCAAACATTTTAGACCCGAGACCCACTTTTTAGACGACAAACTTTGGCGACCAAGCTACCTTTAATGGATTGACATGACGGGGGCGGTTTTTGAATGTAACTGAAACATTATGTGGTAGCACACTGTCATTTACAGACAGCACATTTTCCAGCAAAATGGCCACTAACTTTGCACAGACATACAGTTTAACTGATAAAACTATACAGCACACAAATGACTGTGTGGAAATCGGGTTTCTGAGAATATTTATCAATTGTAGATCACCAAGGAAAGTGTCTTATGTTGAACCTATTAAAATCTTTGTTTCCAGCACGCATCAGAATTGGAAAAAAATGTGCTTAATTTTTGCATTCCTAACTGCTAAATGCATGCAATTTATGTACAGGCAGCCGTGGACCATGAAGGTAAGAGTGGTGGGGCCGGGTGGGGTGTGATTTCGACAGATGACGAAGAGGGAACATTTAATTATTTATTTAATTTTCCCTCATGGTCGTCTGTCGAATCCCCTCCCCCCCAACCTGCCCCACCGCTCTTACCTGTACGGGCCGCTCCTGTGTACAGGTATTTACATTTTGTTGTGTTGCATAATAACGACAGCCGTTTCCTTTCACACTCCCTGTACACTAGCAACATTGTCACGTAAATCACTTTAAAAACTCCTCTCACTTTGCAGTCAGAGAAACAAAAGTAAACTCCAATCGCATGTTAAAAGAATGGGCAGCAATTTTTCGGAAGACATAGCCTGACATTTGGCCTCTGTCTTTGAAGCACGGCGAATGTGAGAAGATAAACACAGAATTTAAAGGCATCTTTATTTATTGCTCGTACTTTCCTGACCCACCAAAAATCAGCTTGTCAGTACCCACAGTTTGGGAACTCTGCTGTACACTGTTTTGCTATTCACAATTTCCTAGTGTAGACATACACCCCTCCAATGAAGGGGTAGAGTTTCCTTGATGTATTTATGATTGCAAAGTTACTACTAGTAATTTTATAACTGTATTTTATATTCTGCTTACTTGGTAGACATGTGCGCTACCAGGGCATATACTCCTGCTGGTGACCTGTGCCATCTGGGTGGAGACCTTCGTATGGAAGGAGATGTTCAAATAAGCTAAGCACTTTTCTCAAATCACGCACCTGACACGCATTCACTTCAAACCACAGAAATACATCCCACACTGTCGGCTCTGCCTTTTTATCCTTGGACTATGCGACCCTGCAGCCAGAGGAGCCACGTTCAGCTTCCGTTGGCAACATTGAAGAGGAATTTTACTGAGAGGAAGACACCCCTTTTAATGAAATGCCTGGTAAAACACTGCCAACAACTACATGGTCTACCCCAATTCACCCGCACTGGAGCACAAAGGGGAACCTAGTTGCAAACGGTCGCAGGCTCTGTTAATAAATTGAGGGGGATGCACGCACCATTAGGGACATTAAGAAGAAATGACAGGATGGGAGGACATGGGTGAAGAGGAGACGGGTGGAAGAGAAGTTCTCTAGTATTCAGGTTGCAAACACTATTTCTGGATGCACCCCTGGATCCTGTCACCATCTCACCCCTCCAACCCCTCAAAAGCCTGTCCTCTCTATAATGCACTCTTGTCTGCTATATATATGGGCTGCGATACAAAAGGGGATGATGGACGGAACGTTTGAGCCAATCAAACACTCACCCCCAGTCAACTGATCTGGGTTTAATCCATCATCATTCTTTAGCTCACTCCACCACCCCAGTTCAGACATGGCCATATGCAAATCAGTCTGACCCTGTGCCTCATGGGAACAGTCCAGCCCGAACTGCCAAGCCATGTCTTCCCTGGACCGGAAACAAGCATCCTAGGACCGGTTTCTGGCATTCCAGCCGTCATCAGCCAGGCTTGCTTGAATCCAGTGGCAAAGTGAGCAAGGGACCCACGTCTGGGCATACCCCCGCCAACATATATATGGGCTGCCCATTGCAGACAACCCTAATGTAAGAACAAAACCCCTCTCTATCCCTGAAACGTATCTTACAACCAGTCATGCAACTCTGCCCCTCCCCAAATATACACTTATGCAGACATCACATACATATCCATCAAACACAGGTACTAACACACACAGACTTTAAATAAATTACTATTTATATGAATTTCCACTCATTCATCCATTTTGTCATACATTCAACATTTCAAGTAAATTGGTTGCTACTGCTGGAGCTGGGGTACTTCGTAATGCAGCAGGACAATGCATACGCCCTACCTTCTAAATGCAACCAGACAACTTACACGTATTTATTTATGGTATGAATGTCACTACCACCCTATATGGTATTTCCATACCTCTGATTGTTACACTCTAACACTTTCATTTATTGGGATTTACTTCTAATGAATTACTACACTTACCTCTAACTAATATTGTCATGTTTTAACACTATTATGCTCATGCACATTTTATTCTCTTCCACTTGTAAGAGCCTGTGTTGTTGTCCCATCTGTCACCACCGCTACTTCTGTTTCTAGCAGTGTACCAAAACCAGGACTAGTTGTACAGAACAGACCAATGGTAGAGAATGGTAAATACACCTTCTTTTGTTTTGGCTTTGGGTCAAACCTATCTCTTTGTTTTTTTTTTTTTATAAATGACAGGATAGGTTTATGTATATTGTGCCAAATGCCTATCTCCACCCATGTTCCCAATTTATTCAGTTATTGACTATGAGAACCTTTGTCATTTTTAGGTCTCGCGCCTAGCGTTGCAGTGCGTAGCGCGAGACCTCTAGAAAGGGCTTTTGAAAGCTAACCACACGCTCGTGCGTGTGGTTTTGCTTTTCGCGGCTGCCATTGGCTTTCGCGTGCTTTTAAAAAAAAAATCTAGCACGCAATTGGGCAAAGGCGGGCGCATGTCCCGCCTTTGCTACGCCCATTCCCATCGGTGGCCAGCACGCACAGCAGCGCGCGTTCGTCTCGCTGCCGCTGCCGCGCTCCCTCCCCCCGCTCCTCTGTGGTGCGCGCGCACCACTAGCTTACTCGGTAATGTTTTTTTTTTTAACTTGTTTCTCGAGTGGTGGCAGACTTGTGGCCAGCTGTTCTCGTGCGGGTGCCGAGCCCTGAGCCAGGGCCCTTCCTGGGGATGTGCGGGACCTCCAAATTGAAATTCTGGCACTCCGGCCAAGTGCGGACTTCAGCAGAGGTGCGACTTCAGCAGAGGTGCCCGTTCGGGAGGCCCTGGGAGCATTGTAAAGGCATCCATCCGGCCATAGCCGCGAGCCCCTGCCAGTTGTCTCTGTTTACCTTAGAAAGGCTGCATTAGGTGCACATGAACTCCGTGCTCTCCCTGGCTTCGATCCAGAACGCGGAGGGTCTGGCAGGCAAGGACTGGGAGCAATGTTGAGATGTCATATGGCTGCAGACGGGGAAATCTTGCAAGCCCTAAAGTAATGAATGCTTTGTAGAGTGGAGAATGTTCACAGCGGTGCTCTCTGCGCCTCGCCCCCCCTCCCGGGCATTCTTGCACTCTGATCACCTGTGGAAGCAATAATATCTATTTATGTATTTATTTTTATTATAAAATTTAGTGTAGCGCAGTTGCACTCTGATCACCTGTGGAAGCGATGATATCTATGTATGTATTTATTTTAATTTTAACATTTGGTGTAGTGCAGTCCAAATCCAGGCGGACAGCGAAGTACTCTGTAAACACTAAAATGTATATAGGGTCACATGGAATCATGACGCTTTGATTATGAAAAAGTAACCATCAGCAATTGCCGCTCCAGTCTCGTCGAATTAAATATAGAAATAACCATTATCACATTTCTTTCTGAGCACTAGATACAACCATTTCGTTCCACTTTTTTTATACTGATACCCAGAACTGCAGTGAGTGGTGTGATTGAACTGGAAAATATACCTCAAAAGTGGATAAAAAGCCGACTTGCCATTATGCGGCGTAATGCCACACATTCTGTAGCTGCATTATTTCACTATTTTGCCAATATAACGTACCTAAATATGGTCTGGGTAATATGTTCACCTAATTACTAGCCGTTTTATACCTGCATGTATCTACAAACACCTGAAAGGTAACGAGGTAACCTTTACAAAGGGAACTACTATTCATAAAACCACATGTGGGGCTTTTTTTCTGTAATTTTTGACTCCTTTGAGCCTGAAACAATTTTTTTGTACAGATTTGCATTATGCACCAGCATGGGATTATTTACTAATTGTATTTGCCTTAATTATCTTGAAAATAGCATTTTACAAATGCTCCCTTCTCGTTGCCGAAATCTACCCACACGAAGGACCCCGGTCAGAGATGGGACAGCCTCGCACAGGTGGGCACGGAAACAAGGGGCACTGCCGCTCACTGCTCAGGCATTACACTTTGGGTGTACCGCTTTCCAACTCCTCAACCCATTGTTAAAAGGAGGAGCATTTCGATGGCTGCTGGTACATTGCCAAGCCGATCTGAGGGTCAGGCCACTTGTGCCTGGCAGCGTGGCACAGCGCACAAAGCCACGAGCTCTGTGCCAATCCCATCCTTGTCATTGTTTTGCTTTTAGGTTTGCACTTGACCACAGTTTTAACGTGTTGTCCGTACTTTTTTAATTTTATGCTTTTTCCTTGGTTTGCTTCTTTCTATGTGTGGTCTTGACGAGCGTTTTAATGCCCATGGGCTCATGTCAGCACTACATAAAGTCACACGAAGAAATAAATAATAAACCAATAAAGATGCACCGTAACCCCAGTGCAGCAGTATTACGAAGCAGAGCCGGGCTCCAGACTCCGCATCCGAAGGCTGCCAGAACGACCCTGAGGAGGAGCTTGCTTGCCCTTTCCATAATTTCCTGACATGTCTCTCCTCACCCTGAAGCTTCACCTTTCACCTGTTCATGCCTCCCCTCACCGCTGAGCAGATGTGAATGCCCCCTCATCCCGCGGTAGTCACGGTTCAGATATGGGTCCCATCTTCAACTACTAGCTTGCAGGGTTAAAACAAGCATTGGCATAGCCAATTGGTCTCGTTTTAAAAGTCGCTGCTTGTTTAGTTTACTTTTGGCCAGTCACTCTCCAACAGAGCATTTTGGCACTCCGACACCAACTGCTCCCTCCATCCTCCCTTAGTAGGTAACAGACATTGCCATTTACAATGCCAATAGCTCTAACTTAAAAAAATGCGAGACCTATTGCATTTCCAATGCTTGTTCTTTATCCTAAGACTTGGCATTGTAATGTCAGAATGATATTTCCTTTAGCCCCTGTGTTAACCTCCAAGCATCGTGTGTTTGTACATCACCATAGCATCACCATGAGCAATTTTGGATGTATTATTCCTCTATGTTTCTCTGGTCAGCTAGAGGTTGACATAAGCTCCTGGTGTCTACATCACTACCAACACAACAGACGACATAAGGAGACATCCTGGCAGCAGCTATTCAGACCTCAACTAGCCATCGATCAGGTAAGTGTGTGAACATCCTACCTTTACTACTACATCTAAATACTTTGCCTCAGTCTCTTTTGTATGTTCTTTCAGTTGCCAGTTTTAAATATACATTTTATGTATATTTATAATTTGTTATGATTTATATATATAAAATACATGCACATCTCTCTGTGTTGACATCATTTGTGTCAAATAGCACGGCTATCCTTTTATTCATAACTGTTTTATTTCATATTTCACCTCAATCTTCTCTCCAGCTTTTGGGTGAGGGGATACCTTACCAACTCCAACTTCAAGGATAGGGGTTCAGCAGCTGACATCAATGGGACAATCCAAAAAGGGAGCCTGTCTGGAGCAGGTGATCTCATATTGTGTATATATGAACTAGTTCCAACAAAGGCTCAATTTCTACCTTCATATGTGTATTTAGGCTCTCATGGCACTAAATTAAAAAGTGAGTTTTTCCAAAACTGTTTTTGCAAACTAGCTTGTAGAAATATTGATGCAAAACTTTAGTTTATGTATTTCAACTTTTTTTCTCCTTCGCTTGTAGGTACTGCGGATATTGAGCCTGCCAATGATGCTGTAAAAGCCACAAGTGTAGGATTTTGTGGGCAATCCAGGTGAAAACCAATCCTCATTCAAGCAGCTATCTTCCACTGCACAAGAAGAAGAGGAGGAGGACGAGCAAGAGATTGTTGATGATGAGGATAAGGAACACGAGGAATAGGATGAGATTGAGATGGGGGACAATGTTGGTGCACAGTAGTCTTCCTCCAAGGAAGAGGATTGCCAGTCCCCACTCACCAGCTAAGCAGCCATGGATGCTTATCCCATCTACTCAAGACTCCCCTGATGTGAAATGTTGCCATGACATGACAAAGATGCACTTTGAGCATCTTCGCAGTTTGAAAGAAGAGAGTTCACGGCAATATGCCAGGACCACGAAGATGATAAAGACAATAACAAACAGGTTCCAATGTCAATCTGAAAAACCAAGGTATGCACATGATCCTTTAGGTAGGCACCAAGGAAAAGCAAGTAATCATTACATTCAGGAAAATAGGAAACATTTTATTTTCAATATTACTGGTTCAATTCAGAGTGTGCTTAAGTGAGAAATGGTAAACGTTCAAGTATGTCATATGTGATGAATAAAGCACTTAAAATGCTTTTATTGTCATTCTCTTAAATAACAAAAGACAATATGTGGAAAAGTATAAATTAAATACATAAAATAGGTAATGGTTAAGTCTCAACTAGTTACGCCGGTTTCAGACTGTTCAATTTGAAGTGATCACAAAACACTTGCTCCAGTTGCTGAAAAGTGAGGAGGGACATGAAATATTTTGCATTATTTTGTCATATCTTCAGAGTCTTAAGTGGTTCCAAATTAGCCAACCTCAGAAAAGTAAATAGCCATCTGTGATTTAATATAGGCCATCTGTTTTTCAGGGTCCCATGTAGTCAAATCTATAGCCCTGACCTTCCGATAAGAGTGAAAGGATAAAATATGTACCAGCAAAAAGAGATCAAAACTAAAAATAAATTACTTTAATTTGAAATGCAAAATTAATATAAATTATCAGCTCTAAAAATTGTCCCTGAAACTTAAGGCTAAAAATGGAAAAGGTATAAAGTCACTAGATTGGCGAGGATTTCATATAACTGAGAAACAAGGGATCAGAGAGTAATGTCCTAAACGCATGCTTGATGCCAGGTAATATGTGTGCCATGATGAGCATCAGTTGGAAAGGTATTACCATAACAGATCAAGATTCTGGCTAATGCAACCAACGATCAAGGAAGCATCCAGCAAAAACACATTGGCAAACCCATTAAGCCAGGGTTTAATGTGCTCACACAGGCAGCATTAGCATATTAGAATGAGACACAATTGAGGGAGTCAGCAGGAGCAGACAGAGAGAACTATAGTTGTAAAGTAGTCCCTCGTACAGTTCAATACAGGTACTCAAGTAGAGGCACAAAGACACACCCAAGCTGCCAATGTGATTAGGTGAGAGATTATTCCTCCACGGGGTTGAACCAATATGTGTGTCAGGGAACACGGGAACCCTACACTTCCAGGCAGCCGATGACCGACGCCGCGCGGGAGAACTACAACTCCCAGCGGCCTCGGCTGATGTCTGACGTCAGACGCACCGTCGTGCATGACGCCCGAGACCGGTGAAGAGCGAAGAACCGGCAGGAGACACTGCCGATTATTCCTGGTGTCTGGTTCGTTGAGTTGGCTTTCACAGCATTCTGAGAGTTCCCTGGTCGGGTAAGGGTGCCGTTGGGCACCGCTTATTTCTAATTTGTTACTTGAAGCCCAATGAGGGCTTTTTCTCATACACGCTTGAAGTGGATGTTCGTGTCAGTGCTCATTAACATATGTTCCCTACGTTGGCGAGTCTTTATTACTTATTTCTTTGGGATTGTGTGACTCATGCGAGGGAATTACATTATTGTTTGGGTGCATTAACATTGGCTCATCTTCTCATTTCAATCTCCCTGTGAGGGGCTATTATCATTTCCTTCCCTGTTGGCGAGTCCGTGGCAGTGGCTCATGCAGGGAAGGTTCTTATAGCCTAACATTTGTATTGGGCTATGATCACGCAGAGAGTGTTTATCAACTCTCAACACCGTTCCTTTGTTCTCTGATTTCAGTCTGCAGTATAACCTTTATTTGGAAAATATGCTATTGCTTGGTAAAGACTTCCTTGCTTGCCTATGATATTGTACTGCACCTTTTGTTCATTACTGCATGTAATCAAAGACGTCCACAAATTGTGTTTGCACATCTATAGGTGTGGTCAGCAGCAGGTGATCCTTGGTGCTCATGTTTCCGGTCTTCTTACACTGATATCAAGGGTATGTGTTTAGTCCTAGAAATCAGTTGTCTCACATGCTACAAGGATCTTTAGGTGAGATAGGTTTTCCAAAATTTATAGTCTTGCATGTTTTGTTTATTGCAGTATACAGTGTAAGGACTTGTGATTACCTGCTCACCGCCCATTTCTGCACAGCAGCATTTTCTTTCTTTACAGGTTAGTGGAAGGTTGGGTCCATCTAGATAAGAGGGAGCGAGTGGTAGTCATTTCATCTGGATGATCACAACTGATGGTCTTTCCTCTTGTATTTACAGGTCTCCCTCCCCGCTGTCCCCATGCTTCCCTTCCCCCGCTTGACCATCCTAAAGTCTGCGTGTTATTATATCCAGACTTGGGGCTGTCGAGAGGTGGACCCCTAAGAGCATCGGTTTGATCCTGAGGATACGTTCAGGCCTGGGACAGAAAAATCGGCCCACGAATAGATTTATCCTCCCGGTCGAGCTGATACTAGAATGGCCACCTTAGATCATGTGTTGACAGCGCTAGCGGCAGTGCAGGTTGAGCTTACGGCTTCCCGCAATTAAACCGCTGCATTACAGGCAAGAGTGGAAAGGATGCAACGGAATCCTTTCGATTTAGGTACTCCTTCTCAGCCCACAACTAGTTCGATGGTAGTAGAAATCCCTACCCCTATACCTCTCGCCCCACCAGAAAAATTTACAGGAGATATACATAAGGTACAGGTTTTCCTTACTCAGGTCCTTCTCTACTTCATTTGTAAACCTAAGACGTTTTCCACTAATCAATCACGAGTGGCGTTTCTCATATCGTATCTGGCAGGTGATGCAGCACAGTGAGCAGTCCCTTTTGTACAAAGAGATGATCCCATGTTATATGACTGGGACTCATTCAGGGAGGAGTTTGAGAAAACTTTCGATCATAGAGCTGATACCTTCTCGGCAGACCGAGAATTACTTGACCTGAAGCAAGGAAATAAGGACTTGATGGGGTACCTGAACACCTTCCAGAGATTAGTGCCAGGATACCCTTTGGGCGACAGTGCGCTTTACAAGTGCCCGATACAATACAATACAAACCGACTGGCCCGAAAGTAAACAGGCGTCTATCTTCTACCAAGGCCTTAAGGAGGAGCTGAAGGATGTAATCGCTCAAGTGGATCCTCAACCTCGTACTTGCTCCGACCTGATCGAGTTGACAATGCGTCTGGATCATCGTTTGAGAGAACGAAAAGGGGACGTTAGAAGGAAAGAAAGATACACCCCACGTTTTGGCCGACCTAAACCACAGGATCCTGGTACCGTCTCCCCTGAACCCATGGAAATAGGGACGGTTCGTGCTTCTCTTACTCCAGATGAGAGGGACTTCCGGCGTAAGAATGGTTTATGTTTGTATTGTGGGAAGAAGGGGCATTACTTACGAGAGTGTACTATCAAACCCAAATTCGGTCGCCCACGGATGGGAGCAGCCGTCCTAAGCGCAACCAAACCGTCGACGGAAAACTAACAAGCTCAAGACAGAAGGAAGGGGAGTCTTCGAGCATTCTGTATATCCCTTCCATAAAAAAAGACGTTTCTCTTTGTAAGGAACATTTCTTCATTCCGCTGGTGTTGTACATAAACCAGGAACCATGCTACACTCAAGCCATGGTAGACTCGGGAGCCACTGGATGTTTCATGGACCAAGGAGAAGCTCGAAGGTTGGGGGTTCAACTCGTACCTAAACCATTACCAGAAGTGGTCTTTGCAGTTGATGGGAAACGGTTGGAATCTGGACCTATTAGTCACGCCACCGAAACATACACAGTGGAATATGATGGGAACCATCAGGAACTTCTTTCCTTCAATATAATCTGAGCACCATTATATGGGATCATTCTGGGTTTACCCAAGTTGTCCACACATAACCCCACCATTGATTGGGGTCAGAAAGTCCATACTCTGGAGTCAGACTATTGCAAGAAACATTGTTTAAGGTCATTCAACCTTCCTACCAAAGCGTTGGCATGTTGCCATCATATCGCTACCGCAGCCAAGAAGGAGATGGAACTGCCTTCTTGTTATCACCAGTACACAGATGTTTTTAGTGATCAGATGGCTGAAGTACTTCCTCCTCACAGGCCTTATGACTGCCGGATAGATCATATGCCTGGTTCTGTGGTCCCTTGTGGCAGGGTATATGCCCTGACTGAGCCGGAAAATGAACATCTGCGTCAGTATTTGGATAAATACTTGGCCTTGGGGTTTATTCGTCACTCCAGCTCTCCTGCGGCTTCTCCTTTGTTCTTTATACCAAAGGCAAATGGAGAGCTTCGGACATGTATCGACGTTCGCGCCTTGAATGCCATCACCGTACGTAATCAATACCCTCTCCCATTGATATCTGTATTGTTGGAGCAGGTTAAAGAAGCTGTGATATACACCAAGTTAGACCTCAGAGGAGCATACCATTTGGTGAGGATGCGCCAGGGAGACGAATGGAAGACGGCCTTCAAGACTCGTTATGGATTATACGAGTACCAAGTCATGCCGTTTGGATTATGTAATGCGCCAGCCGCATTCCAATTCTTTCTTAACGATGTCTTAAGGGAATACTTAAATCGGATAGTAGTCGTGTACATAGACGACATACTGATTTATTCAGCTAGAGTAGAAGAGCATATGACACATGTGGGATTGATTCTCCAAGCCTTGAAAGACAACCATCTCTTTTGCAAGATTAGCAAATGTGAATTCCACGTTTCCACTGTCGAATTCTTAGGAGTGGTGCTCACACCCACAGGACAGGAAATGGCTGAAAGGAAAGTGAGAGCAATCACCGAATGGCCGTGTCCAAAAAATGTGAAGGACATCCAATGCTTTTTGGGGTTTGCGAACTTCTACCAGCGTTTTATAGCACAGTTCTCCAACAAAGCGGCCCCCATAACAAGATTGGTGAAGAAAAATACACTCTTCCAGTGGACTGAGGAGGCGCAAACCACATTCGACACCCTGAAGGAAGCATTCATTACCGCTCCTATCCTGACCCATGCCAATCCGACATTGCCGTTTATAGTGGAGGCGGACGCCTCTGAGGTGGCGATCGGAGCGGTGTTATCTCAGAGAAATATTACCACAGGACAGTTGCATCCGGTGGCCTTCATGTCCAAGAAACTGAACAGCGCCGAACAAAATTACACCATTGCAGAAAAAGAGCTGCTGGCCATAAAAGAAGCTTCTGTGGAATGGAGGCATTGGTTGATGGGAGGTAGACATACGGTCACAGTATACACAGATCATCGCAACCGTCAGTTCTTAAAGACCGCCCGGCAGCTTACACCTCAGTTATTACGATGGATGATGTTTTTTGAGGAATACACTTTCATAGTGACATTTCGACCTGGAAGTATGAACAAGAAGGCGGACGCACTGTCACAACAAGAGTCCACGGTGGTACCACTTCAAGGCCCAGAAAGAGCGATCATAGAACCCAACTTCTTAAAGGAGGTCGTTAAAGGACTCCAAACCTTTCGATGGAAGAATTGGTTGAAAGGACATCCCGAAAGGAAAGAAGCGACAAGGCATACCTGTCAAGGGAAATCAGGTTCTTGTTCCCACTCCCAAATTAAGACAGACGGTCTTCCAATGGTGTCATGTAAATCCCAGTGCAGGACATAATGGAAGTGAAAAAACCTGTGAAAAGATTCAACGAAAGTTTTGGTGGCTTACCTTCAGAAGAGACGTCCCTTTGTGGGTAAAGAACTGTACTGTTTGTGCCCAAATGAAAACGGTCAAGGGAAAACCACAAGGTCTCTTACAACCACTACCCACTCCGGATACTCCCTGGGAAAGATTTTCCTTAGATTTCATAGTGAGACTACCTAAGGATAAAGGGCACACTGTTATCCTGGTGGTAATTGATTACTTGACAAAAATGGGACATTTCATCACCTGCAAACAGATTCCTACAGCAGGACAGTTAGCCAAATTGCTTTTGATACATGTGGTCAGACTGCATGGTCTCCCCCAAGTGATCGTGTAAGACCGTGGGGCCCAATTCACAGCCCAGTTCTGGCGGGTATGGTGTTCAGCCTTACAAATTTCCTCCACCATGTCTACCAGTTTCCACCCGCAAACGGATGGTCAAACAGAGAGGCTAAACCAAAAACTAAAACAGTATTTACGTTGCTATGTAGACAACACAGAAGCATGGGTGGAGTGGTTATGGCTTGCAGAAATAGCTTACAACAATGCTCAGCATAGCTCCACCAAACATTCTCCATTCTATAGTACTTATGGACATCATCCCCGGTTTATTCCCTTTCTGACACCTAGCAGTAGTGAGCGTCTTCCAGAGGTACACGATAGGATCTCACAGATACGTAGAATCTTGAGGGACACACAAAAACAGTTAGTCCACGCTAAAGAGCTATACAAGAGGCAGGCAGACAAACATCGTAGACCAGGGCCTACCTATAAAAAAGGGGATTTAGTGTGGCTATCAACACGTAACATTTGTTTCAAAAGGTATAGTGTGTTTAACCCAAAATACATTCGTCCTTACAGAGTATTGAAACACGTCAACCCAGTGGCGGTGAAACTTATTTTGCCCTCACATATGAGAATCCACCCGGTGTTTCATGTTTCCTTACTCAAACCATCATATGGCACAGTACAAAAGAGACCAGCGCCTTTGTGGATTGACCAAGACAAGGAATACGAGGTGGCTGGAATTCTTGACTCTAAACTTCAGCGCAAAAGCCTTTGGTATCTGGTTGCATGGAAAGGGTATGGTACTGAGGAGAACTCTTGGGAACCTGAGTCATCGGTGCATGCTTCTAGGATGGTTTCAGCTTTCCACAGACATCACCCAGACAAGCCCTGTGCCTGTCAGTGTTCTCCGAGAAGGGGATGTACTGTCAGGGAACACGGGAACCCTACACTTCCAGGCAGCAGATGACCGACGCCGTGCGGGAGAACTACAACTCTCAGCGGCCTCGGCTGATGTCTGACATCAGACGCACCATTGTGCGTGACGCCCGAGACCGGTGAAGAGGGAAGAACCGGCAGGAGATGCTGCCGATTATTCCTGGTGTCTGGTTCGTTGAGTTGGCTTTCGCAGCATTCTGAGAGTTCCCTGGTCGGGTAAGGGTGCCGTTGGGCACCGCTTATTTCTAATTTGTTACTTGAAGCCCAAGGAGGGCTTATTCTCATACACGCTTGAAGTGGATGTTCGTGTCAGTGCTCATTAACATATGTTCCCTACGTTGGCGAGTCTTTATTACTTATTTCTTTGGGATTGTGTGACTTATGCGAGGGAATAACATTATTGTTTGGGTGCATTAACATTGGCTCATCTTCTCATTTCAATCTCCCTGTGAGGGGCTATTATCATTTCCTTCCCTGTTGGCGAGTCCGTGGCTGTGTCTCATGCAGGGAAGGTTCTTATAGCCTAACATTTGTATTGGGCTATGATCACGCAGAGAGTGATTATCAACTCTCAACATCGTTCCTTTGTTCTCTGATTTCAGTCTGCAGTATAACCTTTATTTGGGAAATATGCTATTGCTTGGTAAAGACTTCCTTGCTTGCCTATGATATTGTACTGCACCTTTTGATCATTACTACATGTAATCAAAGACGTCCACAAATTGTGTTTGCACATCCACAGGGGTGGTCAGCAGCAGGTGATCCTTGGTGCTCATGTTTCCGGTCTTCTTACACTGATATCAAGGGTATGTGTTTAGTCCTAGAAATCAGTTGTCTCACATGCTAGGTGAGACAACTGATGAGATAGGTTTTCCAAAATTTATAGTCTTGTATGTTTTGTTTATTGCAGTATACGGTGTAAGGACTTGTGATTACCTGCTCACCGCCCATTTCTGCACAGCAGCATTTTCTTTCTTTACAGGTTAGTGGAAGGTTGGGTCCATCTAGATAAGAGGGAGCGAGTGGTAGTCATTTTATCTGGATGATCACAACTGATGGTCTTTCCTCTTGTATTTACAGGTCTCCCTCCCTGCTGTCCCCATCCTTCCCCCCGCTTGACCATCCTAAAGTCTGCGTGTTATTATATCCAGACTTGGGGCTGTCGAGAGGTGGTTCGGTTCGATCCTGAGGATACGTTCAGGCCTGGGACAATGTGATGGACAATATGTCAGTAAAGTGGCTTAAAGAGGCTTCATTGAAAAGGGCAGACCCAAAGCTCTCTCTATGCATATTATTAGCAATAGTTGAGACTGACTGCTAAGTTGGAAAACCCAGTCCAAAAAGACCCTAGACAATGTGAAAAAATGGCAGCCAACATGAAGAGAAAGTAGATTGCATGATCTGTGCGGACACAGAGCATCATCACTGCTATACTGCACAGCTGGCACCTTGGTGCTCTAATGGGTACAGAGACCTTTTGGAACTATCGTGGAAACAAGACTTTCTGAGAATCTGGTCAGCTCCACAAAAAAGAAGGGACAGGCCATACGTTCCACACACTCACTGCTGGTCTTTTTTGTCCTTCTGCTGAGCATGCTCCTGCTCTTGTACTTGTCACACATTTCTTAAAGAACTTAGTTACTGAGATTTGAAAAAACATTGCAAGCAGCAGAGGTTAATTTCAGGGCTTTAAGTGGGATGAACAAAGTGGAGGGGTCTCTAAAAGGGCTGTTGCCTATGTAGTTATAGGCGTGGCTTATCCATGTAAACTACATTTGTGATTCCTATAGTGTGCCATCCAACTGGTATTTTGATGTCTCTCTGAGCTTTCTGTTATTGCATCCAGTTATACATCACAACAACTGACATGCACCTAAACCAGCCAGGACTATTGGCTTTGTCAATGGTTGTCCTTGTGCGATCTGGAGAAAAGCAAGGATTGGATGACCATGTATTCTGAACACCTTTTTGATTCACTGACAGAACCTGTGAGAAATGCATTACCTTCAGCCTCAACTCTAGACCTCTTAATCGTGGCCGTTATAAACACCTGGAGGCAGTTTGTTTCAAAGCTTGCACTGTTTGTAAGAAATTGGGTTGCTGATTCGAGGGGGGTGAGGGGGATGAAACCCTTCTCAAGCAGCAACCACAATTTTTCTCAGAGTGAAGTCACAAGCAAACTAAATTGTGTCCAACCCTTGGGTATCTTGGCACGGAGCAGTCAGACTTAACTCAGAGGCAATGTGTAGAGTATTTGTGCAACACTTCAAACAGTAAAACAATGAAAACGCACCACAAAAAGACCCCACATCAGTTTAGAAAAATAGAGTAACTTTTAATAAGTAAAACAAGACCAAAATGACAAAAATCCAATCAGTAGAATGGAGATATGCAATTTTACAGATTTCATCGAAAATAGAGTCAAAGAGCACAAAGTGCCAACTGTGGATATCTGGTCACTCCGGACGGGACAAAGTCACAAGTTCAGGCTGTTCGTGATGCAGTGCAGACTGGCTACAGGGACCCAATTAGGCCCACTGAACAAGAGTACTTTAAATCCTAGTTTGAGGAGTGTTGCGAGGTCCCGTGGTGAGAATGCGTCGCGCAGTCAAGACGATGAGTCAGTTCCGAAGAGCGGTGAAGCTGTGATGCGAGGTCCTCAATTGCTATCGAGGATCTCATCGACGAGGGCTAGCGATGAGACGTCCGGCATTGCTAGTGCGTTGCGCAGTCAAGACGATGCATCTGTTCTGAGGAGCTGCGAGGCTGAGATGCGAGAAACTGCGGCGTCATTGAGGCTGTCATCCAGAAGAGATACGAGGGCTTGTGTTGGAAAAGCTTCATACAGGCGGCAGTTCTGATGTAGCTGTGGGGTCGATGCATAGTCCTTTGCATCAGGGGCACCCACGCCGCAGAGGTGATGCATCAGTTCTGCTCGGATTAGCACCACTGAACAAGGGAGATGCATCAGTCCTGCTGGATCAACAGATGGGTGGGCTGAGCACCTTTACACCCACTTCCAAGGGTCCAGGACTGGGGTGTCACCACTTGGCAGGGTGGGACTCACAGATGGCAGAGCCCAGGTGCTGGGTTCCAGGTCGTTGGAGCCTTCTGTCCCTGTGGATATAGTCTGGAGGCTAGTTGGCTGGCCTCCTGACTAGATTCTCAGGGACCGAAGGCTCCAACGACCTGGAACCCAGCACCTGGACTCTGCCATCTGTGAGTCCCTTGGAGTCACCCTGGGGTCCTGGTTTCAAGAGATGCAGGTCTAGTCCTTCTCTTCCAGGCAAGAGTTCAGCAGGCAGCCGGTCAGCCCAGCCCAGCAAGGGAGCAGTACAACAAGGAGTAGTCCGGCAGAGTGGCAGTCCTTTCAGCAGCACAGAAGTCCTTTTTCTAAAAGTGGCATTTTCAAATTTTTTATTTAAAATCCGACTTCACTATAAGAGAGGATTTTTCATTACAATTCCAAATACACCAAATATGAACTGGTTATCTACTCCCATTTGGAAATTACAGCTTATTAAATGTAATAAGGTAACTCCAATGTTATCCTATGGGAGAGGCAGGCCTTTCAGTAGTTAAAAACAAATGTAAGAGTTTTTTCACTACCCAGACATGTAAATCTTAAAAGTACATGTCCAACTTTTTGAATACATTGTACCCTGCCCCCTGGGCTGTCCAGGGCCTAGCTTAGGGGTGACTTACATGTTTTAAAAAGGAAAGCTTGGACATGGCAAAAAGTTTATTTTGCCGGGTCAAAATTAGAGGTGGGCAGAATTTTTAATTGTGCTGGCGGAATTGGTGGAATTTAGTAATTCCGTGTTACTTTTGTAACGTGCAATTACTAATATATTCCATCCGCTCCGCCGGTGGAATTAATCAGCACTGTATTGTTTTTTAAACAGGGCTTGAAGATGGAGCAGTCCCTCTATGTTTAAAAACCACTGCAGATTAAACTTTAAGCTGCAGGGATTTTTAAACATAGAGGGACAGCTCCCTCTTCCAGTCCTGCTTAAAAACCACTCACTGCACTGCTGTGCATACCCTTTGGCACCCTTACTCTGCAGTAATCACTGCAGAGTATGTAAGAGCGCCGAGGGGTATGCACTGTAGTGCTAAATACCAAATGCACTTATAGTGCATACCACATGGTGCCCTTACATACTCTGCAGTTACCACTGCAGAGTATGTAAGGGCGCCAAGGGGTATGCATTGTAAGGGCATTTGGCAGCACTATTTCTTAGCGCAAAATGCATTCTCGCATCCATTTTTGGACGTGAGTGTGTATTTGGCGCTAAGAAAATAGCCCCAAATGCCCACTCTGCCCCCCATGGAATTCTGTGAAATGTTAATGTAGTTCGGCAGAATCAAACTCCACCAATTCTGCCTACCCCTAGTCGAAAGGTCAGTTTAAAAATGCCCACATAGGCTGCAATGGCAGGTCTGAGAGATATTTGAAAGGCCTACTTAAGTTGGTGGCACAATCAGTGCTGCAGGCCCACTGGTAGCATTTAATGTACAGGCTCTGGGTACATTTAGTACCACTTTACTAGGGACTTACAAGTAAATTAAATATGCCAGTTGTGTGTAATCCAGTTCCACCATGTTTAAAGGAGAGAGCACAAGCACTCTAGCACTGGTTAGCAGTGAAAGGTGCACAGAGTCCTAAGGCCAGCAAAAACAAATTCAGCAAAAAGTGGAAGGTAGGGGGCGTGGCCAAGCGGTCCAACTTGGAGGACGCGCTTTGACGGGCTCCGGAGGCCCCGGTCAATATCCTGCACAATATCCTTGCTCATCAGCCTTCTAATCTCCCCCAAACACCCTTACGGCGTGCACGTCAACAACAGCTTTGGGAGCTGCATCTTGCTCGATTGCAGCAGAGCCGCCCGACTGACGGTGCGGCCTTTCCGCTGTTGCACTGAGGCCTGGGCCCGTGCTATGGAGGAGCGGCCCCGGCCTTGCGGTGAGCCCCGACCTGCTGCCTGCGGACGGTTCGGAGCCTGTGAGGTGACGGGGCCACAGACGCCGAGGCGTGCCTGGTGCGCTGCCAAGATTGACGCGGGACACCGGCCTCCGGGGTGTCGGAGGAGAAGTGGTGCGCCCGTGGCCATGGGCCCGGGCCTGTGTCCTGCTTTCGTGGCTCTGGCCCGCATGCGGGCTTGGTGACGGCGACTGGGTCCGGGAGCAGCAGAGGCAGCCGACGACAGTGCCAGATGAGGAGGTGAGGTTGCTTGATACACAGTGAGGCGGGGACGCGGCGAGGGCCTTCGCGGCCGTAGACTAAGGTGTCAGTTGCTGTCGCTGCACCGGGGTGACTGGACCCTTCCCCACAGGGTGCAGAATTAGCTACAAGGACCCGACTGCCCCCCATACATACTTGGTGGTCGGTGGACGGCGGGCGCTAACCTGGAGCTGTGGGACCCAGGGGAGCCGAATATCACTTGGGAGGAGACGGGCGGCCTACGGAGAGACTTTTGAGCCTGCAGTGACCGTGAGTGTGGCAGCGGCGGACAGCTCTGCAGGGTCTTGAGGAGCCTAGGCATGGGGGTTCCCCCCCTGTGTTGTAGACGCAATTGTTACTGTCGTACATCACCCTCGGCAGGGCAATACCTTATACAAAGCCCACAGGCACTGCGGTGTGTGGCGGTACGGGGGCACCCATTAGGGGGGTGGGGAGGTGTGGGCTCACGGAGGCAGCCAGGCTGGGTCTTGGTGCGGTCTATGTGTCTACCGCCTTTCCGCCAGCCTCCTTACCTGCCTTACAGAAGACTGTGGCTAGCGCCGGGATCGACTATTGGAAAAACCCTTCCTTCTCCAGACAACAACTACGTGGCAGCTGACTCAGGCCAGACCCTACGGCCATACCAGTCAAGCACGTAAGTGCGGAAGGATTGACATACACGGCCTTAATATCCCAACTGAAGATGACTCGGGACAAGCCCCAAACAACCAAACAGAGCACAATGGATAGATTTATGGGTGCTGGGGCCCAGGCGACCGACTAGGTGGGCCAGGCCTCTGCCACACCAGATAACGCGACGTTATTGGCTGCAATAACCCAATCCAGAGACACGCTGGAGGCCAAAATATGGGCAGTAGGGTTGGATGTCATGCTGATCCACCAGGACCTATGCAATGCGGTCGATCGGATAACAGAGGCGGAAACCAGGATCTCGACAACGGAAGCCATCCCTCAAAAAGGGAATATCCTCGCTGGAATCCGTTACCATAGGCCTTGGGACCTGGGTGGAAGATGCCGAGGGTAGAGCCCGCAGGAACAATCTCCGACTTGTTGGCTTCCCGGAGCGCTGCGAAGGCAGGAATATGGAGCACTTCCTCACAACCTGGTTGACTGGATGGCTTCCCCCGGATTCACAATCCCAGTGTTTCGTTATAGAACGAGCGCACCGTGCCCTGACGCAAAAACCTCCACCAGCGTCCAGGCCACGACCCGTCATTGCCAGATTCCTGAACTTCCACGATCGAGACACGATCCTAACGCAGGCCAGACTGGTGGGCAAGCTCTAGTATGACTCACAACACATCTTATTTTTTCCGGACTACACTAAAATGGTGCAGCAGCGCAGACAGTCTTTCACGGCCGCCAAGGCCCGACTTCGAGATCTAAAAATACAATATGCTTTGCTGTTCCCGGCCCGGCTGCGAGTCATATACCAGTCACAATCCATCTTCCTTGATACGCCAGAGGAAGTCTTCGCCTGGACAGATGAAAGGGAGACGCTCAGGCCACACACCCCACTGCGCTTTGAGTCAGAATCATAATCAGGAGAAGCCGCTAACAAACATGTGAAACTTAAGGGGAAATCCAGCCGCAGGTCACGCTCGCGACACCACTCCAAGATACGAGAAAGATCCCCCTCTCAAGGAACCGAGACCCGACATGAATCACCCCCACTGCAACTGGAAGAATGAGAGCATAATGGACGATACCTATGCCTGGCTGATGGAAGACTTTGGGGGCCTCAGGAGACGCTTTCCTCCCGGAACGAACTCTTCTCTTCTCAGTATCTGAGAACTCTACGCACAGTTGGGACAGTTCAATGGGGATCCATTGGTGTGGGATTCCGATGCGCCCCCGTTGGGACGCGGACGGACCACCAACCGCGACAGATGCTTCAACAGTTTTGAGGTATTGGGGTGGGAGGGAGGGAGGGGGTACGGGTTTGTTTAGTTTTATTGAATGTCCTATGTCATGCTTTTCTACCTTCTATGACGACATGTCCAGTATCGAGTTGCATCCTGACTATTGGTTCCACCCTCGGCATTATGGTGGGATTGGGTAATAGACTGAAAATAGTTAGTTGGAATATCCGGGAGGGCTGGATAAGATAAAGCGGGGGGCCATACTTCGCCAAGCAAAATGCATTTCGGCAGATGTCCTATTATTACAGGCAACCCACCTCCTTGGTACTAAGGCGCCATGTCTCTCCCGTTTTGGGTATATACAGTTTTTTCATGCTGAGTTTACTAGGGGCTCACGTGGGGTAGCGGTCCTGATCCATCGGAGGGTCCCATATACACACATTAAGTCATGGCCTGACCCCCAGGGACGATACATCTTTATTAGGGCTCCCGGTTTTATGGTGTTTATTTTTTTAGCATTTCCGTCTGTATTTATCCATATTTATTTTTTTGCCATTTTATCTGTATTTATCCATATTTATTTTGTGTTTTGCGTAAAAATGAAGTTGTAAAACTGTACATTTCCATATTTACTTAACTGATCGACGCGCACTCATACTTTGATGTCTGTCATGTTTTAGCTATTTAGGCTGCCAAATATTACATAAAAATACATCCACTGATAAATATTAGCATTATACCACAAATGTATGGTCACATATGCCGTTATTTAAAGAAATGTAATCCTGTTTTTTCATTTCCCATGCTGTCAGCTGTTCAGCTTTTGGGCTATAATTCATGAAAGACAGCACAGAGGTTCACTTAAAGAAGCACCATTTTCTGTATTTATCCACATTAAAAAATAAACGCTGACAGAAAATATATTCTTTTCTGTCTGTATTTACCTGTAAAAATCCATAAAAACGGAAAACAGGGAGCCTTAATCATTATCACCGGCACAATATTCGGGAAACAAATTATAATAGGCAGTATATATGTGCCCCCTCCACTGTCGGAAACATTTATAGAACGATTGACTGGGATCATGTTGAAAACACCCAAGGGCCTCTCAATAATAGGCAGCGATTGGAATGATGTTGTAAACCAAATCCAAGATAGATGGCGATCACATGGGGGGGTGGGGACGATGCGTGAAACGTGACTACAGTCGTTTGTAAGCGCCATGGGTTGGATGGACACATGGCGGCACCTTCACCCGACCGCAGAAAGATTCACATACTATTCGACAGTTCACGATTCGTTTTCCCACCTTGACTATATTTTTGTACCGGCAAGCTATTATTACAGAATAGCGACGGCGGACATATTGTCAAGGGGCTTGTCTGATCACTCCCCTGCAGTGCTGGAGTTGAAACTAGAGGTTGCACGCCACCCCCACCCCGCTGGCGCATGTCCACGTGGCATTTACATGACCCGAAATATAAGACACCCATGCACCAGGCCATCATAGACTATTTCAATCTTAACCTAGGTACAGTAGATTCGGCAGAGACTATTTGGGAGGCTATGAAGCCAACCATTAGGGGAGTAGATATATCCTTCTGCACGGCCCAGTGTAAGAAACGTGGGGAGGCGCTGCTCCAGACGGAGGCACAGCTCATAGATCTAGAGGATCGCAGTAGGGGGGAGGGTGGGAAACAGATACGCTGCCAACCGCTTCAACTACAGCAAACATATGCTAACACATTGTGGAATGCGGCCAGACAGACGTGGTTGGCCTCCCGCAGCAGAATTTATCAGTGGGGAGATAAGTCAAGTTCTCTTTTACATCATCTGGCTTGGCAGTTCGGGCTGGACTGTTCCCATGAGGCACAGGGTCAGACTGATTTGCATATGGCCATGTCTGAACTGGGGTGGCGGAGTGAGCTAAAGAATGATGATGGATTAAACCCAGATCAGTTGACTGGGGGTGAGTGCTTGCAATGTTCAACACTCCGTCCATCATCCCCTTTGGTTTTGCTATGTTCGCCCTAAGTTGGCAGGGTATGCCCAGACGTGGGTCCCTGGCTCACTTTGCCACTGGATTCAAGATAGCCTGGCTGATGACGGCTGTAAGCCAGAAACCGGTCCCAGGATGCTTGTTTCCGGTCCAGGGAAGACATGGCTTGGCAATTCGGGCTGGACTGTTCCCATGAGGCACAGGGTCAGACTGATTTGCATATGGCCATGTCTGAACTGGGGTGGCGGAGTGAGCTAAAGAATGATGATGGATTAAACCCAGATCAGTTGACGGGGGTGAGTGCTTGCAATGTTCAACACTCCGTCCATCATCCCCTTTGGTTTTGCTATGTTCGCCCTAAGTTGGCAGGGTATGCCCAGACGTGGGTCCCTTGCTCACTTTGCCACTGGATTCAAGATAGCCTGGCTGATGACGGCTGTAAGCCAGAAACCAGTCCCAAGATGCTTGTTTCCGGTCCAGGGAAGACATGGCTTGGCAGTTCAGGCTGGACTGTTCCCATGAGGCACAGGGTCAGACTGATTTGCATATGGCCATGTCTGAACTGGGGTGGCGGAGTGAGCTAAAGAATGATGATGGATTAAACCCAGATCAGTTGACTGGGGGTGAGTGCTTGCAATGTTCAACACTCCGTCCATCATCCCCTTTGGTTTTGCTATGTTCTCCCTAAGTTGGCAGGGTATGCCCAGACGTGGGTCCCTTGCTCACTTTGCCACTGGATTCAAGATAGCCAGGCTGATGACGGCTGTAAGCCAGAAACCAGTCCCAGGATGCTTGTTTCCGGTCCAGGGAAGACATGGCTTGGCAGTTCGGGCTGGACTGTTCCCATGAGGCACAGGGTCAGACTGATTTGCATATGGCCATGTCTGAACTGGGGTGGCGGAGTGAGCTAAAGAATAATGATGGATTAAACTCAGATCAGTTGACTGGGGGTGAGTGCTTGCAATGTTCAACACTCCGTCCATCATCCCCTTTGGTTTTGCTATCTTCACCCACCAACTACGTCCTGTATTCCGGGCACAGAGGGCCAAATTCTCACAGACCCAGTCCAAATTGCATCTAGCTTTGCGGCCTATTACGCGGAGCTGTACGCCCCTCGAGATGCCCTGCCAGAATCCACGATAAAGCGCTTTCTGGACGATCTGCCCCCAAAGACTCTCACAGATTCAGCGCGTGCAGACCTGGACGCCCCTCTGATGAGTGAAGAACTGGGGGCATCTCTGGTGGACTTGTGCATGGGCAATCCACCGGGCCCTAGCGGCTTCCGTGCAAATTTTACAAGCTCTTTCAGTCCCAGCTTACAACCCACTATCTTGCGGTAGTAGATGAAGCACTCGATAAGGGCAGGCTCCCACCTGATCGGCGACACACCAAAATAGCGGTGTTCCTCAAGCCTGTTAGAACCCCCGACCAGCATGAGTCATACCGCCCCATTTCGCTTTTAAATATTGAGGCCAAATTATTGGCCAAAGCCCTCACAAATCGTCTCTTGCCACATATGACAGATTTGGTACACCCGGACCAGGCAGGTTTTATGACCCATCGAGCTACTTGACATAACATTCGGCGTGCTCATAATGCAGTGGCAGCAGTTGACCATCTGGAAGGCCCGGCAGCGCTATTACTGGCAGATATAGACAGGGCATTTGACTCGCTGGGTTGGACATATCTATTCGCCCTTCTGTCGCGACTCAATATTGGGCCTCGGTTTCTTTCATGTATACGGATCTCACTGCCTCAGTTAAAGTGGTGGGTGCGGTCTCTGACCCCTTCTCTATAGGACACGGTACTAACCAGGGATGCCCCCTATCCCCATACTTATTTGCGTTGGCCATGGAGCCCCTGGCCTCCTGGGTCAGAATAGATGCACAGATTAAGGGGCTCGAGTGGCCGGAAGGGATTTCAGACCGGATTTCCTTATGTGCGGATGACGTTCTCTTCTTTCTCTTAGAACCACGTCGGTCGGGATCTCGCCTGCTCTGCATAATGCAAAAATTCGGGGAAACCTCTGGCTTATACCTGAACATTCGCAAGTCTATATTGTGGCCCCTACGAGGAGAATCTGAAATGGGAACCTGGGCAGAAGAGGTAACACTAGCCACAACCGGGTTTAAATATCTCGGGGTATATATCTATTTTCCTACCCATCTATATCAGGGGAGAAAAATATCATCCCCGTATGGACGCGGATCCAGGCTGAAATTAAGTCATGGGTACGCCTGCCTCTCTCGATTCTTGGGAGGTCAGCAATTTTTAAGATGGTGTCGCTCCCTCGCCTACTTTATCAGTTGCAAAATTACCCCTTTCGGTTCCCACCCCTGTGGTTCCGCCAAATTAACTCTGGCTGAGTCGTTTCCTTTGGGCTGATCAAACTGCTAGAGTTGCGCTTAAGATTTGCTTTCAGTCCACGTACTGTGGGGGGATAGCAACCCCTGATTTCCAGTCATACTATGCAGCGTCACATCTCTTGGTCTTGAATGATTGGTGGTATGGGAACAGAAGAGACCCAGCCTATTGTGTAGAACAGTGGCTGATGGGCGAAATGCTACCTCATACACTCCTACATAAACCACGGGTACTTCGAGGCCTCCCGCCTGCTACTCAAGTGGTTATTGAGGTGTGGAAGGGCTCGCTGCGCAGAATGGGAGGGTGGGGTTGATTAACTGGAGAGACGCCCTTGTGGCAGAATGGTCGTTTGCCTCAGCTGTCCACCTTATTAGGATTTTGAGGCTGGGACGCCATCTGCATCTCTACTGTAGGGGTTGTTATGCGGGACACTACCCGAAAATCCTTCCAGGAGCTTAGAGAGGAATTTAATATGCTGCATACACAATTTTATAAATATTTACAATTTCGCCACGCTCTATCTCCGTATATTATGCACTTGGACTCTCTGCCGGAATTTAACCCAATTGAGGCAAAGGTATTCATGGGCGATCTGGGAGACCATAAGATCACAAAGATTTACCAATCTCTGGTGACGAATCTCTCCACCACGTTAGACTCCCTCCGAGATAAATGGCAGACAGAACTTGGTCCTCTAGACAATGACGATTGGACGAAAGCGTTAGAATCCCCACGGGGCGCTGCAATAGCCTCTCGCTTACGACTTATTCAATTGAAATATTTACATTGTGCCAATTTCACCAGACACAGACTATGGAGGGCGGGACTGAAACCTTCCCCTGCATGTATCCGTTGCAGTGAAGGCGAAGGCACCTTCATCCACACAGTTTGGCAATGCACTGCACTCACTAGATTTTGGCGAGGTGTCACGTCCTGCCTATCCGAAGTATTGGGTTGGGATATCCCCTCTCGCCAAAACTTGTTCTACTCCATATCACGGAGGACATAGGAGGAAATCGATACAAAAGACACCTACTGTTCTTGGGTCTTAGCCTGGCCAAGACAGACATAGCAAAGGCGTGGAAGGCCCAGGCTCCACCCGGGCTGGGCGCCTGGAAGGCAGGCCTGGATTGGTGTATGGGTCAAGAACAACCTATATTTAAGGCACGGGGTTGCCCACAGAAACACCCAAAAATTTGGAAACAGTGGGCAGACTATAGAGGCCTAATTTTGGAACCCCCCACCACAAACTACAGATGCAGAAACACGGCGCTAATGAGAGATGTATAATGAGGATGGTAACGTGGACTAAATCATGTGTAAGTAGACTCGATGAAAGTGGTGGCTGGATCATTAGTATGTTCATGGCACTGAAGGTTACACAGTTCCGAGCTGATGTTTTTAGGCTCGCTATGTTTTTATTATGTCATTGTAAATGTTGCTTTATTGCATTGGAAGTCATCAGACTTGCTGCTACACAACTAGCTGTTATACTCTGTAACCATTTTGTAAGAAATGAAGTAGCTTTGCCTGCTGACCTAATAAAAATGTGTTTTGAAAAAAAAAGTGGGGTAGAGTGAAAAAGTTTGGGGGTGATCCTGCAGATAGGACCAAGTCCATCACTATACAAGAGTAATATGCTGAACTATCAAAAAATAAAAAAATACAAAAACACAATATCCTGGCAATAGCTAACACTCTAATGGAGTGCAAGATAAAATAAAACATGTGAAATATAAACAGTAACTAAATTACTGACATGGATTACCTGAATATTTGTACCATTCATTGTTCAGAAATTGTCACTGTTTTACCCAGTAAAGTTAAGGACATGAATATAGGGACCGAAAGGGACCTGTTTCAATATCCCTTTCTAAAATACCACTGTATCTAAGACCCAGGGGGACCCGGCCCACTTAAAGCCGTGGTTCATTTTTTCAGACGTGTATCCACTGGAAGCATGTATGTGTGTTTTTGTCATGACACAGACCTGATGAAAAAATATATTGTTTTCGAAGTACTTTACATAAAAAATACAAAGAAGGCCTTGTCAATTAACTTACATCCATGATATTTTAATTAAATAGGTAAATAAAAGTCGGCCCTGTGAAGGCATAAGAGAGAAACCAGCTTCCAGATGAATACTAAATTGTCCTTCCCACACTTTATCATTATGAGCAACAGCTGAAGTGCAAAAACAGTCTGGGAATTGTGATCCAGAGTGCAAGGCGGGGTAGGGTCAGTGGGGCCGGAGCCAGAGTTGAGGGTAAAAAGAACAAAATATTCAGCAACAATTCTGTTCGAGTTTCATCTTCAGGTAAATACATACAAAATATTAGCACACTCCTTACATGAAAAATAAATGCAAATTGCAGTAATATGTGCTAAATGCACTTTAATATGCTCTGAAAGCTGTCTGTGTGCGTAACCAGAGAGAGTCACAGAACTGAATCCTGGCTGGCACAGTACGGGCAAGTGATGTGTATTTGTAGTGCTGAGAGGTGACAGCCTCAGTGCTTAATTTTAGCCTGTGGTTTCCAGTGCTCAGCACCGGCACTTAATCATCAACACCGGCGCTTTTCATGAGCACCAGTTTTTAAGGACACATTAATTTATGGTAGGCACGGGGAGATTAAGTGATTTGCCTAGAATCACAGGATGTTGAGCGGACGCCGAGACTCGAACCTGGTTTCCAAGCTCCGAAGTCGGCAGCTCTGGCCATTATGCCACATCCTCTACTGACGTTCATGGTTAGTAGTTGGTTCTGTTTTAGGCGGCGCTAACAGGAGAAAGGGGCTGGTGCAAGCTGTCTCCTGACAAGAGCCCTGGCACTTATTTTTTTACAAATTAACCATTGGCCAGCCTGCAACTAAAAGCACAGTGAATATGCAAGTCATTACTTTAAAATTGTATTAGACACAATATATGATAGGCTGCCACAAAATGTGGAGATTCAGTGTTTTGGATAAAACAAGTGCTTTCAAAACATATCTTTAGTAACATGCAATCTGACTATACCCAATGCAAACGTTTTTTATACATTTCCATTAGAAAGGTGCACCCAGAATTCAGCTGGCAACATCCTTACATTATTTCTCAAAACAGAATAAATCTTTGCCACAAGGAAGCCTCAAAGGACTCCATCAATTAAAGCCTATACTGGCTCACAAGCAGTGCTTAATTTGTAAAAAAAAAATAATGCCAGTGCTCTTGTCAGGAGGCCACTGTAACTTGTATCATACATTGCTTTTGCCAGCGCTGCCAATGACAGTACCAACATAACTACTAACCATCACACTGCTCAAAACTATTTTAGGCCCCCAAACCTATTAGAATGGCTTGAGTAGCAGGTAACAGTAATTTCTAATGTTTCTTGAATTTATAATTAACTGTTGTTGTGGTCCTCTCTAAATTCTCCAGACAGCGCTACCTTGTGGCAGGCTCTCACAAGTGCCGGTGTTGACAATTATGTGCCAGTGCTGAGCACTGGAAACCACTGGCTCAAATGAGGCACTGCTCACAAGCAGCCTTTAGGCTTGCTGATTAACAAGTGGCACACCTTATATTTCTTTCATCTATGAGGCACCCTGACGAGAAGGTTTGTTTCTTCTTTCACTGTCTCCCACTCCCTTAGCTTTACAGTACAGGAAAACCCCCTCCCTTCCCAAACGTTGCTACCAAGAGATCCCACCCATTTAGACCACCAGGTGTGGGGCTAGTAGTGGTTTTATGTTTTTTTTTCTATCTTTCCAAATACAGCTGTTACATCAAAATGGCTTCGATTCAGGATTGTTACCATTTAGTGCAGATATATTTTCTAAATGAAACGAAGCTGGACCCAAATCAATCCGGGCTACAGCCATGAACTTGCTTGTTTATGCTACTTACAACTGTTCTTCCGTTGCGTCAATATTAGATCTGCACAACTAGTAGATCTGACTTCTACCAACACTTTTCTCCCACCCTTCCACAACAAACATAGTAATTGCGCACCTAACTGCCTGGAAAGTGTTTGGAGGCCTCGACAAGAGGTGGGAAAGCGCTACAGAAACGCTACAATGCAATGTACTGGCTGCACCACTGCCCTGCATCACCATGTACAGACGAACTGAGCAGTGCTCTTTCTCTGATGCTTTTTACTGTGGCTTGTTGGCATGAGACTGCCATGGACGGCAGGACATCTTGTGTGAGACTGAATGTTGGCCTAAGTGCAGCGATGGACGGTCTCTCCATCCTGTGGTCCTCTCCAGGTTCCAGGATGGAGGCCGGGTGCCGGGTTCAGTGATTTGCTTCTTTGTCCTCCAGTGCACACGCTGAACTCAAGGCACTTGTAGAGCTCATTAGGGTCTGCAGAGTCCTTACCTTAGACTGTCTTGTAAGTCCAAGTTCATCTTGAGCACATCAAGCTATTTCTGAGCCAATGCCTCCTGTCGTGATTTGAACCTGGGCATCTCTACCTCGGACCTTCTGAAACAATAGCACGCTCTCCATGAATGGTCCCACGATGCTGTGAGACCAGCAACATAACTGAAAGTAGGCAACAGTGTCAGCTCACCACGACCTACAGGTGACCTTGTGTTCAGCGCCATAGGACCGTCGACAATTGTAGGCTGCATTGCAGCCAAGACACTTCCCTGAATTGTTGGTGGTCGCTGGGAGCCAACCCCAGTACCCTGGGCCTTCTCCCACAAACAATGACAGAGGGTGTACCATCTCTTTAAATCTCCTATGCATCACTTGGAGGCAGCCCGTCCCCAAATAATAATCTTGGGGGCAAGAGGCCGGGTTGCGATTCGCTCTTTTGGCAAACAACTTTTGACTTGAGTGACAATACTTAACAAAACCTTCTAGTGGCTGAGCAGATAATATAATTCGGCATTTTCAGAAATCCATATATTACACACGAGGAAACTGAGAGCAGTAACCGTCAACTTCAAAATACCTTCGATTATACAGAACTGTCGCAATTAAAGCATTCGAGTCTTGGCGAAGATAATGTTTACAACAGGTAGCAACCCCTTCTATATGAATTCACAAACAGAAATACAAGGTTGCAAAAAAGTAGCCAAAAACAATGAGCGCAGGACCACAGTACAGTGTTATGCTGATACATACGTACTACAAATCCCGACAGCAATGTAGAATGTACACGTCACTCACGTGGGCCATAAAGCTAGCACTTATTTAAGGCTGGCGCAATCAAAATGGGGTCCTAGGTTGGGACTGCTGGCATCGCAGCCAGTAAACTGCATATTACATATCTCGGCAGTGAGTGGTCAACCCACTGAGCTGTCCGTCCAGCAACTGCAGAGACTCGAGGTGTTGGTGACTAAAATTGACCGAAGGGGAGAATGTGACCTGTCAAAATGGCTTGCAAAATCAGCAGGGCTGCGGTGGAGTCAGTCGCATGTCAGGAATAGCCTGGAACTCCTTAGAGGCACCAGCCTGGTGGGAAGCCTGCCCAGGTTTCCTTTACTCAGGAGGTCATTCGCTCCCAAGCTTTCCTCAAAGGTGGAATTGCACTACAATGCCCGAAAAACTACCATTGGTGGGCAGATTTTCTGAAGGCATAGAAGTGACGTCACTTCCATTACTCTTCCTTGGAGAACACACGTCCACAGTGAATACCATGACAGTGTAGACAGTGGGCACCTTCACTTCCTTTCTTTCAAAACCTGAGGCCTGGCTTTTGTGTGAAGGGTTGGAAGGCATCAACGATGTGTTCTGTGTACCTACTACTAAGGCCTACGCAGTCACGAAACGTGGGCTCTATGGCTTAAGCAGGGGCCTAGCCTCGGGGAGGGGGTGTTGGGGTGTTACACCCCCGAATAAATGTTTTTCCTGATAAATAGTTGGGTACGGGTGCTTTCAGTCGGGTATGGTGAGGTGTCTGTCGGATTTCATCACTAATTTTTACGTACACACAGACAAAAACACACACACTCTTCACACTCTTTCCCTCTCACTGTATTAAAAGTTTACAAAACTGTTGGTTATTTTACAAAATACCGTATTGTCTCTCACTTAGTACCCCTACCAATACTCATTCGTCTTCCTTTCTACTGCCTCGTTTAGCCCCTCTCATGCACCACGCTTGTCGTATAGTGTATTTTAACATTATATGCCAGCATGATTGTTGGAAAATTTGAAGCTCACACCCCCTCAATCTTACTGACCAAGTTGACCCCCTGGTTGAGGTAAGACCTATTGCGCAGGACACAGAAGGTTCCATATCAGCACTAGGGTGGCCACCTGTACATAATTTACACGGACTGTCAGTGAATTTACTCTCATGACCGCTGTCTGTGATGGAAGTTTCCACGAAAGGCATTTGTCTGTAATTTTAGCCTTTGTGCTATAGGACAAATGTTAACTCCAACAATTGAGATGGCTCAGCTGAAGCAGAAGGGAGGGGGTCTCAAGTGTAGTGATACAGAGGGATGGGCAGACAGTTAAATTAGAAATCAGCATTCTAGCCAGGGTGCCAGCTGCCTCAAAGAAATGTAAATGTTGGCAACTGGTTAATCTGCGCATGTAAAGGCTGCTTGAATGCCGGTACAGGTCTCCATTGATAGAGTACACTTTAAGCTGTGCGAAGTGAAAGATTTCTTCTTTTTGAGAGGTATTGTTAGGGTGTTCCAAGCTGAGCTGTGAAGTGTGTGCTTTTAAGAGACAGTTGTAAAACTGTTTGCACTAAGTGTAATCTGCATATTACTCAAATCTACATTTTGAGAACACTTTTTTGTCTTTCACCTAAATCATTTTCCGCATTTTGTGGCAGCCTATCTTATACTGTGTGTAATGCATATTTAAAATAGTGACTTACACATTCACAGTGCTTTCTGTGATGAACAGGGACCTGTTAGCACTAAAAATACACAAGTCACTATTCCTTGCTAACCAACCAGTATTCAATTCCACGTGCCTCCGGTTGCACACACATACATCTTCAGTGATCACGTTAATCAACAGAGGCTTTGTAATATAAAATAGTCTATTTTCCACTGATTAGTTTAACTTGCATTTATTTTGTATTTAAGGTGGTAATTATTTTGTATGCAGTTACCTGATGGTGAAAGATCAACAAAATAGTCATGAAATATTTTGTTCTTTTTAGCCGCACCAATGATTTTACCTCCACACTCACTGACCCCGTCCAAATTGCACTCAGGATCATAGTAGCCATACTTTTATTTTTAATGCACTACAACCGCTGCATTGACTGGCTATGTAAAGTCTGAGAAATCCAGTGATGTTAGCATATGGTTTCCTATAGTCCCTCACCTTCACTATGTACCTTTTTTATATATTGTGTCATATTAACCTGTGATCTGTATTTAGTTAACACAGTCTACTATTCATTTGACAGAATTGTATGTACAAAGTCAGTGTCCTCTGCTGCTAAAGGCGATTGAGAAAAAGAAAGTAATCTAGTCAGTTGGAAAGTAACCTAGTCAGTTGCTTAAATACACTATGTGTGACCAGGAACCCTGGTTTCAAATCCCATCTCACCCAAATGACTGAATTGTGTGATTTAAGACAAATCAACTTACTTCATGTCTCTAGTTTACTTGATAGTGACATTTGAGAGCACTTTTAAGTAATTCAGTTCAATATGGATCTTATACAAAAAGCTTACTTGTATATAAAAATCTGTAATGTTCCACCACCCATAAACTATTATTGACCATAATATAAGGGACACCAAACAATTGATTCACTTTGTTCAGGCATGACTATGTCAGGCGGGAGGGTTAATACATGTTTTAAAGTTCATATTTAGAAACTATCACTTCAAATAAATATCAATGTAATGTTGTGATCTAATATACTAAATTGAAACACTTCCATGTGTTAAAGAAACACTTTTTCATTTTAAAGTATTTATCATGATCTTCTATTTTGTTTGTTGTGTAATGTGCATCTCAAATATTCTGAAGATTCTACATGTTCTTTGGGACTTAAGGATGAGCCAGACCCTTGGTTCGGGCTTGGCTCGCCTACAGAGCCATTTCAAGATATGGACTGAGTGGACAATTGCTCAGGGCCCAACTTTCCAGGGGGCCCTGCTCCTGCCTGCCCTCCACAAGCACTACCATCGCACCAGCAGATTTTACCGGGGGTGGGGGGGAGCTGCTTATTCTACCACTTGACAGTGCTTCTCCTCTTTCTGGCCGCTCCGCTGAGGCTACTCTCTATGTACGCAATGCTTTCCGATACTCGTGGAGGGCCCATCTATTTTAGAAATTGTCTCCCTTTGCTCTTCTCTCCCTTATTTGTCTACTCCTTAGCAATGACCGTTTGAATCAGTTGCTATGCATCTCGCATCTGATCTTGATTTCATTCTGCTCTTTAATTCTCTGTGTGGTGATCGGGCTCTCAATTCTGAGATAAATGTAGAGTCCCTAATGCACACTCTAATGCATCAGTTGGGTCTTCTCGATGCTGGGAGACTACAGACAAGTTGTGGGTACCTCACATCCTGAAATTAGGTGTGAGACTGTCAGCCTCACCAGTATCACTGACAGAATATCGGAGCCAAAAATATTGTGTGGACAGAATATATTGAGGACCAAAATATTGATACGGTAAGTGCAAATGAGTAAGTATAGATTTACTCTTTTTAACTCCACATCTAGGTACCTTGAAGATATATATATATATATTGTCAAGGTACATATATGTGGAGTTATATATAGTAAAACTTTACTTTCCTGTAGAAACTTACCTTTACCATATTTTTGTACTCGATATTCTTGACGCGGTCAGATTTCTCATTGCGAGTGGTTGCGTATGCTCACGACTGCTCGTGTTAAGAAACTGTCTGTTTGCGTTGAGAAAGCTGCCGTTCGAGTAAAAATCTACTCGAGCGGCAGAAAGGAAGCAGCGCCCGCTTGCACTGTGCATGGTGTCGTTCGCAATGATTGCACAGTGCAGACAAGCACCTTGCACTGAAAATCACCACGAACAGTATTTATCCAACGCACTCCGCCGCTTGCGGAGCTCCGCGTAGTGCGGCAGAGTTTTTTTTGCAGTTCGTGGAGTTTTGCGTAGCAGAACTCCACGAACTCCGCCCAGGCTTAGATAAAATCTCGTCTCAGCTGTATCCCAAAGAGGAACTGGATAAAATGTAATACACAGCCCCAAAATTGAGAAACAGAACTACAGTAGAAGCGTGGTAGGTCGCCAGTTGCATTTTTACAGTTCCAGCATGTAGGGCTTTCTTTGAGGAACATCTTAACGAGAAGAGAGGGGGCCCGAAAAGTTCTATGCAAGAGCAAGTATTTCATTTGGGATAAGGCAGGGGAAATTTTATGGGCAACAACTGACTTCCAAATCAGACTCCATTCCTCTGAAGAAATAATACAGAGTGAGTCTCACATTTTGATTAAATTGGAGTTTAGATGTGCATTTTTAGGTTTCAACAGATGGTAGAACTTTCAAATTTGGAGGCCAGATTTATTAAAGGCAGAGATGAGTGTGAGTAGCGAGGGATCTTTATTAGAGTATTTAGTCTTGGCGAGACTGTCTTTAAGCTTTAGAAAACCTAAAAAGTCTATATCTAATAGATTGTGTTGGTGTTGAAGTTCCCTGAAGTAAAAAGGGTCCTGTTGTGTATTGAACTGTTTCAGAAAATGAATGCCTTTAGAGGCCCATGTATGCCAATGTATAGGTGCACCATGAATTCTAACCTTAGGATTGTACCATATTGATGCCAGGTTGGAGTGGGCAATTGGGGTCTCTAGTAGTCGATCAATTCTTAAAAGAGCATGCTTGCTATTATTAAAAATATATTTACTGGTAAGAAAGGCATGGATTTGGAAGATAGCAATGCAATGGGATGCAGGTCATCCAGGAATTCTCTTTCAACTAATAGCCAAGAAGAGGTGGGTATAATCTGATGGCTGGGAGAACCATAGTGATCCTTGTTTGGCCAAGAAGGTGGTTTGGTGTTTCCTCAAATCTGCCAGATTGACTCCTCCCAGGTTAGTAGGAAGGCAAAGTTTTTAATGGAAATTCTAGGACGTTTATTTTGCCAAATAAACTTTGACAGTAACTTGGTGAACGTTTTGGTGAAACTCGACAAGTTAGAACTAATGGGAGCATACTTATAAGATAGTTAACTATTGGGATCACCATCATTTTAATAGTGTCTATACGGCCCCACAAAGTAACAAGCTATCTAAGCGCGTTTTGATTTTCTTTAGAACTAGTTTTCCGGTATGATGAAGAGTTTCTAACAAATCAGAGCCAAATTCCAAACCCAAGTAATTAATAAATTTCGATTGCCAAGATAGCCCTGAAGAATTTAATAGATCAGAGGTGCAAAGATTGTTTAAACCCTTAACTTCATATTTATCTTTGTTGAGTTTATAACCTGCAACCTGAGCATAATCATCAATTGTTGGCAGTAGTGCAGTAATAGATTGTCTGGCATTCTTGGTCACAATCAAAATATCATCAGCGTAAGTCGCCACTTTTATAGTGGTTTTATTAAAAGTACCAGCAGAGATCAAGTTGTTGGACTGAATGCTATGAAGAAAGTGTTTGAGAGATAGAATAAAGAAGGTGTTGGAGGACAGCCCTGTCTAGTACCTCTCTCTAACTAAAAGGGGGAGGGGGAATAAAAGACTACCAGTTCACACTTTTGCAGAGGGACAGCTTAATAGAGCCATGACCATTTAGTGAAAACTGCACCTAGGTTAAATTTTAGAAGAGTTTCATGTAGGAACATCCAGAAGACTTTGTCGAATGCCTTTTCAGCATCTAAAGTAATCCCCACAGTATGCAAATTCATAGATTTAGCTTCTTCTATAATATGGCATAAAAGGCGAGTATTATCATTAGACATTCTTTTTCATGAAACCCACTTTTAAACAGCCAATCAAGCAAGGTAAAAGAGGTTCTAGCCTTCTGCATAAAAGTCTGGCATAGATTTTTGCGTCTAGGTTAATCAAGAAAATTGGCCTGCAGTTTTTTGCCATTGTCGGATCTATTCCTTCTTTCAGGATTACTACAATGGTGACCTCACTAGCGGTCCCTGAGACAGAACCTGAATGTGAGAAATGGAGGAAAAGGTCAAGTACAGGACTAAGGACGGAAGGAAATGCTTTATAAAAGTTTGATGTGAAACCATCGGGTCCCGGAGCTTTGCAAGTTTTAAGAGAATTAATCACCCCAACAATTTTGTCTATGGTCACAGGAGAGCTGAGGGACTACTTTTCTGTTTCTGTGATAGTAGGTAATTGTATGTCATTCAAGTAATCTCTACATTTCTCCGAGGAAGAATCTGTATCGTCCACTTAAAGATATTTATAGAAGTCTTTGAAGATGTCTAAAATCTTTTGTGGATCCGTGTGAATTACACTCAACTTGTCCTTAAGTGCAGTGATGTTTTTTTGGTCTGCCTATGTTTTATATATGGAGCCAGTAATTTTATATATGGAGCCAGTAATTTACCAGCCTTGTTGACCTCACATAATTTTAGGCTTTTATATTTATTAATCCAAACTCCAGCCCTCTCACTTAGAGTTCTATTATATTCATATTTGTTATTAGTAAGAATGGAGAGGATTTGTGGATCTGAATTAGAAATGTGTTTGGCTTCTAGGAGTTTGATTTCTCTTTCTAATTCCCTGCAAGGGGTCGTTATACGATTTATTCAGTTTGGATCGAATCTCAATCAGAGAACCTCTAACAGTTGATTTGAGCGCATCCCAAAAGGTGGAGGGTGAGACATTAGCACTCAAATTATCTTTAGCATAGTTAAGTATAGTATGTTCGATAATGTTTTTAGCGGAGGTATCCACAATTGATTCGTCATTAAATCTCCAGGTTTTACAAGATGGTCTTGGGTTTATACCCAATAAAGATAAAGAGATAGCTGAATGGTTGGAGCTTAGGCATGGCAAAATGTCAGATTGGTCAATCAGATGTGTATGAGTTTTCCAAATGAGAAAATAGTCAATTCTAGAGTATGATTGGTGGGGGTAGGAGAAAAAGGTGTAATCCCTGGTGTCGGGATGCTGTAATCTCCAAGCGTCAGAAAGATTAAATCTTGATCACAGATTAAGAAGAGCTTTAAGGGATTTAGAGGGTGGAATAGAAGTTTTGGATTGTCTATCTAGAGTGATATCCACGGAGAAGTTCATGTCTCTACCCATGATAAGTAAACTATCAATAGGGATTTGGCTTAAAGGAGTAAATAGTGAGTCCCAAAAGTCTGGGCCATCGGTGTATGGACCATAGACATTAAGAATATGGGGTGAATTTGAGTTTTTGGAAAGCTTTGTTAGAATCGATCTGCCATCATTATCTGCTAAATGAGAATCTACTTTTAAGCCTGAGTTTTTAGTAACCAGCTTTATCACGACTCTTTTCTTAATAATGGCAGGGGAATAAATGGCATTACTAATCCAGTTCAGACCAAGTTATGTAAATTCTTTATTGGTAATCTTGGTTTCCCGTAATGGGATTATGTCGGCTTTAAGTTTACAAAGATAGCTCTCGATTTTCTTGCGCTTAACTGTGTGATTGAGTCCCTTAACGTATAAGGAGATCAATTTTAAATTGTCATTGTGAATACTATTATTCATGCTTTAAAAATATGAAAATGGTTGTTAGAAATGGGATTTTTGATAGGCTAAGGCATGTGCCAAAGCCAGGCAGAAACCACCACTATAGTCAGGATAAGGTAGTTACACTCCTAAAATAACCCCTGCTCACCCCCTTGGTAGCTTGGCACGAGCAGTCAGGCTTATCTTAGAGGAAGTGTGTAAAGCATTTGCACATAACCAACAGTAATACAGTGTAAGCACTACAAAAGGACACCACACCAGTTTAGAAAATATCCAATATTTTTATATACTTAAGACAAGACCAAAAACGATAAAAATCCACAATACAGTACTTAAAAATCTTCATTTATCAAAATATGCTTTAAAAACAGTTCCTTGATGTCGATAGCTCCGGCCGGGGCTATAACGGCGTCATGAGCAAACAAATCCAAACAGTTCTGGCTGACCGCGGCGTTGCGGGCCAGCTACGGTATCGGGAAGACCCGCAACCAGTACCTTTTAGAAATGCAGGGCGTCGGCGACCTCGTGTTGAGCTTCCGAAAGCACGGCGTCCGCAGGCAACGGTTCCGGAAGTCGGCGCAGGAGTCGTCGGGGCCCTCGAAGTCACACGCGTTGCAGATCGATCTCCTCTCTGTTGTAGTCAGGAGCGCTGGTGTCGGCAGGCGCCGGGTGCTGCGGTGCGAAGGGCAGCGGTGCAGCGTGCAGTGCCCTCAGGTCGCGGTGCGAGCAGCGGCTCGGTGGCGGCGTCGGATGCCGTCGTCGGTGAGACCAGGGTCGCGGTGCGAGATGAAGGCGGTGCTCGTCACGGTGCTGGCAGGTCACGGTGCAAGCATCGGCGTCGTCGTTGCTGAAGCGCTGTTGTTAGCTGATGAACTGGAGTCGATGGCGCCGGCGTCGGTAGGCCAAGGCTGTAGTGCGGGATGAGGGCGGTGCGTCGTGTAACTTTACGAGCGGTGCCCTCGAACCACGGTGCAAGCAGCGGCGCAGATTTTGGCGTGGAGCGGCGTCGTCGGGGATACCAAGGCGTTGTCGTGAAGCGAGGCGGTGTGGAGTGCGGTGCCCACAGGTCGCGGTGCGAGCAGCGGCTCGGTGGCGGCGTCAGCAGGCGTCGTCGGTGAGACCAGGGTCGTGGTGCGGCATTGCGGCGGTGCCCTCTGCGGTGCCAAGGCGTCGTCGTGCAGCGAGGCGGTGCGGAGTGCGTGCCCACAGGTCGCGGTGCGAGCTGCAGCTCGGTGGCAGCGTCAGCAGGCGGCGTCAGTAAGACCAGGGTCGCGGTGCGGCATTGCGGCGGTGCCCTCTGCGGTGCCTTCAGGACACGGGGTCAGCAGCGGCGTCGTAGACGTCGTCGGGTTGCTTTTCTTCTGTTGCAGCACAAAACACACAGTCCCCAGTGCTGAGGGCAGAAGAACTTGAAGTCTTTGCTGTTCCTGAGACTTCTTGAACAGGGGGCAAGCTCTACCTCAAGCCCTTGGAGAAACTCACAAAAGTAGATTGCAGAAAGTCCAGTCCAGGCCTTTCACTGCCCAAGACAGAAGCAGCCACTGCAGGCCAACACAGCAAAGCACACAGCAAAGTGGTAGTTCCTCCTCACAGCTTCTCCAGCTCTTCTTCTTGGCAGTCTTCTTGATCCAAAAGAGTTCTAAAGTTCAGGGGTCTGGGCCCCAATATTTATATCCCAAAATCCTTTGATCTCTTAAGCAGAGAGTGTCTGTGCCCAGCCAGAACCAGTTCTGCCTCCTCTGGTGTGACTTCCTGGCAGGAGGTGGAGTCGGCATTGTCAGAGGCAGACCAGGCCCTTTGAGGTGCAAGGAAATCTCCTCCCCCTTCCCCAGCTGCAGCCCAGGTCTATTCAGCCCTTTCCTGACCCACCTAGACTATCTGGAGCCACTGCTGCTCCCCAGCCCCTGTCATCCAAAACCCAGACAGGCAATCCACATTCCAACAGAGGCACACAGGATGTCTGAGCAAGAAAATACCTACTTTCTAAAAGTGGTATTTTCAAACACAGAATGTAAAAATCACCTTCACTAAAAGATGCATCTTTAGATTCTGAGTTCAGGCATACTAAACTTTATTTTCCTACCTAGTTCCCAGGGCCAGTTATGTTTATAAGATGTTATAAACAAACTTCCCATTCTGTCCTATGGAGAACAGGTAGCCTTGCAATAGTGAAAAACGAAATTGGCAGTAATTCACTATCAGGACATGCCACACACACCAGGGCATGTCCTTCCTTTCACATACACTGCACCCTGCCCACAGGGGTACCTTGGGCCTACCTTTGGGGTGGCTGACATGTAAGAAAAGGGAAGGTTAGAGACTGGCAAGTGTGTGCACTGGCCAAGTCGACATGGCAGTTACAAACTGCGCGCAGACTCTGCAATGGCAGGTCTGAGTTACCTTTTCAGGGCTACTCACGTGGGTGGCACAATCAGTGCTGCAGGCCCACTAGTAGCATTTGATTTACAGGCCCTGGCACACTCAGTGCACTTTACTAGGGACTAACAAGTAAATCAAATATCAAATCATGGAAACACCAATCCATAACACAATTTACACAGAGAGCATATGCACTTTAGCACTGATTAGCAGTGGTAAAGTGCCCAGAGTCCTAAAACCAACACAATCAGGTCAGGAAAAAGTAGGAGGAAGAAGCAAAAAGTTTGGGGATAACCCTGCAAAAAGGGCCATTTCCAACACAACCCCCTTCCAGCCTAAAGCCAGGGTAGACCAATTCATACCTCGATGGGCTTCCCTGCTTGGGGCGATAGAACAAGGAACCTGGCCCGCAACAGCAAGGTTTTCTTCCCGTTCTACGCCTTCCTGAACCTAGTTGGATCCCTCTATCCATACTCTCAGGGCCCACCAAGCTGACCCATGGGGAACCCTTCTCTTCACCTGTGGACCCCATCTGCGCAGCACCTAAACTTACTTTGCTCACAGATGTGTCCCAACAGGCAGTCAGTACCCACATGGCCAACACAATGGTGTGGCCCAGTCCACCCCCGGGGTGTGACTCCGGTCCCCCTTTCAGGGGCAACTCTGTCCACCAGGACAGCCAGCCACAGTGGCCACTGACAAATGTCGGTGATGAGAGCCAGGCCTTAGGCCACTCCAACCGCTGTGGTGTGAGAGAGTGGGGGGCAGTAGCCCCAGGTGCCTGGCACCCTTTCTCCACTCTCCCCCCGCCAAGTCAGGTATGGCATCCTGACACTGGCCCACCAGCCCAGGGTCTGTACCCTGCGGCTGGACAGGAGACTGGGGTGGGCTCTCCCACACCCTCTCCTTCTCCCTGGGGCTCTGTACCCTCCCACCTGGAGCGGTACCCCCTTCCAGAATTGTCAGGGCACCTGTGGCAGGTGTCCTGCACAATTCGCCCACCAGTTCAGGGGTGCTATCCTGCAACTGGTACACCATCCCAGGGTCTGTACCCTGAGGCTGAACAAGGGACTGGGGTAGGCTCTCCCACACCCGGTCCTCCTTCTGGGGGCTCTGTATCCTCCCACCTGGAGCGGCACCCCCAGAAGACAAACTGGTAGGGGCACTGTTTGCAGTTGCCTCTTCCCCCAGGTCAGGGGGGACACCCTGAACCTGGTCCGCCAACCCAGGGTCTGTACCCTCAGGCTGACCAGAGGTCTCGGGCAAGGCTCTCCTCCCCTCACCTCTCCTTCTGGGGTCCTGCACTCTCCTCCCAGGAGAAGTACCCCTAGTACCAAAAACTGTCAGGATGCTGGAACCGGACCTCCCAAACAATTCTCCCACCAGTTCAGGACCTCTCTCCAGCAACTGGTCTCCCAACCTAGGGTCTAAACCCTCAGGTTGCACCGGGGTCAGAGGCGAGGACTCCCTTCCTCTGCACCCCCTTCCAGAGTTCTGCACCCTGCCACCTGGAGTAGTACCCCTAGAAGACAAACTGGTCAGGACACTGCTTACAGTCGTCCTTCCCTCCAGGTCAGGCAGGACCGGAGCCTGGCCTCCCAACCCAGAGACTAAACCCTGTGGCTTAGCACCTGCCCAGTGCACCAGGAATTCCTTGGGAGCACGCATGCCCCCCCTGAGGGTAACACATGACTCATGTGTTGTGTGACAGTCTGCCTGGCACAGATCTCCCGACCCCTGTCCATCTGACAGTGCGCGAAGATCCCCCAGGACAGAAGTGGTGTCACCATGGTCACTCCTAGGAGGCTCAGCCCTTCTGGCTGGCCCCTGACCCACTGGTTCTCCCACTGGGGAACGCATCCCCCTCTCACCCCTCAATCTGGACTTCTGCAACCTCCACTTAGGAGCGGCACCGCCAGACACCCGAACCGCTGGAGCTCTGCTTACAGACACTCCACGTTCTCCTGACACTAGGAGATCCCCCTCAACAGACGGCCTACCAGTACAGCCTAGGCTCCCCACCTGGTGTTCCCTCCTGGAACCACCCAGGCTCTGGGACCGGGTTTCGGGCACCTTGGGCTGCCGCCCATTCCCACTCCTTCTCCGCGGAGACAGGACGTGAGTCCCAACACCCTTCCCACGACACCGGGACCTATCTGGGCTACCACAAACCTTTCCCACCACCCTTGGTTGGGAAATACCTAAGCCACTTCCTTCCGGGTCACCCCCAGATGCTTCTCCAGACCCTCTGGAATCCACCAAAAGGTCTGACTCCAGTGCAAGCTCCCTGGGGTCAGAGAAATCACACTCCACTGGGTGTTGGCATAGCTCTGGAATAATTGAATCACACATCCCCACACAGGTGTTAACCACACTACCCTTCACCAAACCATACAGTGCCTCAGAAAAGTACCCCACATCATTCTCACAAGACTGGTGAGACAGTGTCTGACTGTTGCTGTCTCTTAACCCATACTCTTCTGGTTGGTCTCCATACTCACTTACTAGGGCTTCTATCATGGGGGAACCCCTCTCCCTGCACCTCTCATCTAGAGTAAATAGAGTGTCCCTCCCACTACCAGTAATATGATCTCCTGTGCCAATTCACCAATCCACCTTAGGGACACTGTGCATCACTGGAGTAACCTCACAATCCTGAACCCCCTGGTGTATGTTAACCCCATCCTTGAAGCAGGGCCCCAAATCTGCGTGTGCGTGCACCTCACCCGCAGTACTGGACACTACATTTTTGCTGCCACCATCTGGGCTGGGCCTAGCCCCACTGGCTTCCCAGTCCAGCTCTCTCATTTTAAACTCATAGTCTAACATCATCTTCCTTTCCTCCATGGCTATTCTTTTGTCTTCCCTCTCACTTTCTATCCTGAGTTTCTCCAACTCGAACTTCCTCGCTTCCCGCCTGTCCTCCAGCTCCTCTGGGGACAGACTGCTGCTGCCTGGTTTAGAGGGTGCCCCCCCTCTCAAAAGCACATCCACCCTTGCAATAGGCTCCTCTGCCTCCATGCCAAGATCTCCAGAAAGCTCACTAGCATGTTTGGCTGCTACCCAGGCCCTCAGCGCCTTTTGTAGCTCCTCTTTTCTGGTGAGGCCCCTGATTTGGATTTTGAGGTTTTTGCAGATCGCCTTCAATTCCTTCACAATGTAGGTTTCTAACCTCTCCTCCTCAAAGGCCACTTCCAAGGATGCAACAGATGATGCAATTGATTCAGGCATGTTGTACTAGAAAGTTCAAGTTCAAAACCAATGGAAAGGCAAAAATAGACCAAAAGAAAATAGTATGTGGTACGGAATGGTCTGCGATATGGTAGTAGTGCACAACAATCACTGTAAGTCAAGTGCAAACGCAAGTCCTATCCTCACCGCTGACAACCAATGTTAGAAATTGGATTTTTGGTAGGCTAGGGCATGTGCCAAAGCCAGGCAGAAACCACCACTCTAGTCAGGATAAGGGAGTTACACTCCTAAAATAACCCATGCTCACCCCCTTGGTAGCTTGGCACGAGCAGTCAGGCTTATCTTAGAGGCAGTGTGTAAAGCATTTGCACATAACCAACAGTAATACAGTGTAAGCACTACAAAAGGACACCACACCAGTTTAGAAAAATATCCAATATTTTTATATACTTAAGACAAGACCAAAAACGATAAAAATCCACAATTCAGTACTTAAAAGCTTCAGTTATCAAAATATGCTTTAAAAACTGTTCCTTGATGTCGATAGCTCCGTCTGGGGCTATCACGGCGTCATGAGCAAACAAATCCAAACAGTTCTGGCTGACCTCGGGGTCGCGGGCCAGCTACAGTGTCGGGAAGACCCGCAAACAGTACCTTTTAGAAATGCAGGGCGTCGGCGACCTCGCATTGAGCTTCCGAAAGCACGGCGTCCGCAGGCGTCGGTTCCGGAGGTCGGTGCAGGAGTCGTCGGGGCCCTCGAAGACACACGCGTTGCAGATCGATCTCTCTGTTGAAGTCAGGAGCGCTGGCGTCGGCATGCGCCGGGTGCTGCGGTGCGAAGGGCAGCGGTGCAGCGTGCGGTGCCCTCAGGTCGCGGTGCGAGCAGCGGCTCGGTGGTGGCGTCGGATGGCGCCGTCGGTGAGACCAGGGTCATGGTGCGAGATGAAGGCGGTGCTCGTCACGGTGCTGGCAGGTCACGGTGCAAGCAGCGGCGTCGCCGTTGCTGAAGCGCTGTCGTCGGCTGACGAACTGGAGTCGATGGCGCCGGCGTCGGTAGGCCGAGGCTGTGGTGCGGGATGAGGGCGGTGCGTCATGTAACTTTACGAGCGGTGCCCTCGAACCACGGTGCAAGCAGCGGTGTAGATTTTGGCGTGGAGTGGCGTAGTCGGGGATACCAAGGCGTCGTCGTGAAGCGAGGCAGTGCGGAGTGCGGTACCCACAGGTCGCGGTGCGAGCAGCGGCTCGGTTGCGGCATCAGCAGGCGTCATCGGTGAGACCAGGGTTGCGGTGCAGCATTGCGGCGGTGCCCTCTGCGGTGGCAAGGCGTCGTCGTGCAGCGAGGCGGTACGGAGTGCGGTGCCCACAGGTCACGGTGCAAGCAGCGGCTCGGTGGCGGCATCAGCAGGCGTCGTCAGTGAGACCAGGGTCGCGGTGCGGCGTTGCAGCGGTGCCCTCTGTGGTGCCTTCAGGACACGGAGTCGGCAGCGGCGTCGTAGACGTCGTCGGGTTGCTTTTCTTCTGTTGCAGCACAAAACACACAGTCCCCAGTGCTGAGGGCAGAAGAACTTGAAGTCTTTGCTGTTCCTGAGACTTCTTGAACAGGGGGCAAGCTCTACCTCAAGCCCTTGGAGAAACTCACAAAAGTAGATTGCAGAAAGTCCAGTCCAGGCCTTTCACTGCCCAAGACAGAAGCAGCCACTGCAGGCCAACACAGCAAAGCACACAGCAAAGTGGTAGTTCCTCCTCACAGCTTCTCCAGCTCTTCCTCTTGGCAGTCTTCTTGATCCAAAAGAGTTCTAAAGTTCAGGGGTCTGGGCCCCAATATTTATATCCCCAAATCCTTTAATCTCTTAGGCAGAGAGTGTCTGTGCCCAGCCAGAACCAGTTCTGCCTCCTCTGGTGTGACTTCCTGGCAGGAGGTGGAGACGGCATTGTCAGAGGCAGACCAGGCCCTTTGAGGTGCAAGGAAATCTCCTCCCCCTTCCCCAGTTGCAGCCCAGGTCTATTCAGCCCTTTCCTGACCCACCTAGACTATCTGGAGCCACTCCTGCTCCCCAGCCTTCTGTCATCCAAAACCCAGACAGGCAATCCACATTCCAACAGAGGCACACAGGATGACTGAGCAAGAAAATACCTACTTTCTAAAAGTGGTATTTTCAAACACAGAATGAAAAATCACTTTCACTAAAAGATGCATCTTTAGATTCTGAGTTCAGGCATACTAAACTTTATTTTCCTCCTAGTTCCCAGGGCCAGTTATGTTTATAAGATGTTATAAACAAACTTCCCATTCTGTCCTATGTGGAACAGGTAGCCTTGCAATAGTGAAAAACGAAATTGGCAGTAATTCACTATCAGGACATTCCACACACACGAGGGCATGTCCTACCTTTCACAAACACTGCACCCTGCCCACAGGGGTACCTTGGGCCTACCTTAGGGGGTGGCTGACATGTAAGAAAAGGGAAGGTTAGAGACTGGCAGGTGTGTGCACTGGCCAAGTCGACATGGCAGTTACAAACTGCGCGCAGACTCTGCAATGGCAGGTCTGAGTTACCTTTTCAGGGCTACTCACGTGGGTGGCACAATCAGTGCTGCAGACCCACTAGTAGCATTTCATTTACAGGCCCTGGCACACTCAGTGCACTTTACTAGGGACTAACAAGTAAATCAAATATCCAATCATGGAAACACCAATCCATAACACAATTTACACAGAGAGCATATGCACTTTAGCACTGATTAGCAGTGGTAAAGTGCCCAGAGTCCTAAAACCAACACAAACAGGTCAGGAAAAAGTAGGAGGAAGAAGCAAAACGTTTGGGGATAACCCTGCAAAAAAGGCAATTTCCAACAATGGTTATATGGCATAAAGTCAGAAGTAGCAGATTAGGCCAGCAATAAGGACAGGTGTAAAGTATACACGAGTCAGAGTACAGTGGTAGCAATCGGAATAATTGGCTTATGTGTTGAGAGCAGTTCAATGTTGTCCCTACATGGGCGTGCAAACGAATAGCCTGTTGTCATGAGTCAAAGGTCACTGAAAGAGAAAGCTGGGTTGTCAAGTCAACAAAGTTTTTGAAAGTAAGAGTATAAAATAACAGAAATATGAATAAATATAAACAAAAACAGAAAAGAAAACTGAAAGAAACCCATCCCATGAACTCCCCCCCCCCCCTACCCTCCGAACCACCCACCCCAACCACCCACCCCACCCAAAACACTCAATATAAGGGAGACAACAGCAGGGTGGGGAGCCAACTGCCGTGGAACTGCAGTAAACAGTCATCACAAATACTCAAGTAAGGAGTCTGCTGCAAAGAAGATAGAAAAAATTACTATTTCCTCTAGCCTTTGCGAAAAAAACACAAGAACTAGGTTACTAAAGGTATAAACAGAGAAACTTGTATAATACAAAAGTGTCGCACGACAATCTGGTGAGTAAGGATTGAGCCTTCGACTTCCTCTTTAGTACAGCTGGTTGATTTTTTGCTAGAGAAGGTTAAACATGTTATGAAGGCTATTAATAGGTATACACACAAGGATCCATGGAGCATAAGGCAATATCACAAAGAGGTAAAGTAGCATAAGGAAGGATTCGGGATTGGATACATGACTATATGAGTTTATCTGTAATAAAAGTTCACAATACAATAACAGTAAGCCGTTTTTAAATGTAGACATGCAGCCTACTGTAACGACAATCAATATCAGCAGCTAATGTATGCAAAGTTGAAAACACACAAATTCAACAATGCTATAATGCTAGGTGAGACCTGCATAAGGTTTACATTTTATGGAAGAAACTTAGCTGTTGTGATAAAGAGGAGATTTATGAAAGCGCCCTCTGAATAGGCACATAGTGACTAACGTAGAGTTAGAGTAAGCTGCTGATCGGGGGAACTTATGGGTTCAGTTTACTGAAGAGTGTTGCTGAGTATCCATAGAAACGCCACCTCTTTTGTCTAGGAAGGTTTGTAGGTTACAGTGATCGGTAAAGATGTGCTGCTTCCCATCAGCCAAGATAATAAATCTTGCCAGACCTGTAAAAGAAAATTGGTGGTTCGATTTTTATAGACTTGGTCTAAGGGCCAGAAAACCTTCTGTGACTTCCACTGTAGGTTTGGAGTAGTCTTGCGAGAGAAATATTTTGTGGCCATTGCACAGAATATGGTTGTTTTTCTGCATGTAGTTTAGAATGAGTTCCGTGTGTTGGTATCTTAGAGGACGATGGACAATCTGGCGTGTGATGTGTCTGTTGGATGGTCTAAAGGAAGGAACACGGTGAGCCCTTTCCGGTTCAAAGTCTTTTTTAAAGGGAATTGTCTTCATTTGTTGGATCATTTCTCCAGAAAGGATATGCAGGAGTCTGATGCGTCCTCTGATCCCTCACGTATTCCAAAAATATGAAGTTTCCCCCTGCAGTTTCTATCTTCCGGTTCGGCCATATCCCTTTGTAAGGACTTGTTTGAGAATTGAAGTCTCTGTACGTCCTTACTTACAATGGTAGAAGTATCCTCCAGTGCACTGATTGGCACCTCTGCGTCAGTCACCTTAATATTGATAGTATTGATTTCTGCTCTGATCTCACAGAGTTACTGTTGCATAATATCTGTGCTGATGTTGGTAGATTTAGCCAAGTTGTGAACTTCGGCAAGTGTTTTCAAGATCATGTCCATTGTAGTAGATATGTCTGATTTTCCCTTAATCGGAGAGTTAGATAGGGGAGGTTCTGCTTTGGTGCGCTATGATTGGTTTTGGTTTCTTTTTCGGCCTGGTGCTGGTATCTGTACCAACTGTATTGTATCTGGTCTCTATGCCAATGGTATTGATATCTGTGCCAAAAACAAGAGCTGAGAGATACAACTGGTGAAGGTAAGTGCCTGTCCAAACAAAGCAGTTCAAAAAGCTCTTTGACCCACCTGATATCGTGTAGTGGTTGCAGATGTTTGCAGGTGTTGCAGGTGTTTGCAACGATTTTGCAAGTGCAACAGTGATGGTTTGTCTCCACTTATGATATTTTATATCGGGCACAGAAAGATAAAGTCGACATAATAGGCACAGAAAAATAAAGATTAATATTCATTCATCGAACTGTAGCAGTGGCACACAGAAAATCGTCCAGGAAGCGCTGTAGGAGCCCAAGAAAGAGACAGGTCGCAACTGTGCGAACAATGCTATTAGAGCGATTCGCGGGGCTGCCATCTTAGGGTCAGGCAGAGCAGATGGCACGATTCTAAGTTCAGCGGTTATGGAAAAGCCCCAAAAAAAAGTAACAATACCCATGGCGGCTTGTTAGGCAGTATCTGTGTGGCAAAAGGTATTAGCAGGGATACCGTGGTAGATCGTACTTGTAGTCCGTCTCACTACGCGTGCCAGTGTTGTAGATTTGAGACGCCTGGCCCTGTTGCCCATTTTGGATCTCGGTGATTGGCTGCTCTGAAGGACCAGGCCACGCGGTGGGAAAATGCCGGTAAGCAGTGTCAGTTTTTATCGGAGATAGTGATCCCAGATGCCCCTGGATCTCTCATGCTTAGGACTATCCTTGGTTTTCACAAGTAAACCTGCAGAGCGTGGGAGTGCTGTTTGCAGTCCATAGTGGCAGGAGCAGCGAGATCAAGCCGCCATTCACCATGCTGTCCAAGCCACGCCCCCTTGTCCTAAATTTTTGTCCTGAATTTTTAACCTTTGTCCTGATCTTCTTACTGTCCTGTCCTGAATTTGCCTCCATGCCAGGTGGTCATCCTAATTAGCGCCCGAGGCCCACAAAAGTTAAGGTACCAGAGGTACCCGCAGCAGTAAATCTGGCACCAGAATATGCCATGGCCAGTGGCGTAACAAAAGCCTCTGCAGCCCCAACGGTGCATGGGGCCCCCTGAGCTCTGGGCCCCCTCTTGCACTGGCAGGCCCCTGGCCTGAGAGATACAGCCTGGGTCTGGAGCATTGGGGGCCCCCCTGCATGTACTTTGCAGGGGGGGGGATGCCCTCAAATTTCGTTACGCCACTGGCCATGGCCCACAGAATATGCCCACAGAATATGCCCACAAAATATGCCATGGACCATACCCTGCAGTCCTTATCCCCACAGAACAGGGTACGGGGCACCGTGGCTGTGCGGCTACCCCTTCAGTGCTTAATTTGTAAAAGAAAAATAAGTGCCAGAGCCCTCATCAGGAGGCCACTGCAGCTTGCACCATCGATTGCCCCTGCCTGTGCTGCCAATGACAGTACCAACTCAACTACTAACCATCTCTCTCTAACGCATGACAATTGATATTATTCAAGGCCCCCAAAGCTATACGAATGGCTTGGGTGGCAGTTATTAGTCATTGTTGATGTATATTCAATTAATAAACAGCTGTTGTTGTGTTCATCCCTAATTAGGCAGACAGCGCCACCATGTGGCAAGCTGTCATAAGAGGCGGTGCTGACATTTAAGTGCTTGTGCTGAGCACCGAAAACCACCGGCTCAAATTAAGCACTGCCTGAGCCTAAAGGAACAAGGCACTCAGAGCACCGTCACTGACTGCTCCTACTAATGAGGCCTACAGATAATGAGAGCGGGTGTGCCATGGCAGTACCCCCTACATCCGGGGCTGTTCCAGGGAGCACCACCTACAGTCGTTTACTTCTTTATTAAAATCCTTAAACTTACTAAGGTCTACGTGAGTTACTTTACAAAAGGGGCCTACAGATCAAGGCACACCGGACAGCGTGGCAGTGCCCCCAGCGCCTGTGTCTCATCTGTATGCTGGCGGTATGAGCCGCTCTGGAGAGAAAGACAATTACCTGCCTTGCGCTGACACTACTTACAAACCAATTAAACCCATTGTGGCGGCGGAAGGATACACAACCCGCCGGCCGAAGCCGGAAGATTCCGTGAATAAATCAGGGGCGATCGATGCCGGAGCCCGAGAAAGGATGAGTGCGCGTCTCCGACGGCATTGATTATTGAGGGTGGGGGCGGGGTTAATTGACACACCGTTGTACAGACGGGTTCAGATAACAGACGAATTCCCCTCAGAAGAGATCCGTCGCTCTCTGCTCAGTTAGTGCTTTAAATAAATACTGTAGATTTATTGGTGCAAGCAACTTCCCGCCACTATTCCATTTAAACTGAATTTACAAAGTGAGAGCGGAAAATAAAAGTTACGTGAGAAATGTAGAAAGTTCCGGTCTGCTCAGTAAGTGCAAGTACTTGTCTGTTTGTAGACCGAAGCAAAATGTTATTTTTTAGCATTAGCGCATGGCCATTTAGTTTTTTTTCTTGGACTTTGGGCTGCCCAGTGCATCCTGCCAAAATATCAAGTTTTAAATATATTTCCGATTCCGACAAAACATTGTGTCCTGGCTATTATTGTCTACCTGCGAAGCAAGGTTTCCGCTATACAAATGGCATTAAGATACGTGTATATAGCAGCAACATACAGAGATGTGTGTGTATATATATATTATTTGGACATCTGATGTTTGAATAAACCAACACTATTTCTTGAAACTTTGCCCACGGAGTCTGTTTCCTGGTGTTGCGCCGTTCCTGTGGATGGTTGTACCTTTGGGATCCTATTGTGAATATATATATATATATATATATATATATATATATATATATATATATATATATATATATATTTTTTTTTTTTTTTTAGAATATATTCAGAATGTAATGTGCTCAGGGCTTTAAGTGGGCCGGGTCTCCCTGGGTCTCAGATCCAGTAGTAATTAAAAACTACATTGAAATGGGTCCCTATTGGGCCCTTTATTCATGTCTTTAACTTTTACTGGCTGAGCCTAAAACACTTATCGATTTCGGAAAAAGTGAATATTAAAAATGTTAAAGTAATCCATGTCAGGGATTTAATTCCTGTATATATTTCACGATTTATTTAATTTTGCATTCCCTAAGAGCGTTGCAATTTCCAGGATTTTATTTCTGGTTTTTTTTCAGGTAACATATAACCAGCGGCAGCTCCTCTGCTAAGGCGGGGAGCGTCGCCCCACTGCTTTAAGAGCAGTGCAAAATAAAAATAAAGTGATAATAACAGAACGTTATTATAATTTTATTTTTAGTATTGAGCTTGGAGATGCAGCCAGGTTAGGTTAGGGCGGGTCGGGGCGGGGCGGGGCGGGGCTGGGCTCCCGTGCCCAGAGGGAGGAGGAGTGTTCGCTGCACCTTAAGTGCGTATGACAGTTTGGTTGGCCGTCTTGGGCCGGCCAAACCGTCATGCGCACTTAGCATGTTCTCCACCCGGCTGTATTGCACAGCCTGGGTGGAGAACGTGCACAGGCTCCCAGTCTCTCTCTGATCAATCACAACGCTGCTGTAACGCAGCGTTGTGATTGGCTAGGGAAGTCTGGGAGCCTGCGCGCTTCCTGTTTCCTGCGTCAGGGGAGAGGCGGCAGCTGGCGACCAGCGACCAGCAGGTAAGTTTTCTCCTTTTCTTCTTTTTTTTTCTAAATCCCCTGCTACCCTTCCACCGTTCACTAGCAGCCACCACTGCATATAGCTGTTGTGTAGTGTATCCTCTGAACTGAGTCTCTTCCAGGTGTTTGTAAGTGGCCACGACTGAGATCTAGACTTGAGGCTGAGGGCAGTGTGAGTTTCTCACTGTGTCTTTCATTGGGTCAGAGGTGTTCGGAATACATAGTCATCCAATCCTTGGCCTTTCTGCAGCGCGATGGTCATGTATTCCAGCTGCAATCCGTGCACATGTCTATGAAGGCGGTACACATTTGTCGTTAAAAAAATACAGTGCTTACAGGCGAGTGGTTGTGTTGAGTGTTTGGAGTGGTGAAGTGAAAGAGATGCAAAGAAGTGCATTCAGCAGAGAGCGAAAAGTGGGTGCTGAAGAGGAAAGAGATGAGGTTTAAAATATGCAGATTGACGAGAAGTGGAGAGAAAAAGAGCACACATCTCTAACATAGAGCAATCATAATGGGAGTGATTAAGACACGCTGAAGCCTCCTTCCACAGGCCTCAGTAATATTTAATTCACAGTCTCACAATTTCAGAACTGAAACATTTTCAATAATATTTACCACAAGATCTTTGTTGTTATTTATCTGAAGAATCTTAGAAATTTAGGTTGTATTTTTAAGTCACACCATCAATTAAATAGACTCTGCTTCTTTTAGGGACCCCCCCCCACACTTTTTTCAACCCCTGAATATGCTATTTATTACAACGGTTAAGAGTGAGGAGGCGCCAAAATTCATGAGAGGCGACGCCTTAAGTGGGTCATGATGCCACTCCCATACTTCCACAATGATGATAAGTACATTTTTACACACTACGCATCTCTGGATATGGTTCCTGCCATGGCATTTTTCATGTGTATTTGTTTAAAAAATTTATTTAACTAAAACCCGGTTAAACAAATGTATCTTTTTATATGACACGTGGTTGTTTGGTGTATACGCTTTTGTTTTGCCAATTCGGTTATGAAGATTCCCATTGAAACAATGGTAAAACACTGGGTTGCTCTGCTGTGTATTGCTTAACTCAGAGCATTTTCATCTCTGCTATATGTGTTTTTGTGTCTTGGTTGGTGAGCCAGAAGACTTTATTTTTTGGTTTCTCAGTCTGTGAGTGTGACATTGACCACTGCCCGCAGGTTATGTGGGGTTGTGCGGTTGGAGAGCCCTACATTGCCATTTATATGTCTTTTAGTGATGTGGTTTGTATAAGCATGTGAAATATTCTGTCTAGTTGAGTTTACTGTTTAATTTCTCACTTACATGAAGGTGACAGTTTTCTACTGCCTTGTTATTTTTGTGTTCTATTGCTTGAGAGCATCACATTGCCATCTATATGGCTTCTGTTGCTCTGTTGTGGCTGTGAAGGTGTAGGAGAGTGTGTCTAGTTTGCTCTATTGGATCTGCGATGATTTGTAGGAGTTATGTTAAGCTTAAAGACTGCTTGATGAAGGTTTGTCTAGTGACTTCTGTATTGATAGCTTTGCTTAGTAATTATGATGTGAGTGTTACATGTTTCCAAAATGTGTTGTGCATTTTGAGGCGATTTGCTTGCGTTTATGGTGTTTGATTACAATGCTTACATTTTTGGTGAAGTATCGGCTGTATGTGGGGTGAACTGGACACTGTTTTTTGTGGACTTGGGAGTATGTGTAGCAGTTTCTGTAGTTGTTAAGGAAAGGTGTTTTTGTTGTGTTGGTAGTGGTGTGATTAGCTATATCTGTTGCTATTAATGTACTCAGCACTGCTTTTGTATGGTGATTGATGTTGTATGCAATATACAATTTTCATGGAGGACACCACCCAAAATGTTTTCACATAATGCACTTAAGGGTTGATTACGATGTGGTCGGACTTGCGTCCGACCGACACCGTTGCGGACTTGAACCTCCCGACCATAGGCCGGCAGTTCTGACCACAGAATTTGGATGCAACCGCAATATGGGTGGTCAGAAACATCCATTTTTCAATGGCAGCTTGTGCGGTGGGCGGAAAAGGCCTGCAGCATAAGCTGCCATTGGAAAATGGATGTCTGTAAACATCCCTGCACCGTGTGGCAGGCACCATGCGGTGCCTGCCACACGGTGCAGGAATGTTTAGGGGGACACCATGGGTGCCCCCTCAGGCTCCATAGCGGAGAGCCAGGGGGTAAGGTGGCCATAATAGGGGCCCCCAAAGTGACTTTCTGACAGCCTTTCCATGTCTGAAAGGCCGACATGGAACGGCTGTGTGAAAGTGACATCATAATCCCGACGGCGGAGCCGAGGCTGGCTCCGCCGTCATTATGGGATTATGAAGCCTTCTGACACTCCGACTGGCTCCTTGAGCCCGTCGGAAGTGCAGCGGAATTCTTCCACAGGTTTCCCTCTGACCGCTGTCATTGTAATACGGCAGTCGGAGGGAAACCATCCATGTCGGGCGGAAAGCCTCCGACAAGCTGTCGCGGGTCTTTCCACCCGACATCGTAATCGGCCCATAATTTTCATGAACATTATACATATATGTAGCTGAAAAAACAATTCTCAATTTTATCCGCCTTTATTTATGATGTAGGGTTTTTATAGCACAGAGATCGCATCTTGGCATTTCACTTTCTCATGAAGGGCCTGTGTGCTAGTGTTAAGATCTTATTTAGGAGCTGCTAGCCTCTGTTCAAGTAGCCCTTACCATCTTCACTTGCTTTTTGAGACAATTGTTTTTGTATTTTAGTATAGTTTGTTTGTGCTAAAATAATAGTTCAGTTTGTGTATTATGTTGTAAACCCGAAGTCTTCAAAATGTGGACTGGAGCAGAGGATTATAGAGGGCACAAGATATGGTCTAGAGGAACATTTATTATGCCCGTGGGGAACAGCGGCAAACACCAAGCTGGAAACAGTGCTGTCATTTTTAGTGAAAGAAAATAAAACACAATGGCACTGAGGCACTTTGTAATGAGCCATGAGTAAAGTCCTTGTCACTCATGTCTGGCTGGGAGTAGATGCAGAGTGGGGAAAGGGGGCTCCAAATAGCTGTCAAAGTCCCTCCCCCTATTTCTATTAAAGGATCATACTATGGATACCTTTAAGGAGATCTGGGTGCCAAAAGAATGTGGGCAATCACATAGTTGCGTTTTTAAAAAATATAAACATAACTGCAGTGGTTGACTTTTTAACTATGTTCAGATCATCCTATTTTATAGAATAATTGTGAGAACCAGGGGAGGCGGCCAAATTATTTCTTTACATGACGGGGCCACTGTATTTTAAAAGTTTGAAGACCATTGTTATAGGGATTGGAGTGTTTGGGATTTATGGAGAGTTATATCCGATCCCTTCTGTATGTTAACCAGTACAGAGCTGGTTGCATAAGACCACCGAGTGACTGTTTTCCAAGTGTGTGCTTATTGTGGTGTTGATGATGGTATGCTGTATTTTTAATACTGTTTTTTGGTATTAGGGAGCACCATGTTGTAATCTATATTGCCTTTGTGCTGTGTGAGTTGTTTAAAGTAATGTGTAATTACCTCTATGAGTTGTGGTGGTGGATAAGCGTCGCTTTAGTTTTCTTCTTGATTACCAGAGAAATGGAGGCTCCTTCCAGTAGCGATGGTGCCATCCAGCACTTTTATATATGTGAAAATTACCAAGTATCTCCTTACAAGGGCCCCGCTTAGGCGGGAAAAAGCCACAAGGAGCAGAAGAAAACCTCCACTGGATAATTAGTAGTTTGTGATTGCAGGTGATGAATGGTACAGGAATTAATTAGGAATGCATCAAAACAACCTTGAGACATGGATGAGAAAGAGCTCATCATACAGCCTTCCAGGATAGAGCATCCAATAAGGAATACTACTGCAGGAAAAGGAAGCAATACATTTGGGACAAAGATCATCTAAGCAGGCAGTGAATGCAGTGAAAATAGGGATAAAGGGGCGCTGTAACGTATCCTTCTCTGACCAGGGGCCTATACACATCCTCGGTGGAAAATGACATCACACTATCTTGGGTAGGAAACTGACGACCAACACTGGAAAGGCAGCCATATTGAATATGCATGGATTTAAGGCTAGCCATGCCTACTTCTTCAGGAGAATGACATTTCCTAAAAAACAAGAGACAGGCACAAGAAGAACCTTATGTTTTACTTCCTTCCTTACCTCCATTTGATGTCCTCAGTCTGTCATACTCCGCCTCACTGCGAGCCAACCCTTCAGCCCTGCAGACTGCCCTGCATGTGGCAAAACCTGATGCCAGCAGGGAATCTTCCAGGCTGCCGCGACTGTGAGGATGCCGACACCTGCTGGGAGGAATGTGAGCACAATCCTCACCTCACTGTGAGCGCAAAGGCCAAAGCTGCCCTGCATATTCCTCTGGAGGTGCAAGGTTAAATAACTGGAGCAGCGTAATTTAGGTACCACCCTTATACGTCACAGAAATGCAATTATATTCTCACATTTGACATTATATTCACTGTATGCCTTTACTTCATTAACATGTGTGAAACATTTAAATGCATTAATGAAATGTAATAATTATAGGGATTAGAGATTTATACGTGTGTTAGTTGAAATATGTAAGTAAGTATTCTTTATTCACGTTTTTACACTTATACTTCAAGTTATATTTGCATATGTAATCATGTACTTTTTACTCACGTTTACATTTATTCCTCCAGTTACACGTGTGAATGTATCACCATGTATTCAAAGTGCATATTAAAGGCTTAGCTAAATTAGCCTGACTACAGGCCTCAATTTAAATGCATTTTGCTTTGCAAGCATGTTCTCTTTTTCTTTGCAGGTGTATTATCGTGGTTCTTGCTAGTTAGACAAAGGCTTATTGTTTGTATTAGACTACTGATAGTGAGATCTGGAGGGAAAAACTTGGCAGTGAACATGGAGAATTAATGGTCTAAAGAGGCCTTCTGTTCATCATGTACCAGGATGGAAAGATGTTCAAGAACTACAGTCTCAGTTCGATGCGTTAGGAAACTGAAGGGATGTTGCAGATGCACTAGAGTAATAATTTAGTTGGTCCCTGGTAGTTTTAAAGGAGATAAAGACGTTTCTGAATCTCCTGTTACTTTTGAATTGTTGTTCACACAGTTGGAAGGCACTGAGATCTCCTTTAGAATTCGAGAGGTACAGACCTCTCTGCTTGCCTTATTCTTGCAAGTGTGAAGCTCTATGCTAAACACTTATTTCCTTATTCCAAGACTTCTACTGAAGTGTGGTCATGATGACACCTTCTATGCTCCCGAATTTGCTGTATGTTTAGAAGGGAGAAGGAAAGCTTCTTTATGGAACACCTGTGTGCTCTAATCTATTTCTGTATTGTTGTGGCTGTTACAATTCTGTATCTCATCTTATTGCGACTCAATCTACTGAGATATTTCAGCTTATCTGCTGTTTTGCTGTACTTACTGCATTTATTATTGGTTTGTATATATACTGGATTGATTGGTTATCCAAAATAAACCCCTTTAACAATATTTGGAGATTCTTTGTCTTTATCGTGGAGTCACATTAGTTTCAGAAGTTAGAAATGTATTATTGATGTCTTCTCCCTTTCAATGCTTCACATCAATCAACAAAGGTCCATACGACCAATGGGGAAAAATCTTTTAACGACTTGACGAAGAGATTACGTTGTAAGACCCAGCCCTCTCTCATAACCTTTAAAAAAAAAGGTATTTTTGGAACTTTGTTTGTTTTTATGCTCACTTAACAAGCAATGCACATCTTTGTATGAACAGTCAAGCCATATTAGGTAGTACAGTTATCACAAGCATATACATTTCATGGGTGTGGTACAGTAGCATTGTCACACCTTGCAGCAAATAGTAAGATGATAAGAGCAGCTTAGCCGCAAGTCTTGAATGGACTTTTCTTGTGTCACGAGACCGCCCTCTAAAGTGGCCTTTCTTGTCATAGACGCTATCCATAGTGGCTTAACATTAGCCCCTACAACCTCTGTGGTGCAGGGGCCAGCTCCAGGGGGCCCCCTCCAGCACTGTGCACGGGCAGCAGGCCGCTGGCCTGAGAGTTCTGGACTACATCTGGAACGTGGTGGGGGGGCCCTCTATGTACTTCGCAGGGGGCCCCCCTCAAGTTTAGTAATGCCAATCGCTATCCATAATAACAGGGAAACAACAAAGCAAACACAAGGAGACGATGGACGGAGCGCTGAAACTTTTCAGACACTCACCCCCAGTCAGAGATCTGGGTTGAATCCATCATCATTCTTTAGCTCACTTCGCCACCTCAGTTCAGACAACAACTTAACACACATCAAACTGTGGGGGTGAAAAATACTTTAAAGGGAACAGAACTTTGGCCTAGCACAGAGGACCGAAGGAGGTGGGATCAGCGATTAATGAAAACACCCTCTCCTTATTGTCGGTGCACATTAGGTGTTCTGTTAAGCAGCGGGAGTCAAAGGTGGAACATGTGCTGATTTAGATTTTTGTCTCATCAGCATTGCAATACATGTGTCAGAAACACAGAATTAGTGAAGCCAGTGGAATGAGGAAGCAGATGAAAAGTAGAGATGAGATAGTGGGGCACTGAAGCTGCCACCGTTGAGTGAGTGGAGTCTAGAGAAGAAGAAATACTATTATTATCTGGCACACTGGTAGAATTGTATCCGATTTTGAGCCCTGTATTTGATTCCTATTTGTTCTAGGCTAGGAGTGTCCAGCGTAGATCCAAGAGGCCCACAGTCCACACCCAGTCCAGATTTTCAGGATAACCACTGTAAACAATTGACTTTCACAGTACCTGTCTGTAAATGTATCTCTTGTGGATAATCCTGAAAATCTGCCATGGATCCGGTCATGCTGGACCTACAGGGGACACACCTCTTTAGGCACTTAGTGTTGTTGCCAGAGGTGAAGCCATCATGGAGGTGCGGAAGTAGAGGCATCAACACACTTTCTCTATCCACCCATTGCCTATAGTCGTCCCAGATGGAGATCCTGGCTAATTCTATTATTCTACATATTGTAAAACCTACCTGTGCTTGGTTTCATTGTTTATATTTTAAGTAACAAGAGCGACCCATACGTCCTTGTGAGCTGGGTAAGTACAGAAGCACAAAACAATGTTCACAAGGAACTCATTTATCTTGAACAGTACATAATCCGCAACTAAAGTAGTTGCTCTGATTCAATCTTAGTCAAAAAAATATACTCTTTCGTTCATGACCCTCCATTGAGTCACAGAACAAATTATATCAGAGTATCTAAACACACTCATGTATTCACATTCCTTAAAAAAGCCCAACAAATCTTTTAATTAAAGATGTACCTTACTTCAGCCGAAGTAGGTAATTTTATTCTGCAGTTACAGCCTGTACCACAGACGTATTTCCTTAAACATAAGTACTTAAACTATTTGCATTTAGTTGCACATTCGGAGTGGTATCGTGAACCCCAGTGAAGTGACCATAACCTATTTTAGTGAGTACTGTGTGACATAGTGAAAAAAGCTAGGAAACAGGTTATTGGTAAAATTCAAAAGGACGAGCTCGATACAATGAATAATAATTTAATTCAGGCTCTCTCTTTTGTATGGTGTTGACGGCGTTTCGACCCTCTCTAGATACGGGGTCTCTTCAGGACTGTGTTTCTGGGGACTAAGAAGGGGAAATGGAGTAAAAAATGTGGTCTAGGAAATACATGATAGAAAAGAGAAGGGCTAGATACAGGTGTGTACTATGGCTTACCAGTACAGCACAGACATATATTCATATAGTATCCTCGATGTAGGATGTCAGTTGAACGGTGAAGCACAGGAACGATAGATATCCAGACCTGTAACCAGTTAATGCCTTATTATTTTAGTATTATACTGAGTGTGGTGCACACCAAGGTGAATTAAAGGAGGCAGACTCACTATTAATCAGTTCTACCAAGGCGATATCTGGGATACTCCAGGGTGTAGGTAGAACCCGAAGAATATACTCCACGTGTCTATTATTTACGCAAAGTAGAGATGACACGAACTGTAAGACAAATATATAACAGTTCGTGGGCGATTAGAGTAGGAATACGAATAAAATTAATTAAGAGCAGCGCTGGTAATGCCAAAGGCTTTTACTTACTTAAGCGTCACCTCTTCTACTCTCGATCGAGCTTCCTTCTGTGTGTCAGCCGCCTGACTATGCGGTAATAATATGCCAGTGCCGACCGGAACCAGAACCCGCCATTAGCGCGTTGCTATGATACCACGAGCATAGTCGCTGTGGCGGCCATCTTGTAGTGGTCAGGTCGTATCGGGATAATAGGTTGAGTCATATCAACCTTATCTTAATTGGCCACAGACACATGCTTGAATAACGTAGGTCATATTATCGTGAGCGATACCACAGAACTGGTGGATCTGTATCGAGATGGAAGTCGATCAACCACCGTGAATGCGCTTGAACATTAATTCGGACGTGGTTATGGTGGCCATTTTGTAGTGGTCTCAATATATCTTAAAACTTATGTAGTTGCACTTGCTATGTTAATCAACTAATATTTTATATCACTTCATATTTAGTAACTAGAGTATCAGTTACCACAGAACTGGTGGATGAAGTGATATAAAATATTAGTTGATTAACATAGCAAGTGCAACTACATAAGTTTTAAGATATATTGAGACCACTACAAAATGGCCACCATAACCACGTCCGAATTAATGTTCAAGCGTATTCACGGTGGTTGATCGACTTCCATCTCGATACAGATCCACCAGTTCTGTGGTAACTGATACTCTAGTTACTAAATATGAAGTGATATAAAATATTAGTTAATTAACATAGCAAGTGCAACTACATAAGTTTTAAGATATATTGAGACCACTACAAAATGGCCACCATAACCACGTCCGAATTAATGTTCAAGCGCATTCATGGTGGTTGATCGACTTCCATCTCGATACAGATCCACCAGTTCTGTGGTATCGCTCACGATAATATGACCTACGTTATTCAAGCATGTGTCTGTGGCCAATTAAGATAAGGTTGATATGACTCAACCTATTATCCCGATACGACCTGACCACTACAAGATGGCCGCCACAGCGACTATGCTCGTGGTATCTTAGCAACGCGCTAATGGCGGGTTCTGGTTCCAGTCGGCACTGTCATATTATTACCGCATAGTCAGGCAGCTGACACACAGAAGGAAGCTCGATCGAGAGTAGAAGAGATGACGCTTAAGTAAGTAAAAGCCATTGGCATTACCGGCGCTGCTCTTAATTCATTTTATTCGTATTCCTACTCTAATCGCCCACGAACTGTTATATATTTGTCTTACAGTTCGTGTCATCTCTACTTTGCATAAATAATAGACACGTGGAGTATATGCTTCGGGTTCTACCTACACCCTGGAGTATCCCAGATATCGCCTTGGTAGAACTGATTAACAGTGAGTCTACCACCTTTAATTCACCTTGGTGTGCACCACACTCAGTATAATACTACAATAATAAGGCATTAACTGGTTACAGGTCTGGATATCTATCGTTCCTGTGCTTCACCGTTCAACTGACATCCTACATCGAGGATACTATATGAATATATGTCTGTGCTGTACTGGTAAGCCATAGTACACACCTGTATCTAGCCCTTCTCTTTTCTATCATGTATTTCCTAGACCAAATTTTTTACTCCATTTCCCCTTCTTAGTCCCCAGAAACACAGTACTGAAGAGACCCCGTATCTAGAGAGGGTCGAAACGCCGTCGACACCATACAAAAGAGAGAGCCTGAATTAAATTATTATTCATTGTATCGAGCTCGTCCTTTTGAATTTTACCAATAACCCGTTTCCCAGCTTTTTTCACTATGTCACACAGTACTCACTAAAATAGGTTATGGTCACTTCACTGGGGTTCACGATACCACTCCGAATGTGCAACTAAATGCAAATAGTTTAAGTACTTATGTTTAAGGAAATACGCCGAATGGATGAGGACCAGCCGCCTGAAGCTGAACTCGGACAAGACGGAGGTCCTCATCCTTGGTTCCAACCCTTCAGCCTGGGACGACTCCTGGTGGCCATCATCACTGGGAACAGCCCCGCCACCCACCGACCACGTACGCAACCTAGGGGTCATCCTCGACCCCACCCTCTCCATGACTAAGCAGGTCAACGCCGTTTCCTCATCCTGCTTCAACATCCTCCGAATGCTCCGCAGGATCTTCAAGTGGATCCCCACCGAAACAAGAAAAACAGTCACCCAGGCCCTCGTCACCAGCAGGCTGGACTACGGAAACGCCCTCTACGCAGGAACGACGGCTAAGCTCCTGAGACGGCTGCAACGCATCCAGAACGCCTCTGCACGTCTTATCCTCGACATCCCCCGACGCAGCCACATCACACCCCACCTGAGAGACCTGCACTGGCTCCCTGTCAACAAGAGGATAACCTTCAAGCTCCTCACCCACGCACACAAAGCACTCCACAACTCCGGACCGGCCTACCTCAACAGACGACTCAGCTTCTACACCCCCACCCGCCAGCTCTGCTCAACCAGCTTCGCCCTCGCCACAGTCCCCCGCATCCGGAAAACGACCGCCGTCGGCAGATCCTTCTCCCACCTCGCCGCCAAGACCTGGAACACCCTCCCCACCAACCTCCGACAGACCCAAGACCTACTGGCCTTCAGAAGACTCCTCAAGACCTGGCTCTTCGATCAGTAGCAGCACCACCCCCTCTTCCCCCAGCGCCTTGAGACCCTCGCGGGTATGTAGTGCGCTTTATAAGTGACATGATTGATTGATTGATTGATTGTAACTGCAGAATAAAATTACCTACTTCGGCTGAAGTAAGGTACATCTTTAATTAAAAGATTTGTTGGGCTTTTTAAGGAATGTGAATACATGAGTGTGTATAGATACTCTGATATAATTTGTACTGTGACTCAATGGAGGGTCATGAACGAAAGAGTATATTTTTTTGACTAAGATTGAATCAGAGCAACTACTTTAGTTGCGGATTATGTACTGTTCAAGATAAATGAGTTCCTTGTGAACATTGTTTTGTGCTTCTGGTTTCATTGTTTGTCGGATTGAAAGAAGCCTCAAAGTTGATAATGGATGGAGATTAGCTTAGAAGGGTAGAGAATATCTAGGGTTCATGAGTAGTTGTTAGAATCTAATAAGCTCTAGCTGGGATTTGTTAGTAGGGGTTTTATGTAGTGGTTTTGAATTCCATGGAAACGTCCTGTGTTGTCGAGAGGTGTTTAAAGCAGAGAGGTGTAGGAAGGCGCTGGATGTTAACTTCCGCTCCCTGAACACTGGGTGCTACTGGTCTGTTTGTTATCAGGGGAGCATACTCAATGGAAGACTATGGTTTTCATTCATACGGAATAATTTAAATGTTGGAAATGAACAAAATGTAGATTTTCTCCTACAATCCGTGCACATTAACAGTTTTTTTGTGGGTTTCACAAAAATTCATATAAGTACATTTGAAAATGTATGTAAACCATATATTTTCATGTGTACGTCCGCTGCTCTGAACATACGTATCGCAGACAGGCATTAGCGCATTTAACTATTTTTTATTTTTTCACCTTGTACAGTATGTTTTTAGGTGGGAAGATCCAGTTCCTGCACCTCCTTAAAAGTTGAGGATGACTAGATGTTTTCCACACCCATTTTTCACAGTTGGAGCAGATGTTTTTTGGTGCCTAGCAGAAAAAAAGATTGCAGCTTGGCCTTGCTGAAAATTAAATTACGCTAGAAAAAATGTTGAAATTAGTGAAAGTTAGCAATTTCACATAGTTTTCACTCCCTCCCCCAGTGAATGGTTTCCACAGAAACGGTCTGGCTGAGACATTTGTGCTCAAACAATTCTCTTGCCGGTATCACGTGTTACTTTGTGATGCAAGATTTGCACTCACTTGAGAAAAATCTCCTTTTGCTGTAAAAGTATAATTTTGCAAAAATTAAAAAAATACACATCCTTAATTACCATTTAGTTCCCGATTTTGAGGGACAGTCCCAGATTTCAGTGAGGTGCCAGCATCTGCCATGTTGCCTTTCTGGACATATGATAGGACATAACACACTTTCCTGGCAGCATAATAGCTGACATTTTAGCAGAATGTGGCAAAGGCCACTGAAGTGTGATGCTGTTGCCAGCTCAGCCGCTGGGATGTTTCATCCAGCTGTGGCCGTGATTCACAGGCAGTTTGAACCCAGCCAGAGAATGTTAAATCCTGGAACTCCACTTTTCAACAAAAAGTACATCTACAATAAGTTGTAAAAATTTTAAATAAAATAATGTCTCCAATTTTATTGAAGCTTCGATGTGAGAAGTAGCACACAATTAACCCGAATGTAAACCCCTCTGAGCACCACAATGACACCTTAAGTGCTAACGAAAAGATTGTATATATCATATATATGTTAAACCAGATATTCAGCCATTTTCTCAGCCTTACAGTCACCTTACACGGAAGTAATGCTAAAAGAAATACTCTATATCTATCAAAAAATACCTGGATGCAGGGAGACAACTGCAAACCACCCAATAATGTGCCCTCCTGACTTCCTTCCTGCACCTGCCCTTTGTCTTCCACCTGCTTCTTCACAGGAAAATTGTTCCGTTTTAATGAATTCTTGTATATACTACTTTGTAATGCATCTTTCAACACCAGTAATGGAGACAGAGATTTGCCCTGGATCACACGTTTTGGTCAAGGGGAGAAGCTGTAATTCAGAAGCAGGTCTCCTGATGTTGAAGTATTCAACTTACTAATTAGATCACATCTCACACTCTTTCTGAGCTCCTCATATTCCTATTTCTGGTAATATTAAAATGATGATGCAGTCTTATAACAACAATCTTTGTAAAATTATTTTAATCAGATTAATATCTCAGTCCTGCTTAGATACATGTGTCTCCCTTGAGCACCGATATGTTCTTACTGGTGCAAATGACCCTCAGCCCCCCCACCGACCACAGTAGTTAGAAAATGCATTTCAAATTCAACAGTAGACCCCTTTCCAACACACTGCTATGTCTGGGCATGCATGCATGCAGTGATTCAGTGCCCCAGATTTGCATTATTGAGGTTTTTAGATTCACTATTGACCCCCACTCCCTCCTAGGAGTATAGATGTTCCCAGATTTACTCCCCAAGCCTACCTCTGACTTTATGATTACGTACAATCTACAATACTTTTGATTTCCCCAGTGATACGTTCCATCTTGTGACATAAATGCCCTTATCAGAAGCAAAATTGTACACCTGCAGATCACACTTTCTACAACACATAGTGCAGGCGTGAAAACATATTATCAGATTTGCAACTCTTTAATTAAGATTTATTCTATAATACTGGAGTGTGAGAGGCGAATTAGGTTTGCACTTTGCACCAGGGCTCTCGGCAAAAATGCCAAACTGAGAGAAGTTTACAAATGTAGGGAAATTGATTAATAATAAGGAGATTTAATGAGCGCAGGTGGACTGGACGTCTCGACTGTATACTGGGGAACACGCTGCATGTCTACTTCTGGGAATACCACAGTATCGAGTACAATAGCGAGCTGTAAACGCAAACATAGGCCTCGTTGTAGCAGGCGGTGGCCAGGCCACTAGAAAACTCCAGAATTCACTCTGCACCCATCTAGCTTTATACACAGTTTGGGGGGGGTGGTGGATATTTTACATTCTGTCTCAGTTTTATCTACAAAAGCTGGTGGTGCTTAGAGGCAGACTAGAATGTGAGCAAAATAAAAAGCAAAGCCCAGCTCCTTCACGCTTGAAAAAACCTCCTAGCCATTATGAATGCCCATTATTCCTTTGGGTATTCACCCTGTGTCGTGTAGTTCCTATAAGACCTATATAGGATCTGAGCGTTTAGACAACATACACTGCGGGACTGGTGTCCAGACTGATTCCAGACACCCCCACCGGGTATGTTGGCCTGTGTACCAGCTAGCTCGCAATGCCACTATAACCTCCTCTTACCAAGGAGAGAATAGTTCTTGGCAACTATTGAACATGACAACCCTGATCCCTCAGGACCGTGGAAACAGTAACTTACTTTTTGCTCAGTCACTCGTGCTCACTTGTTCTCAGAGAGATACACAGAATAAACGGTTGGGATGTTTTCAATAAGTATTTATTGAACAGTCGTTATTCTAGCGTAAAATAAGTGCACTGAAATCACCAGTAGACAGTAGCATATATAAATGAGTAGCAGCACTAAGAAAGTAAACAGATGGTAGGTTTCTGCCATTTTGCCAAAATCATAAATACAGGCCAGTATATAGAATACATGGCAATAAAATGCGTACTCCTACGATGCACCCTAACTAGATGTACCTAAGTGTACCTAGCATGTGAGTAGGTGCAAAGCCAAGAATCCCTCTAGAACAAAGCCAACCCCATTACCTGATGTGAGACTGCGGGACCCTGTTCTGGTCTCGAGCTGAACACCCCGCAAGGGATGTCCGACCACTGCGAGCTGGAGTATCTGCATGCAGAAACCTCAGCGTCTTGCGTCAGTGTGTCGGCCAGGAAGTCCTGATCTCCTCTTCCTATCTCAGCAAGATGTGGTGTTTATATACCCTAAGGTATCCCCAGGGGTTCTACCTTACTGTGCCAGTGTCGGACTTAGGATGACATCGGGAATGAACTTTATACACAGTTATTATGCAGGAGATGATGGTCCTGCTGTGATTCCAAGAAACTAAGAATCCTCATGCATAATTTATGAGGCCAGTGTCCAGGGAAAAACCCTACGTACTTGTGTGTAGTATTGTAACTGGGTAAAAGGTCAGTCCTTCAAATCCGTTATATATTTAGTATAGGAGAGAATGTAGGTGAAGTGTTATGATGTTACCTAGACCTATATCTGGGTACCTATATGAAATATAACACCCACTCCTCATCCGACTGGACGGCATTACAAAGATCTAGCGTACTACCAAGGCGTCGAGAGGTTTGTACGCAACAAATAATAAAAACATTTTTTAAAAGAAGGTTAAAAGCGTTAAAAAAAAACCTTTAAAAGTGTTCTATTTAAAAAAAAACATTCAAGTAGTGGCTCTAAGGTGTCCGTTTATATAGTCCGAACAACTACAAGCATTTGAAAGCCATGCAGGTCAAAAGGTTTCAATTTGGAATTTCGAAAAAAGGTAAAAGCCAAATCTTCCCAGCGTGCGACATGCCAAATGTTTGTGTCCTTGCTGGTAGACGCAACATTGCTGTCTGCATACGCAGTTGACGATCCCTGTAACACCTCACAAAGAATGTCAATTGAGCAAAGATGATCTTTCGTACTGCCTGCAGCAGAAGCCAGGGCCGCCTGTGCTACATCCAAGGCTTGAGTGTTAGAGGAGCAGGTGTCCATACCAACAGGAGCAGAAACTACCTGTGGTGGCTCTAAGAATGCTGCCAACAACATGGGAATGCGCTGAGGACACTGCAGAACATGGGCCGTTATCGGGTCCAGTAAAGCATCAACGTCTGGTGGCGCAAACGATGGAAGTGTCAGACAGAGGTCCAACACACATTCTTCTCCGCAGAACAGGCATCAGAGAACAGGTAGGACACAGTCCATCCAGACTGGTCTAAATGACAGGAACCAAGAGGCGCTCAGTTCCCGTAGGTGAGGTGTGCCCAGATGTTGTACCATGCAATCACAGTATTTACGCTCCAGGAGAGCTGTTGCTATCTCCTTGGTGGCTGGGACGTCCATTGCGTAGCAGAAAGGTAACAATCAGGATTCCTGCTATTAGAAACAGGATCAGTGGAAGCCCTCCAAAAATGATTCCAAAGACGGAGTGTATAAAGTTTGGTATAACTCCGAGGACCGTCTGAAAGGTGCTTAACAGTCCGGAACCTATGGTCTTAAATAGGTGTACAATACCCGTCGTATCAGACATGTTAAAGATACGACTTACCATTTCTGTGAAATGGAAGGGGCTGTTTGTACGTATAAGTGCCTGTATCTCAGCCGAGCACATTACGATCTGGAGATCAAAAGTCTCCCGGGCGGAGGTTAAGGGCATGGTTCGTTGTAAAAGCATGGCTTTCATTCTGCTCAGAGTATCAAACCGTATAAAGGAAACATTTAGCGAAGGCCATAACGGCGCTTCCCTGACTGTATGTGTTGGTGGAAACAATACTTGCATACAGCAAGTAACCCTGGAGCTCACGGTGACTAGATATGTGATGCCCGGAAGCATCCCACAACAACCTTGATCATTCAGTATCAAGTAACTCCCATGCGACAGAAGCATGAATACTGGATTAATCACAGCTGCCGGGGTATGTCCCCTCAAATGACAGGACAAGTTCGCCACAGACCCATTACAAGCCCCGTGTAGCATAATATCCTGGCATATGAAAGATCCACTTAAAGCGTTCTCGCAGTTAGTTCCGCTTAAAAACACTTCCAGATCCCCACTCCTGCATCGAAATCTGTATGGTAAATCCCAGGATTCCCTGATGAATTCCTTACCCATCTTCTCATATCTGCCTGCCTGTTGTTGTTCTAGGCAATATTGAAACTGAAAAGTTGTGACCGGTAATGTTATATAGCCGTGGATTAACCACTCTGTGGACGGTGACTCTGCCACAGTAAAGGGTAACCTATCCAGTTTCTCAGTACGCAGCATTGTATATTTTGCTCCCCTCTGTGCCGTTTTCATCTGTTTTTCTGTTAGATTGTATGCAGAAAATAATGACGTAATGTTGATAAAACGCCAAGCCACATAACCGGCGCGCAATGACTGTAGCGTCCAGCTTAACAAAATAATAGAACGTAACTGCGACTGTCCGTGTTGCAATATGGACAAATTCTGTTCTATTACATCGATAGCAGAAGATACAATGTTGCCCAGTGAATATATCCTGGATGTTAATGTAGTCATACCATTGTCAAATACGGCTAACACCTTTTCAAGGCTAGCTCTATCTATTTCTCTTAATCTCTCTGCAGCTTCTTGTTGGGAGATTTTCCAGATTTCTTTATCGACAGCATACAAAAATACGCTTCTGATGTGGTTTTCTGGGACCTAACAAAAAATCCCGTAGGTCCACATCCTCTGTGAGTAAGGACAAGGGTTGTTTTACCTGGGGTAGTGTTGAGGTCTTTAGCCAATCAAGGCACAACTTCCCAACACCATATGATGTCACTACCCCTGGATGTTCTCGTTGTACATAACGTGGGTCTGGCCTATGGATACTAAACCCTTCGGTGGTACCCCTGAATCTTTCCTGACATCTGTTTGTGTCTGTGGGCCAAATCAACCATCCCTTCCAATTGGGGTCTGATCTATTGTATTGCAATATGTTATCCAACTTAGCCCCTCTTTCTGACGTAAAATTCCCCTTGGTGTTTAAAGGTGTTGGAATTTGAGGTGTGTTCAAGTCCTTATTCTTGGCTATTCCAAGACAGGAAGTCTGTTGCACAGTGTCATTCAGAAAAATCATCTGTTGTGGAATGAGGTATGCTCTAAGTAGTGCTTCTGTTCCCTGGACTTGCCAGTCCCTAGAACCCCAGATCGATTTTAAATCTACAGTGTCCATCCAGAAGTCGAAACCCTGTTCAGACAGCTGGGTAATAAAGGAAGCAGAATAAATCTGTTTGGTGTTAGTTAAACATATTTTTCTGCGCAGATATAGGTGCAACCTTATAGCAGTACGAAGTTGGGTCAGAAGTGTTAAACCCTGAAAAATATGAGAATTTCTGTGCAAATGTTTTTGAACTACCTTTCGGTGGTGTAGGGCAATGTTCCCACTGGTGGTATGTGAAAACATTTCTGGGTTTGCTAGATTTATGCAAGAAATGATGACCATAATGTTGGTAACAATACATTTTGTCAAAATCTGAACTGTCCAATAACATTTCATTGCTAGAAAATACGGCAGATTGTTCCAAATCAGACAATAAGTTGTTAACAGTTTCAAAATCCCAATCATCAGAAAATGTACTGGAGGTAACGATATCGTTCAATGAAATTTTAAACAAATGTGGAATTTTTAAAAGCTCGGTCGGTCCAAATATATCATAATTCACTTTGTCCCATACTATACCATTCGGTATAGGAACTGCTGAAATGTTCACGAAGGACAAGTCTCTTTGTTCACGATGAGATGAAACATGAGGTTTTAAAATTAAGTTTACTTTTGACGTTGCAGAGCTCTGTTGAAGATAAGTTCCATGAATGAGCAAGTGGAAAGTTATTACTAATCCTAACCAGAAAAGAAAAAATAAAATACCGGTGATTATCCAAAGTTCTAGCCAAGGTGAAACTAAACAAGTTTTTCTAAGAAGGTTAAAAAAGTCTTTGATCCGTTGTTTGCAAGAAATTTGGGCTGGCGTCGTTTCAGGTTCACTTGGATCCAATGCAAAGGTATCGAAGTCAATGAAATAGCCAGATGCAGTTCAATCTATTTTTGGTAGCTCAGCAGGTTTTGTTGAACTTGTAGATTGCTCTTGAGGAGGCATGTTGATGTAGACATCTTTATTAGGTTGAATTGAAATTTGTCTTTCACTTTGATTTTGAGAGTTCGTGTCAAGGTGAACTAGTTCCATTGCATTATCTTTTCCATTGTTTTGTAAAGGTGACTCTTCAAATGTTATGAGTTTTTCTGTTTGAACTTCCTGTATTGTAGCGAGAGGAGGACGTCGGCTACTCAAGAGCCCACGAGGCCTACTATTTAGTATCGGCCACATAGTGTGGTTTGATCTGATCGATTGAGACAAATCTCTTTTCTTTTCCGGCAAGAGGTGGTAGAAGTACAGTTCTTGATCCTTCAACGGCCAGGACACTTACAGGCTTTCGATAGGATGGCCCGAATTCTTTCTTGTCCACAATCTTTTCTCTGACCATATCCCCAACTTTAGGAATCCAGGCAGGTCCTGCCGTGGCTGACGTGACTTCCCCAGTGGCGATTTTCTTTGTCTCGACGTTACTTAAGGAGGCTCTGGATTCATTGAGATCCTGTAAAACAGCCAAACGTTTATTGATGTCAAACGGTTTTTCATCTGCCACTGTGCCTTCACAATCGAGATCATGTATCCACATTCTTGTCCCAAACAGGACCTCGTAAGGAGTGGCACCCCCTGGAGAGCTTCTTGGCTGGTTATTAAGGGCTCGCTGGACCCTATATAGATGATTGACCCAACTACCACCCGAGCCTAATACCCTAGCTGTTAAAGATTGCTTTAAGTCCCGGTTTTTCCTCTCCACAACCGAATTTACCTTGGGATGGTACGGAGAGGAGTACCGCAATGCTACACCCAAACTTCCCCTGGCTTCCTTGTAAGCCCTAGAGCTGTACGCGGAGCCACGGTCAGAATGTAATGTGCCAACTGCGTATGTCCCTATGAAGACTCGCAAATCTTTTACAACAGTTCGGGCGTCAGCCGAGCGCTGAGGCCATACCCATAAGAATCTTGAACAGGAATCCACTGCTACCATGATATACTTGAAGCCCCATCAGATTTTAAGGGGCCGCAGTGGTCTAGGTAAATGTACGCGAACGGTCAGTCTGATGCGGTGTAATAATGGGATCTGTGCTGGGCGAGCTACGTTGGCCCCATTTATCTGTTGACAGATGTCACACTTTAAGACGAAGTCTTTGATCTGCTTTGTTAACCCTGGCCACCAATAGCGTTGTTTCAGTAAAAAAACTGTCGCCGAAACTCCTGCGTGCGCAGAACCCAGACCCTCGTGTGGAGCGACCCTTGACCTTGCCAGGTAGGTCGCTCCCCCACCACACAGCTCCGCCTGTGCTGTCCGCCCGCTGCTGCTGCTGGTAAGCTCGCCCCTCCGCTTGTGGCCTCGGTGCCCGTATTTCTTTGTTTTTTTCTCTCCATTTTGCCTTCTGTGCCCCCGCTGCCCCATTGTACTGTGCCCGTATTTCTTTGTGTTTTCTCTCCATTTTGCCTTCTGTGCCCCCGCTGCCCCATTGTACTGTGCCCGTATTTCTTTGTGTTTTCTCTCCATTTTGCCTTCTGTGCCCCCGCTGCCCCATTGTACTGTGCCCGTATTTCTTTGTGTTTTCTCTCCATTTTGCCTTCTGTGCCCCCGCTGCCCCATTGTACTGTGCCCGTATTTCTTTGTGTTTTCTCTCCATTTTGCCTTCTGTTCCCCCGCTGCCCCATTGTACTGTGCCCGTATTTCTTTGTGTTTTCTCTCCATTTTGCCTTCTGTGCCCCCGCTGCCCCATTGTACTGTGCCCGTAATTCTTTGTGTTTTCTCTCCATTTTGCCTTCTGTGCCCCCGCTGCCCCATTGTACTGTGCCCGTATTTCTTTGTGTTTTCTCTCCATTTTGCCTTCTGTGCCCCTCGCTGCCTCTCTCCATTCCCGCTGCTGCGTCCCCTGCGGCCCGCACCCCTGACTGCCCATTCGCTGCTCCTCCCTCCCACCTCCCCATATATGGCGGCCGCTGCGCGGCCACGCCGCTGGCGCGCCGAAGGCGCGCCTAAGGCAAGCCCGTCTGCGCCCGTCCGCGACTGGACCGCGCCCAGCGCCAGAACCCCTGGACCGCACGCCCCCCGCTCCAGCCTCGAGGACCGACGTCGATACGATGCCACCACACTCCACGCTCTCAACCCCGGACGGACGCACAACTGCTTCAAGGCCGCCCCGAAACGCACCCATGGTTCCTTCACCTGCCGGAACTGCAGCTACACCAGCCTCAGAGCCACCGAGGCGCCCGCCAAGAAGGACCTCAACCACCTCCGGTGCATCCTACTGAACACCCGCTCCGCACGCAAACACGCCGTCGAGCTCTGGGACCTGCTCGACACATCATCACCAGACGTCGCCTTCCTGACAGAGACCTGGATGAACGACTCCTCCGCCCCCGACATCGCCATAGCCATCCCAGACGGCTATAAGATCACCCGCAGAGACCGCATCAACGCAGTAGGAGGAGGAATCGCCATCGTCCACAAGAACACTATCAGGGTCTCGACCAGCACCGACGACACTCTCAGCACCGCCGAACACATGCACTTCCAGATCCACACGGACCCCAACACCACCCTTAGAGGCACCCTTGTCTACAGACCCCCTGGGCCCCGACCCCAGTTCAGCGACTCCATCGCCGACTTCATCAGCACGCACGCCCTGACCTCTACCGACTACATACTCCTCGGAGACCTGAACTTTCACCTGGAGAACAACAACGACAGCAACTCCACCACCCTGATCGACAGCCTCGCCAACCTCGGCCTGAGCCAGCTCGTCACAACACCGACCCACTCCGCCGGCCACACGCTTGACCCCATCTTCTCCTCAAGCTCCCACGTCTCCTTCAGCCACACCACGGAACTCCTCTGGACCGACCACCGCTGCATCCATTTCACCTTCCAGAAACCCACCACTCACCACCGCACCCAACAGATCCCACGCCGCTGCTGGAGCAAAGTCACCGAAGACCAACTCCGGGCAACCCTCGCTCTCAGCCCTCCCTCCGACCCATCCAACACCGACGACGCTGCCTGCAACCTCAGACGATGGATGGACGACTGTGCCAACACCCTCGACCCGCTGAAAAGCTCACCTACAGCGACACCACCAAAAGAGCCAGCTGGTTCACCTCGGAACTCCTAGCTTCCAAGTGTACCTGCCGGAAACTAGAGAAGAAATGGCACAGTGATAAGACACCGGACAGCCACACAGCCCACAAAGACGCCATCCGTAACCACCACCACCTCATCAGGTCCGCCAAGAGAATCTCCTTCAAAGACCGCCTCGACAACAACGCACACAACAGCAAGGAGCTTTTCAACATCGTGAAGGAACTCTCCAATCCCAGCTCCAACACCAACGACATCCCGCCGTCGCAACCCCTGTGCGATTCCCTCGCCACCTTCTTTCACCGCAAGATCGCCGACATCCACAACAGCTTCAACACCCAGACAGCCCCAACTAAGATCGATGCACCAGACCCGCCACACACCATCGACCACGCCCCCCTGCCAGCCTGGGCCAGCGTGAACATCGAGGACACCATCAAGACCATGAGCACAATACACTCCGGCTCCCCGTCAGACCCTTTCCCGCACCACATCTTCAACAAAGCCAGCAGCTCCATCGCACCCCACCTGTGCAACATCATCAACCTCTCCTTCGAGACCGCGACCTTCCCAGAGAGCTGGAAACACGCAGAGATCAACGCCCTACTCAAAAAACCCAAGGCGGACCCGAGAGACCTCAAGAACTTCCGGCCCATCTCTCTGCTTCCGTTCCCAGCCAAGGTCATCGAGAAGATCGTCAACAAACAGCTAACCCGATACCTCGAAGAAAACAGCATCCTGGACCCATCCCAATCAGGGTTCCGCAGCAACCACAGCACTGAGACTGCCCTCATCGCCGCCACCGACGACATCAGGATCCTGCTGGACAATGGTGAGACCGCAGCCCTCATCCTGCTGGACCTCTCCGCCGCCTTCGACACTGTCTGCCACCGCACTCTACGCGCACGCCTCCACGACGCAGGGATCCGAGACAAGGCCCTGGAATGGACCACCTCCTTCCTCGACGGCAGAACCCAGAGAGTCCGCCTCCCACCTTTCCGATCCGAAGCCTCCGAGATCATCTGCGGCGTACCCCAGGGATCGTCTCTCAGCCCAACACTGTTCAACATCTACATGGCCCCGCTCGCACGCATCGCCAGACAACACGACCTCAACATTATCTCCTACGCCGACGACACTCAACTGATCCTCTCCCTCACCAAGGACCCCTCGCCGCCAAAGCCAATCTCCATGAAGGAATGAAGGCCGTCGCCGATTGGATGAAGATCAGCCGACTAAAGCTGAACACGGACAAAACGGAGGTCCTCATCCTCGGCTCCAACACCTCAGCCTGGGACGACTCCTGGTGGCCAACGACGCTGGGAGCAGCCCCGACACCCACCGACCACGCACGCAACCTGGGAGTCATCCTCGACTCAACGCTCTCCATGGCCAAGCAAGTCAACGCAGTCTCCTCCTCCTGCTTCAACACCCTCCGCATGCTTCGCAAGATCTACAGGTGGATCCCGACAGACACAAGAAGAACAGTCACCCAGGCCCTCGTCAGTAGCAGACTGGACTATGGGAACGCCCTCTACGCGGGAGCCCCGGCCAAGCTCATCAAGCGACTGCAACGCATACAAAACGCCTCCGCACGACTGATCCTCGACGTACCACGCCACAGCCACATCACCCCCACTTGAGGAACCTGCACTGGCTCCCCGTCGACAGGAGGATCACCTTCAAACTCCTCATCCACGCACACAAGGCACTCCACAAAACTGGCCCAGCCTACCTCAACAGACGACTCTTCTTCTACGTCCCCAACCGCCAGCTCCGCTCCGCCGACCTCTCCCTCGCCACCGTCCCTCGCATTCGAAGAACAACCACCGGCGGCAGATCCTTCTCACACCTCGCCGCCAAGACCTGGAACACCCTTCCACTAAGCCTACGACAGACCCAAGACCTGCTGACCTTCAGGAGACTACTCAAGACCTGGCTGTTCGACCAGTAGCAGCGTCCCCCCCCCTTCCCTCTCCCCAGCGCCTTGAGACCCTCGCGGGTAAGTAGTGCGCTCTACAAATTCCTTGATTGATTGATTGATTGCCAAGATTAAACCTAACCTGCGATCCTTGTTTGGTATTACTCTATCCCCCACTGCAGGAATCTGAGCAAATGGAACGTTGTTTGCAGGAGTACTTGAGTGGAAAACCTTTAGGTAGTGCATTGCTGTTATTGCACGAAGCAATCACAGCTACCATTGTGCTACCGTCTACCCTCGTTTTTGAACGGGTGATTGCAGCTACGGACGCAGTGCGTACTGCCCCCTTCGCGGCTTCATCAGCCAATGCATTCCCTTCAACGTGAATGCCATCACGTTGATGACTCAGTGTGTGTATCACGTGAGCCCTTGGTAGTTCGTTCTTCAACTCTGCTACCTGTTCCCATAGTTTCCTTTGTTTAGTTGTGCCACCTTTTGAATCTCTGAACCCATTTTGTCCCCAATAGTGGAGGTATTCGTTGTATGACTGGACACAGTAAAAGGAATCACACCCTATCAGTGTGGGGAATTCTGGAACCGTATTTATGAGTGCCAGTAATAGTGCTTTTAATTCTGCCAACTGAGCCGTGCAGTCTCCGTGAGACTGCATTTTTTTACAGTTTGGACGGTACTTGCCGTCCTGCATCCTACCTTTTACAATAGCGCATGCTGCACTGTATTGTTGCTTACTCCCTATGGCCGGTTGAGCAGATCCGTCAGTATAAATAATGTATTCATACTGATCTAGAGGCATTATTTCATTTGGTAGAGGATATTCTTGTTCATATTGCAGGAGTGCTTGTGTTTTTAGACTAGGGTCATATCTGTATTCTACATCTGTTGCAGTGAAAGAATCAGCCCATTGTATCCATCTTGGATGTAACGCTTTTGCCTTTGGGACGCTTGCCTTCATGGCATCCTCTAAGGCCCGTACCGGGGTCACGACAATTATTCGTTTCCCCTGAGCCAGTGCTCTTTCTCTCACTACAGCAGTCTGTACTGCTGTCAGAATTTTTTCTGTGGGTGCAAAACGCATTTCAGCATTAGTGTACAAATGCGATTTATATGCAATTGATACTGTTTCACCTTTATTAAAGGTTAAGTAAGTGTACCCTGATTGACCTGCGACTACGCGGATCACCAGGTTGCGTACGTTTACGCGTGTCTGTAAATGTTTTGATGATATCATATCAGCTTGTAGGGAACGAAGGATATTTGTGTGTTCCTGTGTCCATTGTCTAACTGAAAAGTCAGGTCTTATTAGGTCGTAGAAAGGTTTTACTCTCTCTGCGTAATCCAAAATGTATGTTCTGCCAAAATTAAAAAATCCCAGTATGGACTGTAAATTTTTTAATGATTTCGGAGGTTGGAGCAATGCGCACTTTTCTAAAAAGTGGGCTGCCAGGCTTTTGCCTTTACTTGAAAGCTCATATCCCAAAAATAGGACATGGAGGTGGACTATTTTCGATTTTTTAAAATTAAATTTGTAGCCCTCAGAGGCGAAACCCCAAATTATGGTGCTCACCCTGGTCAAGTGTTCCTCTAAGTCATCATCCGTCAGATAAATATCATCTACATAGGATAATGCTTCTTCATCCAAGTTCTGTAGTACCTCTGTTACCCTCCTTGAGAATAACCCCGGGTTATTCTTATACCCTTGGGGGAGTCGACAAAATTGACCCCGGGACCCTAGCGCTGAGAAGGCTGTCAAATATCTGCTTTCAGGCGCTATGTTTTAGCAGAAAAATCCATTTGAGATATCTAATGTTGTTTTGTATTTTTTCCGCACAATGTTATTCATGAATGCGGCACTGTGTGCATTCTGAACTGCAAATGTTTTCGTGCATGAGTTTAGGTGTCTATAGTCTAAAACTAGACAATATGAATTGTCGGGTTTCATTACTGGAAACAAAGGATTATTCATTGATGAGGTGCATGGTTCAATTACACCTTGGTATTCAAGTTGATCTAAGATCTCCCTTACCTGTTTTTTAGCTTCCTGTTTTATAGGATATTGCCTTTGTGGAGTTGGGTTTGTTTTTATTGGAATTACGTGGTGGGGTGACTCTTCATCCTACCCTACGTGGTTACGGTATAATGCTGGAGCGAGGACTACTGCCCACTCCTGCGCATATGCATGTCTTAGGTGTGCGGGGACTAGGTCGGAGAAAGCTGGTAAGATCACAGTTTCTCCCTTTGGGCATTCCATAACAATAGTAGGCGGCCAATCTTTTTCTGCTAATAGGATGTCATAGCCAGAAGTCAGGATCTCCCAAAAGAGACCCTTAACTTGTCTGGGCTTGTCCCCCTCCATTTGGAGTGTTATTTAATGTAACTTGTGTGGGACACTCACCCTAGTATCAGGTGTTTCCACCGTGATATACTCACTCAACTCCGCTGTCACCAGAAATTCCATCAGGTTCCAGCGAGCTATTGTTACTTCTGCTGCGCTGTCTAGCATCGTCAGAGCCCATTCCCCGTTCAGTAGTTGAGTCCTCAGAATTCTGGGCATGTCTAACTTTGAGACCTGCTACCTTCTTCTTTTTAAATTGAGGTTTTGCTTTGGGATTTTCTTCTTTCTTTGAAGCGTAGTCCGAAGTGCGTTGCCTGTCCCTGGGCTTTGTACACTCTTCTTGTCTCTGTTCTGACCGTCCTTCCCTCTCTGAGTTTTTTGATGAACCCTGAAAGGAACGAGAGGAACGTGTATCAGTGTTCTGATACCTGTCAGGTTTTTTAATGTTATCTCTATTCCTAAGATTATATCTCCTTTCTGGGGGCTCCTGTTGAGGAGACCTTCCCCTGGAGTGAGATCTGTTCTTTTGCTGTTTATTATTGTCCCATTTCTTTTTTGAAGAAACCGGTGTTTGCTTTGCCTGTTCTTTATCTGTACCTCCCACTAGTTGAGGTTTTACAGGTCTAGCTCCCAGACTGTCTCTACCTAACTCCGCATAAGCAGTTTAAATTATTTTAGGTAGCTCTGTCTCCTGTTGTGATGGAGTGAAATCTCTCAGACGTTGGCGTATTGCCACTGACGCTGCTTCCCCTTTAATATTTGCTAATATTATCGCAGATACCTGGGCAAAGTTATTTAACAACTTCATCCCTAAGTTTAGAGCAGGTTCTGCTCCATACTCGTTCTGTATTTGTCTTAATACATCTGGTATCACCGCTAAAGAAGGGATACCATGAGTCCTGGTATATATTGCAGCGAAAACTGTACCCCAAGAAGTACAATCTTCTATAGAGGGAGCTATCTCCATCGGCAAGCAAATTGTCAGTATTCTATGCTTTTCCTTAGGACCAGTGTGCGGAAACACTGCCTCCAGCTGTGTTATTTTTTGTGCTATCCAGAAGGGCATTTGTTCACGTTTAGTGGGCATTTTACCCATCACTGCGTGCAGTGTTTGTGGTGTAATTTTGGTTGTATTATTTTGGACTGGTCCTGGTTGTGTAGCCGGTGTTGGCTGAAGTGTGAGTGTTCTCATCACAAACTGTGTCATGTTTCTGTAAAGTCTTATTAATTCTTTATGCTGTACGAGTAAGTCTCCTCCTGGCATTGTGTCAATGTCAGGATGTGGTGTGTAGGCTGCTATAACTGGCCAAGTTGCTCCGTCTCTTCCGAGCGGGCCGAGTCTTACTCTATTTATTGTATGGGGGAGGGCGCCTTTAAACCAGTAAAAATGTTCGTGGTAAGTTAGTGGAATTTCAATGTCCTCATATGGACTATATTCGTCTGGAATGTCATCTTCGACATAGTAGTGAAATGTTTTTGTCAAAGCATTTGCCTGCGGGAATCTAATCCATGAGTAGAATACCTCTGTTCTATATGATTCGTGTGCCTCAATCACGAAAGTTACTTGCCCACCCCTAATTGTAACACCATATGCTACTAGTTTTAGGGTTACGGCATTTCTAACATTTTCTGCAATATATATTGCATCCGCATCATTTTCTTCTGTTGTGAAGTTTAGTGCATTTCCTTCATCTACGTCTCCCTGCTCAGTCATTTTTTTTTTAGAAAGGAGAGCGTTTCAAGGGAACTGAGATAAGGTGTTATGCTCAATTAGGAACACTGTATCCTTCAAGCTTGATTAAACCAAAAGTCAATACATAGGAATTTTCCTACTCAGCTGTGGCGGATTTTGTTCCCTCCCACTCCAGACGTCTCTGGGGAAATGTGAGTAGGGGTCTCTGAGAATATCACGACTGAACTACTCAGATTTGACTGTTAAATAAGTGCCAATACCAACGTTGGCTGCGCCATGTCGTGTAGTTCCTATAAGACCTATATAGGATCTGCGCATTTAGACAACATACACTGCGGGACGGGAAACATCCTGAACAACGACTCCGGAACAACGAGTTCCGGAGTCATTCAAGCGGAACAACGACTTGCCCGAACAACGACTCAGCCTTAACCACGCATGTGCGTGGTTAAGGCTGATTCGGTCTAGTGTTCGGGCAGGGCGGAGTTCGGAAGAGCGTCGCAGAGGAACAGGTAAGAGGGGTTAATTTACAGGGGGTGGGGGGGTTTGGGGTCAGTTTTTAGGGGTTGGGGTTTAGTTTTAGGGGGTATGGGTGATCGTGTTTGTTTAGAAGGTGTGGGAGGGATTTGTTTGTAGGGAGTTGAGTTCGTTTTAGGGGCGTGGGTGATCGAAATTAATTTTAAGGTGAGGGAATTAGTTTATAAGGGGTTGAGTTTGGTATTAGAAGGTGGGGGGATTGTGAATATTTTTAGGCTTGGGGGAATTAGTTTTATGGGGATTGAGTTTGTTTTTAGGGGTGGGGGTTTGGGATTAGTTTTTATGGGGCTATGTTTGTTTATATGTTGTGGGGGGAATTAGAATTTAAGGGGTTGAGTTCGTTTTTATGAGGTGGGGTGATCGTGATTATTTTTAAGGGGGGAATTAGTTATAAAGGGGTTGAGTTAGTTTTTAGGGGGTAGGGGTTTGGGATTCGTTTTTAGGGGGAATGGGTGAAAGTGTTTGTTAATAGGGTGTGAGGCGAATTAGTTTTTATGGGGCAGGAGGGTTTGGGGGGGATCGGAGTAGTAGTAGAAAGGCATTTTTTTTAACACGCATTCCTTTAACACGAAAAATCGTGGTAAAGGAAAGCGTGCTAAAAAAAATCGTGGTTTAGACGAGGTTGTGGTTGCGACCTCGTTGTTAGAGAAGTCGTGGTTGTGGAACTCGTTGTTCCAACATACAACCCTGCGGGACTGGTGTCCAGACTGATTCCAGACACCCCCACCGGGTATGTTGGCCTGTGTACCAGCTAGCTCGCAATGACACTATAACCTCCTCTTACCAAGGAGAGAATAGTTCTTGGCAGCTATTGAACATGACAACCCTGATCCCTCAGGACCGAGGAGACTATACTGCCGTTCGTGGCTCCATAAGGTACTTGACAAGGTTTAGATTCCAAGGAATATGTTTTTTTTTTTGGCATTAATAGTAAGTAATGTTTCACCAACAGTGAATCTTGGGGATTGTGACAGAGGTTTGAGGAATTAGTTGAACGGGTGTATTAGAAGAGTTTTTTGATGAGTTTTTGTATTTTGCACGTAGTGGGTAAGATTTGGGCAGGTTGTAGGAGAATGGGTGCAACCCTAGAGATTTTCATATTATTTTAGTAATGTGCACGTAGATTAATAGTGCATCTTGACATGGGGTGGGAGGTTCACGTTAAGGGCAGGGATTTTGTGTTTTGTTTTTTCGTTTTCATTGGAGTTTTCACATCTTTAGAATTTGTTTAAAGCTGGGTGATGATAGGGTAGAAGACAGGGGGTGAGGGTTGATGAGGGTGGAGGGTCTGGTCACAGCAACATAATGGTATTGATTTTGTTAATTTACAGGGAGTGCATATAAAGCAGTTGGTTGAGCTGTTTCTTTCATTTTGTTTCAGAGACCCCTGACGAAGAGCCATAGGGCTCGAAATGCATTGGGTACATTGTCATGAGCCTACTTGATGAATTATTTCTCTGCACGTGTCGCTGTTGAAGGCCTGGATGGGCATGCAGTGGACATTTGAAACTGTTTAATAAAGCATCTTGGTGGAATGACGCTGTCTCCGCAGTGTTTATAAAACGTTTTTGATTATCTGTGAAATGATCAGCACAATCATCGGTATACTATTGACAAACATTGGATAATGCAGCAAGTATGAGTTTATAGTAAGGAATATTTCTTTATCCAGCAGTGCGACAGTGGTGCGCAAGTTACGTGCCTTTTTGGATGCACACCCAAAAGTTTGACAGTTTTCAGCATTTGAAATCTCCAGGTGAAGGGCAGCGGTTCTGCACTGGTCCAACACATGGGTCATGGAAGGAAGGATGCAGAAAAACATTGAAACGAGAAAACTGGGAGTCTTCCGAAGCTCTACGCCACGTAATATTACAACCTATTGAGAGATTATAAACAATCATCTGCCCCATCATTCACACAACATGGCACCAGACCTATAAATGTGACTATGTGGTGCTACCTCTGCAGCACACCCACATGCAAGTTTATTTATACTTTGCTCTATGTCAGCAGAACAAATTAGACACACCCCACTAACACTACAATGCAATCAGCATAGCATCAAATCCACGCCCCTTTGGCTAAGCACAGCCACCTCAACAGCACATTCACCAACAAATATTTAAGAACCCTCTGAGGAAATTATAGATCTGTGAAAAAACCACAATAAGTAGTGCATAAACAGTAGGCACAAATTCCACAAAGATGACAGATACTCTCTGTTTCTTCTTTTTGTTCCTCTTTTAATTCAGTAGGTCTCCACAAATGACACAGCCGACACGTGTTTCGTCGCGTACATGGGAATTAGTCCAGAACTTTTCAAGGCTAAGTCTTCTCAGTATGAATTCTATTCCTGTGGTGATAATTCCAACCCACAGAGGGTGTCTGTATTCTCAGCGTCCTAAGTAAAGTTCCTATCGATCCAGTAATTCTGTAAAACTCTGGTGTAAACACGTTATTCTGTATTCCTCACTCATGGACGCCGTCAATATCGTGTTGCCAAGTTGTTGCGTACTCGGCAACACGATATTGACGGCGTCCGTGAGTGAGGAATACAGAATAACGTGTTTACACCAGAGTTTTACAGAATTACTGGATCGATAGGAACTTTACTTAGGACGCTGGAGAATACAGACACCCTCTGTGGGTTGGAATTATCACCACAGGAATAGAATTCATACTGAGAAGACTTAGCCTTGAAAAAGTTGCGGGACTAATTCCCATGTACGCGACGAAACACGTGTCGGCTGTGTCATTTTGTGGAGACCTACTGAATTTAAAAAAAAGAGGAACAAAAAGAAGAAACAGAGACTATCTGTCATCTTTGTGGAATTTGGGCCTACTGTTTATGCACTACTTATTGTGGTTTTTTCACAGATCTATGACGTGTGCTGGGGAGTGTTAGTACATTTATGGGCTTAGGCTTCAAATTAGGGGAGGTTTGTGGTTCTCCTCACCCTGCAGCACCGCCACCCCAATAGAGAACTTTAGGTTAATTGGTATGTGGATTTCTCCTGAGAGGCGCCAGTAGACCTAAAACTTACCACTCTGCGATTTTTCTCTGAGGAAATTAGCCTTACTTTGCAACACCCACATAACATTGCATCTTAGTGATACAATCAGCTAAGGATGTTCCTTAGGCCAAGCAACAAGCAAGCATAGACCCCCACATTCATTCAAGCACCTAATGCACTATAAGAATTATTTACAGAACTGGACACACCATAGCCAACCAGCAGAGCCGGACTGGCCTTAGCGCACGGGTACTCATAGTACGGCCCGCTAGCCGCCAGCGGCCCGGCAAGCCTTCCTTGGCGGCCCGCGGACCTTGCAGACATCGTACCTGTGTGTTTTTTTTTTTTTACAGAGTGTCAGCAAACACAGACTCTGCTCTATGGGGGCCGGGCGATTCCAGCGATAGTCCGAGTGGAGCTGCAGGGGCGCTAAGAAGAGGTGAAATACAACAAAGCCTCGTTATCATGCAAATGGTCTTTTAAAGACCTGTGAAGTACTTGGGTGCGGCTGTGTGTGTGCCCGGGAAGCTGTCTCAGCCCGGGCTGCCACACACGCTAGGTGAGGTGACAGAGAATGATAGAGGACAGCAGGGTGTGAGAGCCGGGTGAGGTGACGGAGGGCAGCAGGGTGTGAGAGCCGGGTGAGGTGACGGAGGGCAGCAGGGAGTGAGAGCCGGGTGAGGTGACGGAGGGCAGCAGGGAGTGAGAGCCGGGTGAGGTGATGGAGGGCAGCAGGGAGTGAGAGCCGGGTGAGATGGCAGAGGGTTACAGAGGGCAGCAGGGAGTGAGAGCCGGGTGAGGTGACGGAGGGCAGCAGGGAGTGAGAGCCGGGTGAGGTGACGGAGGGCAGCAGGAGTGAGAGCCGGGTGAGATGGCAGAGGGTGACAGAGGGCAGCAGGGAGTGAGAGCCGGGTGAGGTGACAGAGGGTGACAGAGGGCAGTAGGGAGTGAGAGCCGGGTGAGGTGACAGAGGGTGACAGAGGGCAGTAGGGAGTGAGAGCCAGGTGAGGTGACAGAGGGTGACAGAGGGCAGTAGGGAGTGAGAGCCGGGTGAGGTGACGGAGGGCAGCAGGGAGTGAGAGCCGGGTGAGATGGGAGAGGGTGACAGAGGGCAGAAGGGAGTGAGAGCCGGGTGAGGTGACAGAGGGCAGCAGGGAGTGAGAGCCGGGTGAGGTGACAGAGGGTTGCAGGGAGTGAGAGCCGGGTGTGGTGACAGAGGGCAGGGAGTGAGAGCCGGGTGAGGTGACAGAGGGCAGGGAGTGAGAGCTGGGTGAGGTGACAGAGGGTGACAGAGGGCAGGGAGTGAGAGCC